>CAWUHX010000233.1:0-393454 GCA_963922205.1 Romanomermis culicivorax | reverse complement strand
TGCATAAGATGATATGAATTTAGAGTAACTTTCACAAATTAACTGTCATTAAATCAAAAAATTATGGTGATTATTTCTTCCAGTGCTTCAAATAAATATTTTTATACCACATAAGGAGGATTTATGATAAATGATCAGTGCTGGAAAAAATCGAAAATATGATATATTTTTATTTTGTAACTTTGATTTGATTTGATTTAGAGTCATATTTTCTAAAAAACACTGTGTTTACAGGTGCTGGGCTGCTGAGACAGATCTGAGAGGGAGAGTGGTTGAGCTGAGCTGCATTCTTGCATCCCATTCACAACTTTGATAGGAAAATTTCATTCTTATAATAATTTAAAGTTTAATCAGATAGATTTTTTTCCATATGTCCTTCTTTAAATCAATGAGATGCATCTTTCAAAACATTTTTGGGTCTTTTCCATAGAGAACATTCATATATTTGGGCGCCCTCTTGCTGCCCATTTCGCAATTCGGAAGTTGACATTCAAATCAGCTGTGGGCATCTGGTTGCTACAGACAATTTGCATAGCAATGGAGCACCAAAGAAAGAAAGAAAAGATGGTCAAAATCATTTTTCGTTTTATATCATCTTTCGCTATATGTAATACCAGTGTTCAATCAATAAAACTTTACCCAGCCTCCTGACTTGAACTGTCATAAATTATCTAGCGATATTAGTTCAATGGTACAGTAAGTACATAAAGAGCTTTAGGCCCAGGCATCATTTATTGTTGACATCAAGTAGGAGACAGACCATAGTGGGTCTCTTCAACCCCCTTCCTTCCAGTGGGTATACATTTTCCTCTGCGAGTCTACGAGGTCCACTCTGTGAAAGCCTGTTATTTAGTAATTAGTTGTTGTTCCCAAATCTGGGCAAGAACCGTCACACAATATCCAATGCCTGGCCAAGGAGCAGATAGAACTATTTCTCAGACAGCAATCTTTCTTCATCTCCAAGAAAAGACCTGCACAGCATTTTGAATTGATCAAAAGTTTGAAAAAATTTCGAGTATAACATTCTTATAACCTTAATTTCATTGATCCACAAACAGTTTGCTCAAAATGGCAACCTTATAATATTGAGAATTTGACTTAGGAAATAGAGTTAGAATTTTTCCAAATTTATTTAATTAACTTACGCATTGGGTGGAACAGCGCCGAAGATGTCTTTATGCCGCATGGGGAAATGAGTCAGAGCCATGTCGCAGAATACACGCGGGCCAAGTTTCAAATTCTCGAATTTCGGAGAGAATTTGATGACAAAAGGATCCAGATGAGTTTTATCAAATAACAAAGCTGTAAAAAATACGAATTTAGATACAATAAACTTTTATTATGGTAAACTGAAAATTCTGTACCAGGTTCAAAGAACAATTTTCGGTAGGCATCCGAATTCAGGCCTTTTTGTTGACTCCAATAGTGCCTTCTCCAAAGCATCATGTTCCGCGTCCTTTAGGACCATACATCCATGATCGAACTAAAAAAATTATTGCAAATTTTAGTAGAGCGAAATAATAGCTGAGAGTAGTGAATACAGGAATACATTGAGTTTTAGTAGCCTTGTGATTCTCAAATAAATCTGATAGATGAAAAGCACTTATTTTCTGCCTAGAAATATTCTTCTCAAGATCTTGCTTAACATCGACTTAGGATAAGTTGAAAAAAATAATACCAATACATATCTTACAGTAATACGCTAGTATCAAACGATATGATGTGCAGGTACATTTCATGTACCGTATTTTCTTGAAATTTTCTAGAACCTTCCTCAATATTCTACAATATTCTCTAACATTCTACAATGTTCTAGAACATTTGGTGATTTTCCATGATGTTATATGAGCCAGTTTGTTTTGCATATTCTCCATTTATTTACTGTACTTGACTGTGTTAGTTAGCATTATTGAACTCAGCTATGTAAAAGCTGATATTCCAGTTGTATATTTACAAATTATTCCAAGGCTGAAATATTTTCTACTTAAATTAGTCATTATTCAAGACACATCAAATATCCTACTTCAAATGCTGAATAAGGTGTTCATAATAACTTTCCATAAAACTCAAATTTGCATGAATGATTCAAAAATTTGATTTAAATCAACTTACAGCAATTTGGTCTATAAATATGAATTAAATCTAGGGAAGATACAACTCTGTGGTAAAATCTTGATATTGGTACTAATTAAGAATTGATAACTTGCTCATATCTTGAAATCGACACTTTTGCAACAATTTTGCGTCAAAAAATTCTAAAAAGGAGCGGGTGATGAGAATAAAACAGAGGAGGGCTTTTTACCAGAACACTACTAAAGTTTTATGCATCTAGTTCTAATTAATGCTAAACAGGGAGGGACCTGGGTAACACCTGGGCTTGGTTCTTGTAAAAAAGTACACACAGACTTGGCGGTTAATTTCCAATTCTGGTCTAGATGGTCTTAGTTCGTACTTTGTAAAATTTGGTCTTGTGCACAGTCTGCACAGTCTTGGTACCAAAAAATGATATGCATAAATACAGTTTGGGCTGGGCCCAATTTTAGATGTAGAACAGAGTCTGTTTGTACAGCCTGCCAGGTCTCCTTGGATAATTCTAGCCAATATTGGTTCGCAACTGTCAGCAAAAGTGTAAGCACGTAAAATAGTATCCAAAGAGGAAGTCTGCCAGTCATAGTCTTGGAATTCAAATCTACAAAAATTGATTTTGTAACAAAAAAAATTCTTTATAAGAATTATTTTTCTCGCAAAAAATGTATCTTTTATAAAATTATGTTCATCAAAACAAAAATTTTTTACAGCATTTATTTTTCTTCACAAATATTGGAAAAAGTATGAACATGTTTATTTTATAATTTTATTCATGTTGTATAGTAATGTGAACATAGAATTGACTACTGGATAATACAGATTTTGCTTATTATATGACATTTTTTATAGTTTAGTTGGTTAAAAAATGAAGTTATTTCCAGAATCTTGTGAGCAGCTGAGTTACATCATGTCTGAAAGCCACACACAAATGGTATGAAAAATCAGATCAAAACTTTAATATTACAATATATTGAACCAAGTTAGGTGCAGAACTAGTGGAAGAAAATTCTTTACTGTATAAAGTGAAAGTGAGGAGTGAGCGCCTGGAACGACTTCTGAATTTTACAATTTCGTAAAAATTGTGCAATGACGTAGATGGAAATTTATCAAATATCAAATGCAAAGAAGGTATAATCAATTTTAAGTCATTATAGAGAAAGTCTAGGTTTTCTTCTGGACGATGCCATTTTTTAGCCATAAAAAGTCATTTCATTCCTTCTTTGGGAACATCAGCAGGAATTTTTGAAACATTATTGGTACATATCTTACAGTGTGATCACATTGACTGATGTGCAAGATACAAGTGATGCATATCTTACGGTACCATCACATTACATAAAGTGCAAGTACAAGTGATGCATACCTTGTACTATAGTCACATAATATGATGTGCAAGGTAAATTTCATATACTGCATTTTTACTAGAGAGTTCTAGAAGCTTCTGCAATACTCTATAATATTCTTTTACATTCTACAATATTCTAGAACCTTCCGTCATTTTCCATGGTAGTATATAAGCCGTGTTGCGCTGCCAATTCATTCATTTATTTATTGAACTATCCAGTATATTGATATTGTATGTTGTGTTAGTTAGCCTTATTTAACTCTAATAATTACCAGCTAGTATACCCAGTTGGATATTTTACCAATAATCTCGAGGATAGCCTATTTTCAACTTAGTCCTGTTATTAAATAGGATACAACAATTATCTACATGTTCCATTTGTAAAATTAGTTTGGCATGAAAAAATTATATTAAAACATTGTACTCCTCACCCCAGAGTGAAAAACGTTTACTCACCAACCAAGATGAAGCGTCTGTATTCAATAGTATTGTCATCAACTTTGTCAACTTTATAAGGAAGCTGGGCTTCTTTCAATATCACTTCAATCAAATCGTCCACTGGTAAGCATTTTCCTCTCTGGCGATGTGGGAAGTGGATCACGCAATCTGAACAGCAATGGAATTACAGATAAACATTATAGGATACGACAAAATGCCAAATATGCCGCAATATGAGGACCAAATCTTCATTTTTAGATCATCATGTTGAAATTTGTTGCGTGAAAAATTTGCTCGTAAAAGTCAAAGCATTTATTGCTTAATTTGTCAAATCCATATTTTGCATGATTTACTTGATTTGATTTTTCATGAGGCATATGTTTGAAGGAAATGCCACAATTGTTGCATATGTTAAAACAAGACTGAAAAATTTAATGAATAATAAACTCATGGAACTTCTTTGGTATATGAATACTAAATATCACAAATTCACAACAACAAAAGTTTTCGTTTTTCTGATTTCGAAATATAATTGTATATTAACAAATATTGATTGATTGAAAGTCGTTTTTTAAAGAACTTTTTTCCATTTGAAAGGAAATTAGATTTATATATTTTGATGTAATAAAAATGTCATAAAAAATTTAAAAACTCTTCCTGATTAGCTGCACATACATGTAATTGTGAGGGGGTGCCAGAGGAACTGCAGCCAATATGGTAACCCATCACAGGGTTTACCAATCATATGGCTGGCCACATAGTATCAACAGGGACCAAGGAAAATTACCAACTTTTATATTTAAAAAAAAGTCATTTTTGAACAAAAAAGGCCAAAACTGCCAGTTTTCTAGGCAGGAAAAAAGTCAGTTTCTCTCGAGGTTACAATTTTTTTGGACTAATTTTCTTACTGTCTAGGGACAAAATTCATAAGTTTTTTTCATGAAAGAACCCCCCAAAATTTCAGGTGATCGATGATCTACCACCCAAAAAAGTCGTTTTAACCCCCTCAGACCTAGGGACTCGATTACATGTATGGAGAGTACTCACGTGTAGGGGCACCACTGGCATTATAGAACACATTCTCATAAATTCCGTGCCGACAGGCATAAATGGAATTATACATGGGTATTTGGGGAGGTGGCAGAGGTGGTTGATCCAGATCAGACAATACATGCAAATGTTGATCCTCGCCAGCTTCATCCTTGCTACGAATACCTCAAAAAAATGAGAATATTGTATAGCATATTCCTCACTAAGAACAATTTAAAAGCTCATGCACATAAACCTTTCCTAAGCCTGAAAGTTCAAAGTGTAAATTAGTATGTCTTAACCACATAGTCAAGCATTAATCACAAAATTACTTGATGTGAAGATGCAAACTTATATATTACACCACAGTCTTACACAAAGTGATTTTTGGCGATTTTTGGCTATTGATAAATTTTCTTGAAATTAAAATGTGTTTTAGATTTTTTAAGTAGAATTTGAATACATAATACTGATATATCCATTTTTTAGCACAAAAAATAAAATTTGACACACAAATAATATGGACTACTTGTCTAATTGAATGGCAGTTATGCATTCGGGCCTTAACAATCTGCTCACCTTTTAACATACTGCTCAAATCGCATTTTGCTTCAGGACCAACAAATGCTTTCCAGTACAAGTTTGGTGGCAGTTTCTTTGCCATAGTTTTACACAATGTACCAATTTCGGAGTCTATATGTGGAAATAGTTAGGTATCTATATATATGTTAGAGGCAAGATCACTCACTAGTATAATCAATCAGTTCAATGTAGGGAACGCAGCCAACGTGTATTTGACATACTGAAAAGATCCGTAAAAAATAGGAGCTATGGAAAACAAATTATGTGCTAGAAAGTGAACAATTGTTGGGAAAAAGTTTTGTAGTTCTGAACTCGTTGTTTGAAAAAATTACACTGTATACCATTAATGAGAGGTAACTCTCATATGCTCAAGTCAATCTGGCCAGCATGTAAAAAAATTAATGATCAGGGAGGGGCTCAAACCTGCGACCTTGTGCTTACAAAGCAGATGCACTGCCGACTGCTCGAACTGAGCCACATGGAAATTTTCATTGTAGTGATGGTGGTGTGTGTGCTGTGCAGGCTATGTAACGAAAAGCCAGATGCAACACTACAACACCACCCTTTGATGTGGAAGGGCCCAGGACAGCTACCAATGTATTATTCCCAAATACACGTGAATGAAGTGTCGGGAAGTAGCACTTGGTGAAGGACTCAAAGACTTGATTTTTCTCATACAAAGCAGACCTGCTAACCACTGTGGTAACTGAATCATGCGAAGGGTTTGGAAATTGTGTTTGTAGCTTTCGTGGTATGTGCTGGGCAGACCACATAATCAACAGCCAGATGAACTACTACAACATAACTGTCTCCCCTGGATGCGTTGGCACTGGAAAGACATGATTATAAAGACTTTTCAATGTCAAAATTTCAGCAAAGTTACTCATTAATTTCTAATCATTAATCACGCTTGACTGTACCTGCTAGAGCTATGTCATTTCATGCCAGCACGAGCAGCACTGTGCAGTACTTTTCTCATGTGACTCTCGAATGCCCAGATCCACATGGCTGGTGCATCAGAAAAATAATGCTCCGTGAGGGTTTTAACCATCAATGGTCTGCATACATGGCAGATGCACTACCTGAGCCACATGGATGGTTTTTGAAAACTACAGTGGCCTATGGGGGGCACACTGGACCACTACAAGATGACAAGCATCGCTCTGTTATGCTCATTGTGGTAGCAGCATCAACCTAAAGTTCTCCAACAGCAGCAACATAAAATTCTCCAACACATGTAAAATCAACTTCTACTTTACTTGCGATATTAAATTGATTTTTCTTGTTGCACATCAACCATAGATTTAGATCTCCAACATCCCGAGACACCACGTCATATCTTTTTTCTTGTTGAACAATTGTACAATTGCCATTCGTGAATTGATCTTAAACAGATGCAAATGATGTAATAGTTGCCCGCCTGACATGTTCGAGGAGACAGGCTTTTTACGTGCGAAATTTCGGCTAAATAGGTGCAAAAATGTATGCAAAAGCCTATTTCGAAAATTTATTCAAGAATAAAATTCAACGTGTAGCTCAATCGAAAAAGAAATTATTATGGCCATCAATGCTAGCAAAACCACTGAAAAAGTCCCAAAAAATTATCCATTTTAAAACTTTGGCATACAGTAGCTGCACGAATTTTCACTTTCAAGTAAAACTAATGGCACTATGAAACTAATCATATTCCTTTTTGTGAGATATGATTGAGTTTCAGCTTATCATAGGGAAGGTTGGATCTCACAGAAATTCCGTCTCAACACATCCCTGTCAGCATTCTTATTGTAGTATAATTTATCATGTTTTGAATCTTAAAATTTCTGATAAATTTGTGTATCATTGAACTCAGAAAACTGGCTAATCATTTTTAAGGATCCTGGGTTGGGCTAATATTATGCTACATTTGGCTCTTTTGATGCCCAAGTATTAGCGTCAGTTTACCCGATGAAGTCAAAAATGGAAAATATAGCAAAATATGTGAATGAAAGCAACATGTCACAAAATACGTGCAAACAGGCAAAAGAGTCGAAAATACATGCAAATAGGGGCTCATAAAGGTGAGAACTAGTCGAAAAAAACAACGTTTTCCAAGGATCCAGAACATTGAAAATTCAAATTCATTGATAAAAAATATGTGAGGCATGCAAAAATCCGGTCTTTAATGATGATGAAGAAGCCAGTGAAGAAATGAATAATAAAATACAAGATTTCAAAATTATGTGGTAAACTTTCGACTGAACACCTACAAAAGAAATGGCACAAAGTTAACATTCGGTGAGAATAAGATTCTTTTTAACAATAAGTTGAAACATGTAAAAACGGTATTGCACAATATAAACAGACTTCAATAGTGACAAGTTAAAAAAAATATTATCTGTAAATCTTAATACTCACAAAGGGTTACCTCATTTCAAGTGCATCTTCAAAATGACTATTCAGTGGTAAAGGAATCATCTTTTTGCCATAATGATATTTTATTTCGAAAAATGGACTTTTACATAAATATTTGGAAAAGTATGGAGATTAATTCTGTTACTGAATACAATTTTTTCCATTTTCTCTATGAATTGTAAATTCTACAACTTTTGTACCTTATTTCGAAAATCAAGAAGCAGACAACTGAAAAAACTAGTCATATCTCATGGTTAACCAAACATGCAATCAATCTTTTATACTATTTGGGCAGGATTTGAACAGTTTGGATTTGCAGGCACTGAAGTGACATTTATAATTTGCTATTCCTGAATTACAGTATAATTTATACATATTTATTCTTACCTGGTGTGGGGTGTAAATATTTCCAAAAATTGCCATCGCAAAATAACCTCTGATAGCCTATCGTAAAAACAAGGCCGTAGCTGTCCAATGAACAAAGTGGCAAAGCGGCGGGAATAAAGCCTAATCCTGAAAAATTGTTTCATATTTGTATACAGACCACTGAATGTAGCTTAGTTCAAACAATTTATTTAAATAAATTGCAACACATGAAAAATTGTAGGAGTCATACGTTGTAGTGTGTTTCCACCGATTTTCAGAATTTTCTAATAGTTTGTCGATTTCATAAAGATGTGCCCATGTACGATTTGGATTGCGTGAAGTGGACCACTTCAGAGTGTCTTACTGTAGCCTGGATTCAGTATGTGTGCAGTTGATCTCTCTATTATTGTTGTCCTTATATGTTTTCCATTAGTCATCATTCCCCATGCCTTTAGTTTTGACAGCACGTGGAACTTATATTGTATTAACTCCGCCCATTTTGTAATATTGTGTATTGGTTGTTTTATTAGGTAAAATTTATAGGAGAAACTTCTCCTCTCTTGGTTTTAAGCAGGTTTTCTAATTTGGACTATTTTATTGTGGGGTTTAAGTACTCTAAGAGTTTAGTTTCTCGGGTAACTGTGGATGTTGGAAACATTTGCATTGAGGTCGATCCCTGGACAACTCCTGCCTGCCATCAGCATCTACGTCCCAACCCATTTTCACAAATACAACACGTATTCATACATATTCCTGCCTGAGTTTATTGCGTCCTGAACCAACTGAACCCTGAATGGCTGACTCCAGGCAGAAGCTTACGTCTTTAGACATTTTCGAAAAAAAATCCGAAAAATACTCTATTTTCCCATTAAAAAATTGAGAAAATCACAATAAAAATTGAAAAATTACAGAGAAGAAAGATCAAATGAAATTGAAAAATTGAAAAATTATAGAGAAGAAAAGGTAAATTATAGAAAGAAAGCTCGTGCATTAGTGAAGTATATATTTATTCATCAGCAAAGTATAGCTGGGACTTGATTGTGCCATGTGGATAGTTCAAACCAAGTACTGATCATGGGGGTTTGGTATGAACAGCCAGACTCACCGCAACAAGAAACATACTCTACTAGAGCAGTTGCTTCTGAAGTCAGTAGTGCATCTCCAAACAGATATTTCCACTCATGTTTCTTCAGGGTATTGCCATCAACTTAACTTCCAGCCTGGGTGCATGAATGTGCTAAGTGAGAGAACAGAGATGGAGAGATGATAAATTTACATAACACTTCCTTCTATTCCCTTGTTCTGAGTGTTGATGTATTTTTACATCCTCCATATTTTCCAACTCATTGTCATCCTCGCGCAGCATTAAGTTTGTTCATATATTTTGATTGTGCATATGATTGAATGTCCAAATATATGTTTGTCATGACAATGCATTGTTTTTTCAGCACAGGGGGCAGTATTCTCAGATCAGATTATCGCATTGTTAGGGTGTGGTAGAACTGTTGTGACCTACTGTATGTAAACCCAAAAGCCAGCTTCATCCCACAATACATCTACCTAACAGATGAAAATATAAACTTTCCATCATCATCAGAACATAATCTAAAATCAGCTGAACTGAATTCTTCCAGCTTATGGTCACCTTATCACGAGTGTATAATTCCTCATTACATTTTGTTGGAAGTGGTAATATGATTAGAATTCTGGCAGAACCTTAACCCAGAATGCCAATATTGAGTTAAAATTGCCCGCAAGAAATCATCTTAATTAATTTTTTTGAATGAAATTTTTTTAAATAGAAAAACAAAGTGGGCTGATATAACAAAACCCACTGCAAACATCACAATTGATCCAGTGGAATAGAAAAGCGAAAATTTCATACTTTTCATTATCCTTCACAGGCCAATAAAGATCATAAATGTTACAGTTGTTGTGGTAAATATACTCACCTTCAGGGCCTGGGGAGGCGTTTGATCCAAGGAATGGAACCACAGCAGCAGCAGCAGCATCTAAATGAGTGAACACAAATGATGAAATGGTGTTGCAAATTTCCTACAAATAGAAGCACCTGTCCAATTTTTGATATTAAGTTTAAAAAACGAGTGCTATATTCGAAAAAAAGCTCCGAGTTCCTAATGACCTACTGAAAAATTTTGCATCACAATATTCAGGGTTGTCAGAAAAAAACAAAGTTAGAATTGCAGGCAAGATCCTTTTTTTAAATCAGGAATGTTTTAAATTATGAAAAGAGCATAAACTTTCAAGTACTGGGAAGTTCGCTGGAATTGTGATTATGCACTGGCTAAGAGCTCAAAAAGCTCACTGCAACTATCACTATCGACCCAATGAAATAAAAAAGCATGAGTCACTGTTCATCTTTTCCTGATCGTATATAGATTTGAGCATCAATCAATAATTTTTATTCATTTTTATCAATTAAAGCTTTAGGATGCACATTCCAGCCAGATGAGATATAAATAGGGTTTTAAATTTTGCCAGAAAAGGTTTATGACTAGTGCACTTTTATAAAGTCCACTGGTGACATTTTTCCCTGAGCCATGCTAGTTGATTAGCCTGTACATCAAATGTCTTGGGTACATTGAATCCCTGTATTGAATCTTTGGTCGAAAATGCATGGAAAATCTACTTATTGTTTTTGTCTGTACTGCAGTATATACATTAGTTTCAGTATTAAGATTTTGATGCCAATAGCAGGTGGTGTTTTATCATGAGGGTACACCATCATTCCATTTGTTGGTCAGATTCCATTTCCCACATAGTTGAGGTAAACTACACTCCTATGTTTAAGCAGTTTGATACAAACAAACACCTTCCCTACCTTTCCTTCAGTATATTATAATTTTTGACAACTCTTGCCCATGCAAAATAATTGCAAATGATTATTAGGCCTGACCATACATGCCTGTACGGGGCATACATGTATGTGAGGCGAGGGGTTTGGAGGGTTTTGACCCCCAGCAGACTTTTATTGACCTCCAGCAGATCCTTACTGACCCCCTGCAGATTCGAATTTTCCAGCAATTATTGAGAAGATGACGAAGAAAAATGAGCAACAGAGAAGAGAAAGTGGAGATGAAAATGGAAATGATGCTGTAGTTTGACAATTTTTCTAAACAAATCATACTTGATTGAAAAAAGTAACATGAAAACTTGAAATAGTGCTGTATAAGCAAGTAATTTTAACATATGTGACTAATATACGCTGAAAAATATGCTGCTTGGATGTTAGAAGACTTTCTGAGACCTTTCTTTTTGTTATCAAGAAAAAAAATTTTTGTATACCACCCCCTGTCCTGGCTGACCCCCAGCAGAATTTCTGTGCTGTGCATGTATGGTAGGGGGTAGGGGGTAAACACCCTTATTTGAAACACTGGCCATCCCCCTGGCCCATAAAATTTTTTAAACACCCCCCTAAAATTTTTCCAAGACAGCTCTTTTGATGATTCTTGTGCATATTTTGTATGAAAAACAAGCTTGTAGAACTGCATGATAAAAAGCTCAAAGACCCTCTTCGGTGGAAAATTCTTGCTGTGCTTCTCTGCGCTTAACTTTCATGAATCACTTACCCACTCTCTTTTTGTCACCATAGTTGAGGAAAACTCTTGTCCTTTGCTTAACTATTGTGGCTAATCACTATGCTTAAAGATTTTCAACAAGGGAGTCGATGCTTCCTCTAGACATCACAGTCCAGGACAATTCTCTTACCATGGTTTCATTTTTATTGTAATCTAATTCAAAAAAATCAATAAAAGTGATAAGTTTCTATTAATTAGTCCTTGCTTGTGGAACATACATGAATTTATGATGTAAACTGTTAAAGTAAAGCTACAGTAAACTTACCGAATGGTGGTGGGATTCCATTACCAGCTTAAAAAAATTAAGATGTATAGGATTGACCATTAAATTAACAAACATTATAATAACGCTTGCAATACATTATATCCAAATAGTTTTGTGTAGCAGAGTTTTTGCAATATTTTTTCGATGATGTATACAGAAACCATATTCAATGACTATCCCATCAATTTAGAAAACATCCACACCTACTTGGTCCACAAGCACTCATTTTATCTGGTTGCCATCTGGCCATCAAGACTGCACTTGCTAAGGGTTCAACTTCAAGCTGTGTCAGTTCTTCTCAAGAATAAGCTCGCAATTTAAATCAAAATTGTGTATAGAATAAAAGATTATTACTCAAAATTAATCTTTAAAGAAATTTGAATATTGAAAAACCCATGCACTTCAAAAAATAATGTGATTTAGAAAGCTTTGGAATGAGATGTGCTGAATTAATAGGAAGCATCTCAAGTTGTAGGATTAACAATTCATGAAATAGAATTAGGGAACTGGAACTAGATGGAAATAATTTTTTTTTTCATCTTTTAAAGTCGAATCAAATTGTTCTACATCACAATCATTTCATCACAAATGTATAATTTCCAATTTCATACCCAGAAGAATCATTTAAAAGTGTTTAAATGTAACACATTTCAGCTTTTATAAATGTTTCTATGCTCAACCATTGCCAACCAAGAAGCCACTCTTCATTTTGAACACTATAGATTGAGAAAAACTTTGTACTATGATCAACTATTCAATGCAAGCCCTATGCTTATCTATTTTTGAATGTTCTATAAGAGACAAATTTTATTTGTTGGGGATGTACTCACGATAGCAGTTATGCCACACTTATGCAAAAATTTTTGAAATGGCCAAAGCCACAATTCGACCAAAAGAAGCATGAATTTCTTATATTTTCTGTGATATTGCGTGGGTCTGCAATATAGTGTTTGCTTATTTATTGCCCAAACAATCGAGTGGCCAATAACACAAACCAGTTTTCACATTACTTATATTTACTGATATTATTATTAATAATAAAACTACTTCTCGTAGATTGAACAGAAGTAGGCACTGGATTCTGGATTCCCTACTACAGCAGGTCCATGGCCTATCTGGAGGGCCACTATTTTTGTGAGTCCTAATACTTTGTGTTAGCCTGAAGGAAGCATCTGGGCAATCCTGATTTTGAAATATAACTTGTGTTGTGGATGTAGTTAGGGTAGCACTCATTCCACATCTATGCAAAACTGGTGATTAGGGCAAAGCCACAATTCAACCAAGAAAAGAATGATTACATGATTTGTAATATTTTCATTGGTCTGGTTTGAGTTGCTTTCCTCACCTTTTATATTTGTTCTGTTCCACCAGCCTCATTTCCATATATATGTTTATATGTATTTGTTATTATTATTATTGACTATTATTCCTCATGCATTGAGCAAAAGTGGATGCTGCTTTACTGGATTCCCTACCACAGCAGGTTCCCAGCCTATCCGAACACTGTTGTAGTGAGCTCTAATACTTGGGGTTAGCCTACGGGAAGTATATGGGGCAACCCTGATTTCTTTTCAATTGCAAGCTTGCATCATTCCAATTACTACTTAATGACTGAAGGTTGTTTTCAGTTCTGCTGGAGAACTGCTGCAGTGTGTTTAGTCTGTTACATACAGGAAAAAACCTTGAGTGACCTCTGATAATAATTTGGGTACAAGTCATTATACCTTCCTAGATATACCGCTGACATTGTTGACATGAGCAGACACCTGAACATAACATTTTCAAATGACATTTGTGTCGTAAACAGCTCAATCATTAAGTGTAATACAGAACTACAGCTAATAGGTTCAGGGCCTTTATGTGTACAGTGAATAGAATTGAGTGTGCAAAAAATGCAGGGGAGATGTGTTCATTGTGAATAAAATTTCATTATGAACAAATTTTAATCAAATTTCAAGCTTTGGCTAGCCAAATTCTATCAACCACAAATAAGTTGAATACTACGATTGTGCTTGGCTAAAATTTCACAAAAATACCTATAGCCTTTGGTTGTTTGTCTCTTAGACGACCCACCAAACGCTAAGTACTCAGGGTCGTTTTCAGGGGGTGCAGCGCCATTGAAAATTTTGAGCTGCTGAAAATTTTTCATTGTAGTATTAAAAAATGTCTTTTTTAGAGACCCTCACAGGCAAAATCTTGTTACCAGTTAGTTAAATTCTATACGAAGTGTTCTAGCCCGATGATTTTTTTCTGTGCATAATGCAAGATTATTCAATGCCGCAGAACTTTTTTCTTCAAGCATTACTGCCAAGGACAATTTTCATAGCTTTTAAGCAGTTCTTTCCAACTTTTTAATTGTGTTGGAATCACAACTCGATCATGATTTTAACTGCTATGGTCACTGGAGGTGCAACGGTTCTTCACAGAGGTTTCCAAGGTCAAATTTTTCACTTAGTGGTAAAATTGAAAATTTTCAGGGGTAGTGTACCTAATTATCCACTAAACGCGTTATTTTGTCTCAAAATTAGGCAACCAGTGATCAATTTTAAGGACTTTAGGTAGGGGTAATAACCCCCTCATACACCTCCCCATGGAGTTGTCTGGTTCTTCATCCTACACAATATATGTTCCGGTTCTGGTTCTGGTTCCTATACAAAGTATAGATATCGACATCTATTGACATCAAATTGTCAAATAATATATTATAATATCAAATTATATTTATATGCTTCATCAGTCAACTACCAACCACACTAAACTTGAATAATATTTAGCTAGGTGCTATGAAAAATGAGAGCAGCCAGGAAATATGACGTGAGGCGTTGAAGTATATATTATATCACTTGGATAAGAATTTGATATGCATAAAATAAGTTTTTAGTTGAAAATAGTCTTTTTCACCCTCATTAGAAGCGAAAAAATGATATAGAAAAATTATATACCAGTTCCGGTACTAAAATTTAGTGTTATTCCGTTGGGGTTCTGATTCAGGTTCCAAAGTTTTGTTTGGTTGATAATGGTTCTGGTTCTGGTTAACCCTTTCACCTCTAGTGGCCACAGTACAATAAAGATTGTGAAGAGTGCAATGTTTGTGGTAGAATCCATGGCCTAATTGGTGCAATGCAAGGGTTTTTTTCAGTATTGGTTACCTCCACTGCCTGCGACAGCTACAGCTTGAGCAAATGCGGATGCACCAACAGCATCACCTAAATGATGGAATACAAATGTTAAAATGGAATTAGGCATGATAAATCAATTTTCGCACCACTATATTCAAGATTGCAATGAAAATATTGAGTCAGAATTGTATGTGCGAGAAATCATCTTGATTAATTTTTTCAAATGAAATTTTTTTTGATCAAAACAATGGGCATAAGTGTTGAAAATTAGTCGGAATGTACTGGCTAACAGCTCAAGAAAACTAGGTACAGATACCAAAAATGACACAGTAGACAAAGGAAGTATATTTTACAGGTGATAATTGGGAAGTGAATGACAAAACTTCACTTATGAAGTGGTTTTGAAGGCAACATTTTACTCCGAACCATGCTGGCCGAGTATCCTGGACATGTAATGTTTTTTGTACATTTAATCTGTTTGTTTAATCTGTTGTCAAAAACAGCATGCAGAATCTATAATTACATTAGCAACTAGATTTAAAACTTACCCTTTTCGCCAAACCGAGTAGCAATTTCTATAAAAATTTCAGAATTAATTATAAATTTTTTTGTCCGTACCAGAGAACCGTACCAGGTTTCCTAAAACTTACTTCGGAATTTAGAGTGTTGATAACTTTGTTCAACGTAATTAAAATGACCTAATATTTATATCGTTTTCCAGGTAACTAATTGACTCAAAGCTTTAATATAATTACATGGCGTCCCAGTGGTTGAATTCAGAAGATAAAGTGAAATGTGTATGATTATACTTAATTTTTAAAAATGCAGAATAATTTTTCTGGGATTGGAATCAACATTCATTGTCCAAACCACCAACTTCCCATGCTATTCTTAATTTAAATAAACATTCTGATGAGACAGGTAGTGTAGCTAACTTGCCTTGGAGTGGATGACCTCAAAGAACCTGTTCAGAAGAAAATGTAGATACCCTTTTAATGGAGTTCACAGATAACCCTACTACCCCACTTAGACAAGCTTCAAACCCATTCGAAATCACCCAGACTTCTATTTAATGGATTCTTAAGAAACATCATATTTAAGCCTTTCATCCTACCCTTGATCATGGCTTGTTAGAAGATGATTACAACAGGCCATAGAGTTTTGCAAACATTGGCTTCAAAATCTTGACATCCAACCAGAGTTAGAAGATTCTGTTCTATGGTTGGAAGAATCCACAGTTTACTTGGACGGCCATGTAAACAGGTGTAACTGTATCTTTTGGCCTGCAGAGAATCCGAAGCAACAATTAGAACTCCAGTTACATTCTCCTTCAGTATGCCTTTGGGCTGAAATTTGGTTCTAAGGCGTTATTGACCCATACTTTTTTTATGCCACTATCAACAAGGAAACTCATTTGGCCATGCTCAACAACAAATTTTGGCCAGACTCATCAAGCAGCCCAGAAACCCAGGCCCTTGAGATCATTTACGATGGCGCCTTGACTTATTTTGGTGAACCCATTAGGTGATGGCTCAATGATAAATTTCCCAATCATTGGTTAGGTAGGTGCCGTGCAGTTGAATGGCCACCATGCTCTTGCAATCTAAGACCTCCTGATTTTTTCCTCTGGGGCTTCGTTAAAGATAAAGTATATTGTCGACAACCTGGGAACTTCGACAAACTATGATGATATATTTCAGAAGCTTGACATGATTTGGAAACAGAAATGCAGTAAAGTATGTCGTCCAGTCCATCATGGACTATGGCTGTGTATAAGTCTAGATGGTGGCCAAGTGCAATGAAGCAGGTGAAATGTTACATTTGCATTATTCCTTCAAGTACTCTAGTTACACACTGCGATAGTGTAGACAGATGTACATTGGATTGTTGAATATGAATTTCAAAATGAAGTCCAGAAGTAACTTTTGGGACACCTGTTATATTAGTTTCAGGCTTAGGATCTGGCCTAATACCCCTATGCTCAAACATTGGCACACAAATTAGCACCTCTCCCTTTGTATAGTATAGTTTTCGACAACTCTTGTCCGATGCAAAATAATAGCGAACCGTGACTACACTCAAGTCTTGTCAAGGAGTGACTCATTGAAAACTCATTTTCTGCTCTTGAATATTGTGGCTCATTTCTATGCTTAAGTATTGCCAAGCAGGGAGCCACTACTTCCTCTGGACATCATAGTTGAGGACAATTGTGATACCATGGTTTTTCTTTTTTCATGTAAGCTAATTCATGAAAATCGACAAACTGATGAGTTTTTCATTAATTAGTCTTTTCTCGTTCAACATACATAAAATTCTGATATAAGTTGTTATAGTAATGCTACATTTGACTTACCAGATGGTGGAGCTGCGGTGTCATCTTAAAAAATTAAGATGTTCAGGATTAACAGTGCAATTCAACAAACATTATAATAACTCTTCTAATATGCAATCTCCAAATGCTTTTATATACCACAGTTTGCACAAACTTTTTACAACGATATATGTGAACAGCTAATTTAAGACCATGCCACCCATTTTGGACCAATGCCCTGCTTAGAAATGCTCTACTCATCTGGCCAGTTTTTGAACATCAGTGCAGCACCTGCCAAGAATTCAACTTGGATCAGCTTTTCTCAGCAATAAGCTTCCAATTTGAATCAATAGTGTGCGTAGAATGAAAGATTATTTCTCAAAATCTGTCTTTCATGAAATTTTAACATTGAAAAACTAATTCACTTAAAAGATCATGTGATTTAGATTGTATGCTAAGGTTTTTGTAGTTTGTATACTTTTTCATAATTATCCGCTCAGTAAATCTGTCTAAAAGACCAGAGAGTAATAACTTTCGAGCATATCTTGTACAATTTTTCTGGCATTAATATTGAATCTTCAAATCTAAAACTGGCGTGATATCCCCTATACACCCCATGGGGTATCCTGGTTCAGGATAAGGCTTGTCATATGTTTGAGCACTAGGACTTATTAACACGCTTAAGTATTGCGAACAAGGGCGCCTTTGAACACCACAGTTGAGACCAATTCCTATTTGATGCATTGCCATTGCCCAACATGCAGCCTGGGTTCTACATTTTTGCAGTTTCCACTACTGTGCACAGCATTGCTGATCAGGGCTGTACTCAGCCATCTATGGGTGTGCTCCAGGTGGAAATTTCCAGAAAAGCAGTAGGTTTTGTTTTTGTGCATTAGCATGGATGTTCTCAAGAGCTGAACGAAACTCTGTGTAAATATCATAAATTGATGCAATTGAAAGGAAGACCATGAGTACTCTTTCTGATGCCATATACTTTGTACAGGATTAGTTAATAATTGTTATTCATTTTTTATAGTTAAAGATTTAAAAAGCATATAAATAGCCATCCGAGACAGACAAGGTATGATTAAGGCTGTAAACTTTGTTGGAAAAATTTCATGACTTTGTGAAATTGTGTATATTGTACTGGTGAAAAGTTGAAAGTGAATGATAAAGTTTCACTTATGAAGTGGTTTCGCAGGCGACATGTTCGCCCGAACCATGCTAGCCGAGTGTGCTAGACATGTAATATCTTTTGTACATTGAATCCCTTTGTTGAATTTTTTGTCAAAAGCTGCATGCAGAGCCTGTGATTACAGTAGCAACAACATTTAAAACTTACCTCGTCCCCCAAATCGACTATTAAACTCTATAAAAAACCAAGAATTGATTACAGACATTTTCAGCCGTGCCAAAGAACTATACATCAGTTTAAGAATGAAATTTCCTATCCTAAGAGCAGGTGATCCTTCATTATGTTGATATGTCACAGTTATCTGATGAAATCCGATATGCTATTTTGCCATATAGTTGGGGAAAACAATACTCCTATGCTTAAGCATTGTGATGAAAAAAAGCACTTTTCCCTTTGTATAGTTCAGTTTTTGACAACTCATGTCCTTTGCAAAATAATTGCAAACCACTATGCTCAACTCTTGTGAACAAGAGGACCACTCTCTATTTGACACATTAGTTGAAGAAAAATCCTTTTCTATGCTAAACTATTTCCAACCAGGGTGACACTGCTTCCTCTGAACATCACAGCTGAAGACAAATCTGGTTAAATGCTTTCATTTTTTTGTAACCCAATTGATGAAAATCAACAAAATTGAAAAGTTTTCCATTAATTAGTCTTCGCTTGTCCAATTTACATAAAACTCTGATATAATTTGTTATAATAATGCTACAGTTAACTTACCCATTGCTGGTCCATCTGTTGAGTCATCTTAAAAAAATTAAAATTTATAGGATTAACAGTGGAAAGCTTGGATCAGCCTTTCTCAGCAATGAACTTGCAATTTAAATCAGAATTGTGTATAGATCAAAAGATTTATGCTAAAAATTAATTTTCAATCAAATTTTAATATTGAAAAACTCATGCACTTGAATATATAACATGATTTAGACAATTAGACATTCAAAATATGCTAAGCTGATGCAACGTAATGCATTTTCACTTTTAGGATTCACAATTCTCGCAACAGATTTAGGGAACTGCAATCTAGATGAAAAGAAAAAATTTTACTTTTGAAAGCCATCAATTTAAAATCAACAGAAGCAATTTCTTTCATTTTATGATCATTTTATCACAGACATGTAATCAGCAATTGCAGTTTTTGTAAACGTTATCTCTATGACTCTATGACATAACCATCTGCTCAGTAAATCTGTCTAAAAGACCAGAGAGTAATAACTCTCCAGCATATCTTGCACAATTTTTCTGGCATTAATATTGAATCTCCAAATCTAAAACTGACGTGATATCCCCTACACACCCCATGGGGTATCCTGGTTCAGGATAAGGTTTGTCATATGCTTAAGCACTAGGACCCATCACCACGCTTAAGTATTGCGAACAAAGGTGCTTCCACTTCCTTTGAACACCACTGTTGAGACCAATTCCTATTGCATGCTTAGCCATTGCCCACCATGCAGTCTGGGCTCTAAATTTTTCCAGTTTCCACTACTGTGCACAGCATTGCTAATCAGAACTGTACTCAGCCATATATGGTTGTGCTCCAGGCGGGCAGTAGGTTTTGTTTTTGTGAAATAATTAGCCCTAGAAAAACTCCACATGTGTAATTATGTTGAGGAGTTGTTATGAATGATAAAAACAAAATCTAAAGACGAAAGACGGGCAAAATCACATTTTTTTAGCATTTGCTGCTCCATGGATTGAATTTTCTGGAAGAATTTTGAATAACCAGAATTTATTAATTTTTCTCCACATTTGTACATCAATTATTCAAAAATGAGGAAGTTTTTGTGCTGCATTATTGGGCCTCACATGAGCTCGTAAAGTGCTGCTCTCCCAGTTCATCAACATCCTGAGAAGAAAGGAGCCTGTCCAAGCCTGTTAAAGCCCATGTTGCAATATATTAATATCGAATGATTGAATATTCAAAAAAATGAAAAAACACATCATAGAATAATAGCTGCTAGAAATTACTGCATAACAGTATCAGATTATCAAATTTTTCAGGATTAATTCCTTGGTGTGAATCTGTTATAAATGGCACATACAGCAGAATCCACAGGAAAAAATCTAATTTCTTCTTAATAATGAGAAAGCTCAAAATCAAACAGATGGTACCATAAATTGCACCAAACTTGAACACAAGGTATGGTCTTCGAAAAATAGGGTGTAGCCAGGAGTCGAACCTGGGTTAACGGCATTACAGGCTGATGTCCTCAACACTAGACCACCACACCACGAGGTGAACCCAGATTAAGGTGCTCCCCTTGGCTATCCTGGCTGCACTTTATTTTCTAAATTTATTTTCACTCCAAAAAATCCATATAATTTTCATTTCTGAAAAGTCTGCAAGTCCATTGGTCAGTAGTTCAAAGCAGCAGGTACGCTACTACTTGCCAAAGATTGTAAGTCCACGACCACCAAGCATAGGAGTTGTATGTTAAAAAATCTTAGCCAAGGGGAGTACCTTAATCTGGATTCACCTCATGGTGTGGTGGTCCAGTGGTGAGGACGTCAGCCCAGAAATTTTTCAAATTTATTTTCACTTCAAAAACTCCATATAACAAGGTATGGCCGTCTCGACCTAATGCTTGTTGCGTTTGACTGATAGTCTCAAGAACTAGGTTTCATCACAAGTGTTACCTAACACTAGATTTTTCTGGCAGCTGGCCCAAGGCAGCTTGGAACCCTGCTTCCCCGGGTCGACTCATTCCAGTCAGCAATAGAGTGACAAATGAGGAGGTGGGCCTGTCCATTGTGAGGTAGGCTGCTTCCCAGGGTCGACTGTTCCATTGTGTTTAGTTGATTGCTAATAGGAAGCTCCTTTGAGTGACCTACAGTAGTCGGTTGAAAACAAGCCAATAGGACTTGAGTTATATTGCTAACGTCTCTTGACCTAAGCAGAGAAGTAAACATAAGACGAACAAGCAAACTGTATGTCGCTTATTTGTTGAGCTTATGTCGTGCCCATTCACACCTGACGATTTCACTTAACATACGTATGTTGCGTATATGTTGTGACATGTATGTCGGGTATATGTTGCGCAAAATGTCGCCATGTGAACCAGCCTTAACGCTTTCTATTCAGCATACTCACCTTCATCCCCTTCGGGTTCTTGTGTTGCAGCCAATGCACCCACACCACCAGCATCATCTAAACGACGGAATACATATAAGAAAGGGCACTCGAATCTTCAATATTAAGTTTGGAAACTTGAAAAAATGCCTCAAGTTTCTAGTGACCTACTGAAAAATTTCACATCGTAGAATCACAATATTCAAGATTGCAACGAAAAAAATCAAGCTAAAACTTCGTGCTAGGTTACTTTTTTAAATGAGAAAAAAAATTAAAATTTCGAAGTGAGTATAAATATTGACAATTACTGGAAAGTTGGCCGGAATTGTGTTGATGTACTAGCTAAGAGCTTGACAAAACTCACTGCAAATATCAAAAAATGACAGGCATAAGTGCCTGTTCATACTTTTCCTTATCCTATATACTTTGTACAGCATTAATTGATAATTTTCATTCATTTTAATCAAACCTCTAGGAAGCATATAAATGTGCGTTCCAGCCAGGAATGTATAAATGAGGCTTTAAATTTTGCTAGCAAAATGTTATGACTCAGGCGACATTTTTCCCTGAACCATGCTAGTTGAGTATCCTGCGGCGAATTTTCATGTGTTTATTGGACCCCTGTGTTGAAATTTTTCTCAAAAAAAGAACATATCTACAATTCCAATGACAATTTCATTCAAAACTTAGAAGCATCATCAACAAGTCGAAGTTCAGGAGCTATAAAAAAGAGAGAATTAATTATAGATGTTTCCGGTTCCATGCTTTCATTTTTCATGTAACTTAATTCATGAAAATTGACAAAAGTGTATGTTTTTCATTGATTAGTCTTTGCTTGTCCAACATAAATAAAGTTAAGACATGCATTGTTAAAGTAATGCTACATTAAACTTACTAAATAGTGGCAAGTCTGTTCGCCCACCTTAAAAAAATTAAGATGTGAAGGATTAACAGTGTAATTGAACAAACGTTATAATAACTCTTCAAATATATAAAGTCCAAATAGTTTTATATAGCACAGTTTGTGGAAGTTTTTTTCAATGATATATACGAAACGCATATTTGAACACCTTGCTAGTCATCACACGACATGTGTGGTCATCGTGAATAATATTTCGTAATGACAAAATTTTGATCAAATTCCAAGTTTTTGGTAACAAAAAATGTACCAAACTTTTTTAATCGTGAATAAGTTTGATGGTGTGTTTGTGGCTGGATCTAATTTTTCGAAAATACTTATAGCTTTTAGTTGCTAATGTCTTAAACGACCTATTGAAAGCTATGAAAACTTTGCTTGCTAGATCATAAAAACTAATCCAAGTGCTGTTGCAGTCACAAATACCAATGTTACCTTTTTCTTCTTCATATTCATCATCAGAATCTTGTTCATCCTTTTCATCATCATCTAAATTAATGGAAAAAAGGTACCACAATGTTTCAGTATGAGTTTTATCATCCCATTTCCTGTTCATAGTGGATAGTCAGATTACCAACAGAGACTTTTTGTTTCGCGGTTTTTTTTTTGTTTTAATTTCAGCAACAGTTTTTGGCCATCATAGATCTTAATAGGGATGGGACAAATCCCGGATTCGGATTCGCATGCATTCGGTCTTTTTTCTGGATTCGGATTCGCATTCGGATTCGACTTCACTGATTTTGCAGGTTTGAATTCGAATTCGGATTCGGCAGTCTTGCCTAAAATTTTAGACCGAAACCGAATCCATTGGAAAATTACAAGTCTATGAGAAATATGTCGAAAAGAAGCGTCCCAGTGCATTTTAGAAGGTCGAAACATGAAAATTTTCCGGCGCTTGGCGCTGGTAATGATTATTTTAATCATTGCTTGCTATAATCCAGCTCCAGGGCGACCATAAGCATGTCTATTCTACCTATTAGTTAGCATTCAATAGTTGTTACCACCTGGAATGTCTCACACCTTGTGGTTTAGTCAGTTTATCTTCCATATTGCGCCTTTTGGATTTTGCTCTTCTCAAAAAATGTGTATTGCTCGTCTCGACAAATGCAAAATACGAAAAATGCGAAAAAGATGAAAAATACGAAAAAAATCGAAAAATAAAAATCAATCGCTTGCACGGTGCAGATAGAAGCTTGCAAAAAAGCCAAGTCTAAAGATTTTGGGCTCTTGCTTGAATTTGCTTCTCATTCCAATGATTAATAGCTCTTGAACTGGTGAGAAATATCAATTTATATAAATTGATTTTGAAAAATTGATTGTATATACACGATTATAGGATCCAGATCTGATCTGGGTCAGGTCGGACCTGCTGTTTAGGACCCAGATAAAAATTGGATCCATATCCTTTCCCTAGTATTCGGGAAATCAGGACATTCGGGGAATAGGGACTAACGGATTTTTTTGGGAAAAAAGAAATTTATTCATTATTCGGGGGGGTATGGACTTCTGGACAATCGGGATGTTTGTGGAAAAGGCACGTTGGGAGATAAAGACACAATCGAAATGTGCAAGTACACTTGTTGTAGGAACATGTTTACACCTACTTTGCATATTCATAATTTCTACACATTGATGTCTTCATTGCAAATTGAGTGATCAACTTCCTAGTAAATTTTCATTGAAAATTAAGTTATCAATTTGGTAAAATAATTTCACAAGTGTCAGAATTTACCATTCAAGTGAAAAATATGATTCAACTGCATGTATAAATGTCACAGTATGCAACAATGTGTTATAACAACAGTATGCTGCAACTTTAGAACACATAAGTTGTTCGAAAATTTAGCTTCAGTTGAAACTTGATGGCGCGCCGCGCGGTGCTGCAAAAATTACAAAAACCTATTCATACTTCGAAGGTGGTACTGCGCGGTACCGGGCGGCGCCGCGCGCTGCTGCGCGGTACCGCGCGGTGAAGTATGACAGGCCTTTTAATATATCTGAGAAAATGATGATTTTTTCAATTTTTTCCCAAAATTTTTCTGCAGTCTCCACAAATTTTTGCACTTTGTAAACATAATTTTTTCCATTTTTGGCGAATGATTGGAACACCATCAGTTCGGGAAAGTGACAGATAGTGCTGTGGAATAATCTAAATTTTTGGTTGCTTTTCCGATTTTACAAATTTAATTGGCATTCTTTCAATATGGCATTTTGCATTTTGTGCGACTATCAAAAATGATTGAATTGAATAAAAAATTTTCGAGGAAACGAAAGTCGAAAATATTCATTTCCAGCGTATCAAAACTGCAAAAAAAATTTTGACGCTTCCCATTTACGAAAACTATTAAAGAAATTTTGTTGTTTCGCCCAAATTTATGAAACATCCTTGACTTCAAGCTGATTTTTTAGCTGGTTAGCATGTTCAAAACATCCGCAAATTGTTCATGCATGAAGATCATTAGGCCGGAAAAATCAAATTATAAATCACGAAATCGCCCTCAAAAGATCCAGGGTTCTAAACTATCAGGATCAGAAAATTTTTTAGAAAGAATGATTCATATACAGTCTATGATTCTTCATTTTAGCCAAGCATAGATATTGATGTGGGATTTCGATTCGGATTCGCCCGAATCCTAAATGTCAGATTCAGATTCGGATTCGGATTCAGTACTTACTAACTTCCTGGATTTGGATTCAGAAACTACATAAAACTGCATTCGTCCCACCTCTAGATGTTAACAAACGTTGATGCGTATCAACCAACATTGAAACACCTGAACAAATGTTGTCGCCCTTACACACTTCATTAGTCGTCTGCAATAGCATTCTATCTGTTGTTTCTTTATTTCTTACCAAAACTCCTTGGACTAACGCTGTTAGGGTTACTGTACATGTTGAACAAAATTAGTGGCGCCCAGATGGAGCAATGCACGGTGGAAGTAGTGATATGGAAAATTTGAATAACACATTTTTGGCCACTTGCTGTACTTTTCGTGTTTGTTATTCTTTCTTGGAAGATCTTAGTTGGAAATGTGTCGCCCACTACACTGATATTCTAAAGGCCCTGTCATACTTCACCCTGCAGTATCACGCGGCACTGGTTGTTCTATCCAAACTGGCGCCGCACGGTATCGCACTGTAACACCTTTGAAGTATGAATAGGTTTTTGTAATTTTTGCCGTGCGGCCATCAAGTTTCAACTCAACCGAAATTTTCGAACAAGCTATGTGTTCTAAAGTTGTTGTAACATATTGTTGCATACTATGACATCTATACATGTAGTTGAATCATATTTTTCACTTGAATGTGGAATTCTGACACTTGTCAATTATTTCACCAAATTGATTACTTAATTTTCAATGAAGATTTACTAAGAAGTTGATCACTCAATTTGCAAGAATATGCAAACTAGGTGTAAACATGTTCCTACAACAAGTGTACTCGCACATTTTGGTTGTGTTTTTATTCCCCCAACGTCCCTGGTCCGCAAATATCCCGATTGTCCGAAAGTCCATATTCCCCGTAGGTCCCGATTCCCCGAATAATGAATAAATTTCATGTTTCCCCAAAAAATGCATTAGTCCGTATTCCCTGAACGTCCCGAATACTAGGGAAAGAATGGATGCACTTTGAATCTGGGTCCTAAACAGCAGGTCCGACCAGACCCAGATCAGATCTGGATCCTGTATATAGCACATCGTGTATATATATTCAATGTTTCAAAATCAATTTATATGAATTGATATTTCTCACCAGTTCAAGAGCTATTAATCATTGGAATGAGAAGCAAATTCAAGCAAGAGCCCAAAATCTTTAGACTTGGCTTTTTTGCAAGCTTCTATCTGCACCGTGCAAGCGATTGATTTTTATTTTTCGATTTTTTTCGTATTTTTCATCTTTTTCGCATTTTTCGTATTTTGCATTTCTCGAGACGAGCAATAGACATTTTTTGAGAAGAGCAAAATCCAAAAGTAAAAAAGTGGAGCCGTACGGCGCCACTTGGTACCTCGCGGCAAAGTATGACAGGGCCTTAAGATTTCAAAAATACTCTGATGGGTGATGAGGTCCTCGAATGCTCTGGAAATTCTTCACAGCACATCATGTGATTTTTTCTCCCATTCATCAGTTTCGAGGCTCGAGGGATGTCAGCAATGGATATAGTCTACCATCAAGTCATGCGAATTAGCCTGAAAGTTGACCTGAATTGCACCAATGCTGATTTGCATGGACAGCTCGCATAAAGGGCTCCATTGGTCACGGTTTTGCTCATTTGTGTTTACTCTATTGTGAAAAAAGAAAACGCTGGCCTGACTGGCTATTTTCTTTATTCATTAATATTTTTATTGTATATCCCGAACACATTATTCCCACTGTCCGAACATTTACTTAGATTCTCGCAGTAGTGGAAATACAGGTTAGAACCTGGATCTGAGGAGTACCACCCCTGCGTGCAAGTCTACATTTACAACTAAATCTTCTTCCTGACTTCTACATATTACTTGTTGATTGGAAGTTCTTCAAGCTCAGAGAGTTGTTGGGTCTTGTGCAGTTCAAGTGAACAAAAGCAGATGACCAAGTGTTGATATTTGAACAGACCAAACTGTTGGACACTATTCCTACCTAGGGATACGTCCCGATTAGGTGATTCAGGGGACTAGCTGATAAGGTCCTTCTATCCTCTAAGGTTACCCAAGTCCCATTTTGAGAGTTGTGCTATTACACTTTTGATGTGCTTTTTCGTCAGTTGCAATGCAATCATGGCGAATTGTTTTCATTTGTGAGCGTGTTGGTAGGTATTTCTAATATAACGCGCGCGTACAAGTTCTAGTGCAGATGTAACACTGTTCAGCGGTTGGCTTACAGAGTTTGCTTGTAAAGTTTCTCACAGTGTGATGTTAGTATTTACTTTCTATGGTTTTGTTAACGTGTGGTAGAATTGTTGCAACTTTTTTTGCATGAACTCGAAGATCAATTTAGCTCAACATGACATCAGAATGGAAAATTTGCACAGAAAAGACGAGAATGAAGACAAAAATGTTTGGTAAAATATTTAAGTTTTACAATATACGTATTTGTTTCTAATAAACTTTGAAAATTATTCAAGAGTACAAATGTATTTTTTTCAAAAGGTGTTGTGCCAATGCATGCATACTGCTATTATTTTGTCACAGAAAAAACTACATTCATTGTGCGTGAACGCTTATCAAGCACATCAATTAGTGTTAACGCAAGTTGATGTCTGATCAATCTCAACGTGCATTAGGATGCATAAAACGCACGTGGATGTGCATCCACGTGCACCATGCAAAGACTTCCAATGTGTCAGTAGATTTCAATGCACACTGACTCATATTGTGTAGCAGTGGCTAGCATGTATTCACCTGTTTAAATGTTATAATCGCTATGGTCACAATTTATTCTTGAGAATCGCCTTCGAATGTTTGTCAAACAATCTGAAGGATTGGAAAACTTCTATTCACAAGATGCGTTTCTCGTTTTTAATTTTTATTTTTATTAATTCATCAAAAAATTGTGATAAAAACGTTATCATTAATTACAACGATCTGAATAGGGCTCTAAGCATAAATGTAACGGGGCCCTGAGGTCTGGGCGGGGGGGGGGGGTTGGGCGACTTTTTTGGTGCCGCGGGTCAGTAATTCCTAAAATTTTGAGGGGAGGGGTCTCTAAAGGAGCAAATTTTTGATTTTTTCACGAAAAAAGTCCGAAAAATGGTTCAAAAAATAGTAATCCTTGTCTAAAAAATGATAAAATGTATTTATGGCGCGAAGTGCCGAGAAAATTGATGTTTTTGACCATTTTTTGTTCAAAAATTGACATTTCATGAAAAAATTGACTTTTTTCAGTATTTTTCGGACCAAAAGTATGGGGGGTCCCTAGAGCTATCATATGGCCAGCCACAGGAATGGAAAATCCTGGGTCGGGCGCACTCCCCCCCCCCACCCCCAATTACATGTATGGCTGTCAGTTTCAATTCTTTCCAGTCTTTGTTTTCAATTTTCTTGTACGTAGCCTGGAACTAACCTACTTTATCACTCCCAAGTCAAAATTTTGAATTGGAATTTTGGTATACAAGCTCGTATTCTATCAAACTGACTCTTTGCTCATGTTAAAACCAAAGAAAATCAAAGACTCCAACCTCTAGAATTATATCTGATACAGCAGGCCACTTACCATACTCGGGTATGCTATCGACAACAATCGACATTATCAAAATTACGCAGAGGAGTCGAACGCAATTATTCAACATTTTTTCTATATATATATATACCGTATTTCCCTAAAAAAGAAAAAATTAGTTTTTAGCACAATTCACTGGTTTTAGGCGCAAGTTATAGACTACTAATAAAATTTTGAAATTGATGAAAAAAATTTGTCATGAGTAGGAACAAAGTGATATGAGAGATGTAGTTTAAGACTGCCATGAGTACATAAAAATTATTCTAGACAAAAGTAAAACTGAAGTCGAGCTGAAATTTGAGAACTCAAATGCAGTTATAGCAGCTTCAAAAACAGTTGTCACAAATTTTTTCAGCATACTGTTGATTATTGAACGAACATGATGTACGAACAGATTTGACCCAGCAGCGCGTTCATCACACTGATGTCAGTATCGCTAAAACTGCAATATTAGAACCATCCACATGGCTTGCTTAGTGCAGTTGGTAGCACACGCAGAAGGTCGAGGGTTTGAGCCCCTCACTGAGCATTATTTTCCTGATTCACTAACTTCATCAACTCAAGCATACATTGACCCCACCAGGGCCCCTTTCTCTTAGAGGAGTTAGGGGTTTTGTAGTGATGCGGCCAATTCCCTATCATGCAGCCCACCCTGGACATAATACCAGTACTTCTGTGGCTTGCTTAGCATAGTTGTTTGGGCACTCAAAATGCTAAGGGTTCAAGGCCACACCGAGCATTGTTTTGTTTATCTGCACGCCATGTGCATGGCGCATATGACATTGGTGACTGCACCAGGGGTCCTTCCTTCTTGATGGAGTTGGTGTTGTAGTGATGCATCCAGCTGCTCATTGTGTAGCCCACCCTGGACATACCACCACGATTTCCCTGACATGCTTAGCGCAATTGGAAGTGTTCGTGCTTCAAGCCTCACACCAAGCATGGTTCCGCTTACATGCGGGCCATGTGCATTTAGACGAATGACATTGGTGACCATAGCAGGGCTCCCTGTCTTTGAAGGGGGTAAAATTTTATAGTGGTTCATCCAGCTGCCTATCACGTGGTGTGCTGCATGCACACTGCCACAATTTTTTAACTATCAACATGGCAGAATTAGCCCAGTGGGTAGCATGCATCTGCCTTGTATGCAGAAGGTCGAGGATTCCAGACCCTCACCAAGCATCATTCCCCTGATGCACTGGCCATGTGAATTTCAGGGTATGACATTGGTGACCCTACCACAGACTTTTCCTGCTCCAATAGATTAGGGGTGTTGTGAGGGCCCAACAGCTTCCCATCACATGGCACGCCATTTGAATACCACCACAATTTCCAAGCCATGCCTGGGCCTTGGTTAGTGCAGTTGGTAGTGCGTACAGAAGGTCGAGGGTCGGAACCACTCGGCGAAGATTATATTCTGACATGCGAGTTTGTTGTAGGGGTGTGTCTCCCTATTCATTGCGCCTCAAGCACTGCACTCACGACTACCACTACAACCACAATTTCGGAACCATCCCCGTGGCTCATCTAGAGCAGTTGCTGGCACGTCTGCCTTGTATGCAGAAGGTCGAGGGTTTGAGCCTATTTTTCTGATGCCCAGCCATGTGGATTTGGGCCTATGACAGGCTTCACGGATAAGGGCCAGATTCCCAAGCGATTCGATACAATATTCTCATGATGAAGCAGCCAAACGTTGGTCAATGATGATTTGCCTATCATCTCGAAGTTTTATATACCTATATTCCAGCCACCATTTATATAGGCACAGATGATTAAATTATATTCGGGCTTTAATAGACGTTATATTCCATTTTAAATGCTGAAAATTTACGCAAGTTATATTTGCTTTAAAGCACATTTATTGTTTATTCTATACCGGTGAATCAAACAAATCGGCTTAATATTATAAATTGACTAGACTTCCAATTCTGGCGATAAATAAACACAATATTATCGCGTTTAATAATATTTTCGTTTGTTCAGTAATGGAGTGCCATGTTGCACTTTTGCTTTTGGTAGTTGAACGTTACTCAAACAAATAAAAGTGAATCCTAATAATTTTATATACCATACTAGATATTCGGGCTTTTGATGTTCGCATTTTTAAAGGGATATAAAGTTTTTTGATGTAAGCTTATAACATACAAAATATGTTATAACAATGACCTATGTCATAACATAAAAAAGTCTTTTTTCAAAAAAATTTCAATAGTTACATTTTCCATCAGGCTGTTATATTTTGAGTGTTTTGACAAACATAAGATAACCTATGTTTTAACATGGGATATGTTTTAACATGTATAGTCTTTAATGTGGTATATGTTATGATCTGGGACATGTTATAATTTAGGACATGTTATAATATTGAGTATGTCATAACATGTATATCCTTTATAATTCGGTATTTTTATCATGAGGGACATGTTATAACATATGAGACATGTTGAAACATAGGATATATTACAGCATATGCATTTCATTGCGTACACTATGTTATAAAACAGCATATGTTATAACACACCTCCTCATATTATAACATACACTGTTTGATTACATACTCTGTGTTATAAAAAATCGTCTCATGTTATAACATATGTTGCGTTATACCATCGTCTTATGTTATAATGTACCCTGTGTTATAACATACCTTGTGTAATGACATGTCTCATGTTATAACAAAGTCTGCATTTTATCATGCCCTTTATTATTACAAGCCCTATAGTATAACATAGGAAGTGTCATAACATAGTACATGTTATCACATAAGGTATATTATAACATAGGATATGTCAAAAATAGGACCATGTTATAACGTGTCAGTATGTTATAATGCTATAATTTTTTTATATATGACCTAGGAGCCTGTTATAACATAGGCCAATGTTATGGCACAGCCCTATGTTATAATAGAAGCATATGGTATAACATATGGCCTCATACTGTAGGTATATTCTATGTACAGCTTGTTTATACATTGCTCTATATGGTGCTGAGCTTAGTTGTTCATATTCTTTTAAAAAAGTATAAGTTATAAGATGCTATATACTTATAGTGTTGTGATCCACACACATACACATACAAAAACACTTGAATTTTGATATTATAGATAAGGATGAATGTGGATTTCAATCCACACTCACGTGTATACTGCAGAACTGTCAGCTATTAGCTAGAAAAAACGTTTGCACAGCTCGGCCGAACCAGTCCTTGGGTGCTTGGACCAAATCCAGTCGATCACCAGAGCCTGGTGCAGCCCGTAAAATCCAAAGCATGAGAGTCACTTCCTGTAAGGATCATTGCAAGGTCGGATAATCTAAAAGAAAGTTGCCTAAATTCCACATGTGTTGTTCAGTTTTTGATGCTGTTATTATCCTGATAAAAATTTTTTACACTAAACTTATATTTCAAGATGTTTTGTAAAGTTGAAAAATTTAGCATTAAAGTGTGAAAAAATTGACCTTGCATTTTCATGTGCCGTTTTGCCAGTTTTCATCCTAGGTGCGTACCTATTATATACAGGTGCCACTAAAATCTGACCAACCCCCCCCCCCCCCTCTGTAGAGCAAAACTGCCTATAGATAGAGACATATGGTTTTTTGCATAATATCCGCCATATGGGCAAACATAGGGGTGGCAAAGATCATTGGGGGTTTATAATCGAATAGTGCTCGGTGGGGTGCCAAAAACGTGCAAAAAAGCCCTTTTTTAGGGCCCCAAGTTGCCACAGGTTCCTGAATAGGCATCCCTGGACTGTGATACTTTTACCCGTGCATCTATCTAGTGTCCACTCGAAATACTTTTTTTATTTTTTGACAATATTGATTTGGTCAAATTACGAGTATATGAGTAACCATAGTTGGAGTAAATCCCCTTCCTTTCGGTTTTGAAAAAAATCATTTTTTGGTGAAATAGATGTACTGTTATCTTATTATCCTGCATGTAAAGCAAAGGTAATTTTTCGGGAACGGGATTTTCGACTATTGGGAATTCAATGGATGCGATCACTTTACACAAGAAAATTATCCCAGGTGTAAACAAGCTTGCTTTTAGTTATTTTTTCGTGGACGGAGTTTGTGATCACGGGGAATTCAATAGATGCAATCACTTCACACAAAAAATGTCCTTTGTGTAAACAGAGGTATTTCTGCAATTTTTCGGGATGACGGTTCTTGACCACTTCACACTCTATTTACAACGTGTTTCCCCAATAAAAAGTGGATCCATTTAAACAACAAAGAATTTTAAAAGTTAAATAAAAAATGATAGATGACCAAAGGTCATGTAAAGGGTTAATATGGGTATTGTTTATGGGTTTTCAATTGAGGCTTTTGAACGTAAGGACAACTTGTGCAAATCGACACTGTGTTTCTAATTATCTCCAAATGTGTGTTATACAACCTTTTCTCTTTCAGTTCTTGCTGGAAGAAAATCGGCGTCAAGGGGAAGAAAGTCAATTAGTAACGAGGGCAGCAGGGGCATCAGGTAACAGCGTGGGCGGCGTCCGAATCGATGAAGCCGACATTGAACAAATCGACGCCCAAGAAGTGGCCGTGCCGGTCGCTGTCTTCGGGGAGAACAGGCAGTCAAGACAGGTTGTTAAAAAGGCAGGTTTAAGGAGTTTTCACTCCATAGACAGGGCAGATTTAATTTTAAAGAAGGTTGAAAAATATTGATCCAAAATCAGATAGATGTCCATAGTTGCTAGGACATCCAGAGCTGCAGAGAAATAAGCTGTATCAGATAAATCAATTTGAGCCCAATCCCAACCACGAGCTTTGAATGGTTCAGAGATTTCTATGCCCAGGACTTTTTGTACCAGGGCATGCAGTTTGGGGTTTATTGTTTCAAAATGATATGGCAAGTCGAAAAGGTTTTCCACTGTTTCTGAGGGTCCAAAAAATCCAAAGGAAAATTTATCTTTTAGGAAAGAAAAAGTTTTGGTGTGGCGCATTGCCTCCCAGGTTTTCTTAGGGTCAGCCTCAGCGATGGTCAGTGTTGACCATAGCAGTCCACATACAGTGACCATCAAAAGATATAATATCGGGGGCTTGGGTCAATAAATCAATAAGAGATTGGGGGATTTGATGCATTTTTAGTAGGTCAAAAATAATTACAGTTCCGTCCAGGCGTCCTATTTGAATAGTAGCCAAAATGGGTCCGTTTACTATAGGTTTTCCGTACAAATTAATAGGATGCAGGTTACGAATTTCTGAAGGCCAGGATTCCCAAAGTTCATCACTTGTCATAAATTCAGCATCTACAGTAAGAATTCCAGGATAACAATGGTCCTCCATAATTTAGTCACATGCTAAGGGACAAAGTTCATGGTCAGTACATCGGCAATATCGTCCATTTAGGGGAGCCCTGCCCATGTTCTTATTTGAGTAAAAAGATACTCAGGTTTTCAGCATCAACAGAAGTGAAACTTTTGCAAAATCGAGACGATGTCACCGCGCCACGGTAATTGTCCGATCTCGATCCATTTTTTCGACTCTTTTTTTTGATTTTCTATTTTCTTTACTCTTTTTGGATTTTTTAAATTTTTTTTTCAACGTTGAAGGGTAAACTTTCGACGAATGTCGGCGCTGCTAAATGTTTGCGACAATGACGCTAAATAATACAAAAATAAAAATATTGCCCGTGTCGACTTTTCAAAGTCGACGAAATAAAATCGAAAACGTCCACGTTAATCCACAAAATAAACAGTAACGCTGACGAAAAAATGTCCAAAACGTCGATCAACATTGGCAGGTGGCGATAATAATCCCAAAACGATCCAATAGCAACGTCGCTAAGCAAAATGATGGTGCACAAAACTTTAACAAAAAAATAACTAGGCGACGGAGCCCTAAGGCCTAATATTACAGAATAAAATTTTCTTAAAAATTTAAATCGATCCATTAGTCAAACCTGAAAAATACCGAACAACTTATGTACACCGTAATATCATGAAAAATGAAACATTTTCAGAGTATTTATACAAAAATCAGAAGTTCGAAAAAAGTGAATAAGATGAAAATTAACTGTTTGGAAAAATTATGGGTGGCCGCATAAATGGTCTGGAAGAATAAAGTCAGAGGGTGGAGAATTCTTCTCCTGATTAAAATCAGTAGGGCTTGTTACGTATCTCAATTCTCTGATTACGTAAACGCCTTCTAAAATATTCGTTTATTAAAACTTAATATCAAAAGGCTAAATTACAATGTGGATAAGGCAGGTGACATGATAAAAATTACGAAAAAGGGATGAGCAGGAGAATAAGAGCAACTGAGTGAAAAGGAAGCTGAGAAACTACTAAATATGGGGGGAGGTGAGATTCTATGGAGGGATAGGCGTGGTCCTGAAGATAAAATAGTGGCGGATAAACGTCGCCCTAAACACACACAACTGGACGGATGAACATCGTCCTCAACAATACCAAACAAACCAGACGGATGAGCGTCGTCCAAGCAAATACAAGCAACTGGACCGATGAACGTCATCCAAGAAAAACAAGCAACTGGACGGATGAACGTCGTCCAAGAAATGCACAAAGAAATAGGGGAACACACGTAGTCGGTAAACTGAGACGCTGCCGATTTGCGAAAATCCAAAGAACTGACTCCTTGTTTTCCGTTCTTTTCCGAGGATCCGGAAAAAGAGGTGGGGTTTTGGTGAGGGGAATCTCATTCGCTAGAATTGTTTATTGGGAATGGGAAGAAATCGTTTGAAACTGATTGGTTGAACTTGCTTACGACAGGTTCCTTGAAGTTGTCCACCCGTAGGGTGGGAGTTGGTAAGTGGAAAAAAGGGATTAGTAGTTCTCTGTTTTTTGGCTCTTATTTTCCTACTGTAATACTTTCCATACGTATTTTACGATTTCCGAGTAAATAATAGAACAAAAATGCATTAATGGTTTTGGCAAATTAACGTAAAAATGTACAAAACAATAGGCTACTTAACCTACATTTTTCCTGATAGTGAAAATGGAAAAAACAACTTAAAAATGGATTACTGTAAAATTACTACACGAAACTAATTTGGACAAAATTATACAGTTTTTTTTAGTCAGAAACTTAAGCTTAAGTTAATTTACATAATTTACAAATTCACTTATCATGACAGGCTGAAACTTAGATGCTCGGGAAGTACTGCAGGCTTGACTTTCTTTTTTAAAGAATTCATATGCACGAATTCCGATGGTGCATTTAGGTCTCCAGTTGGGTGGATAAGAGCATTGGCGTACTGTAGTTCCTCTATTGTGTATGGTCCATTCCATGGGAAAGTAAACTTTGGGGAGTGCCTAGGTTTCAGGATGGGATTAAATTTGAATACCTCATCTCCCTTGCTTATCTCAATTTCATGTAACTTTTTATCGTATTGTGTTTTTTGCATGTTTTCTGCTTGTATGATATATTTTTTTGCAGATTTCCAGGCTTCGGTAAGAAGCCTTTGAACGTCAGGGGCCTAATCATCGAGGTCGATACAATAACCACTATGGATGAATGTCAAAATGTCGTCAATCGGCAAATTCAGATGGCAGCCATAAAGCAAGAAAAATGGCGAGTATCTTGTACATTGTTGTGGGATGGTATTATAAGTAAAACAGACGTACGGTAGGTATAGATCCCAATCAGTATGCCGTGCATTAATGTACATAGATAAAGTTGTTGTTAAAGTTTTATTGAAACATTCTACCAGGCCATCAGTTTGTGGGTGGTAGGCTCTGGTATTAATTTTTCGAGTTCCACAAAGTTCACAAATTTTATGCATAAGTTCAGATAAGAAATTTGTGCCTTGATCAGATAAGAGACTAAATGGTCTGCCAAAACGAAGTACAATTTCTGTAAGAAAGGCATGTGTTGTGCAGGTCTTTCCTTAGGATGAAAGAAAAGATTGGTGCTGGTCTGAACTGACCCGTTAGAGCTAATTCCTTGGCTAAGCCTCAGAGATAGTGCAACAGTCCAGTTCCTGAGACCTGGCAACAACAAGGAATAAACTTACTTTAATAGAGGGGCTTCACAACAGAGCCCTCACAGTCTCCTAGGAGAGAAAGGTATCACCTCTGGAATAGACTTACTTGCAGGATCCCTAAATGGTCTTCCTGAACTTGCTGTCAGCAAGCTGGGCGCCTGGACCTTCGGCCCTTCGCTCCAGACAACTACTCAAATCTAAATAATAAAGAATATATAATAAATATCGATTATTTAAACCTAATGTGGTAACACCACTACTATATTTATGTAAATTTAATACTAAATTGCTGGGACAACATTTATTGGACGCCAGCATATGATTTCCAAAAATATTATAAAAAGAAGATAATAGTGAAAAATGCTTTTTCACTGTCACTTCCTTCTCTTTGTGGCGCTCCACTTCTATGCAAATGTCTGTGCCACTGTGTAACGACCAGATTTGTGTGAGGTACTTTACTTTCAACCAACAATGTTATGGCGGGAACGGTTATAACGGGACGGGGCGCGGCAAGAGGATAATACGAGAATACAACGAATGATCGACGGTCGCTCGAACGTCGAATAACAAAAATGGATGGCGCGTTTGCTTGCAAATAAAATATATGACATGGTTTAATTGCTTTCGAAGATGGTTGCTTGCAAATAAAAGACGAACGGCCGCAGATCAAAATTCACAAAATAATAACTAACTAAATCACGCTTTGCTTCTTCCTTTATACGACGTTTTTGGCCACTCCCTGGGCGTCGCGGGAGGTCGTGCTTCTGTCCATCTTCTTCCGCCAATCGTCGCTTCCTGCTACGCTTTTTATGCTTTCTTAGTTACGCCTTTCTAATGTTTTCCTGGTACTGTATGCTTTTCGTGCTTCGCTTGCTTTCTACAGTGGGCTTGGCCACACCTCTGTGCTTCTGTGCATGCTTCCTGTATCGGTTTCTCTGTATACACATGTTTTGTGGGGCCGCCGCTACCATTACACTTGAGACTACTGTCTGGCGGGGCTTCTACGTATTTTACTGTGTGCAGGTGTTGTTTACGATTTTTACGGGGGATTACGGTAGCTGTGGAATGTGTAGTTTAGTGTAGGTTCTAGGGGAACAGCTGCCGTTTGTACAAATTAATTGGGGCATCTTAATTGGGCTACCGGGGTGTGAACGGATCAAAATAAAGTACTTCACGTAATTTTACAGGAATGTTTGGGTGTGAATTCCAGACACCCTTGAGACGATAAAAATGTGAAAATGAAATAATATCTAATAAATGTCTATCACATACAGTATGCTACATATTTACAGTACTGCTGTAGCAGGTACGTTACTACTGGTCGTCCAATGCGTCAATTTGCATAGCAATTTCTCGATGCAGGTTGCCAGCAACAGGGTGCCCTACATCCCTCGCCCGTCGAAACCAACCTACGGGAGGTAGAAAACAAACTTTTGGACGGGTTATCCCAGCATTATTAAAATAACCAAAAAGTCTAGTGTCTGGCTGACTCCCTGTTTCCCAGTCTGTCTAGCTCAGACTCCTGTAATGGTTGTTGGACACAACGAATACCAAGGACTTGCCCACAATGGCTGGCAAGTGACGCCCATTTTTACCTCAGCCTTGATGGAAGACCTCCTGCCCTAAGGAGTATGACGTTGCTGTCGGGGCCTAATTGGGTCAACTTCAGTTTCCATTCAGTGACAAATTTTTGAGTTCGGCCTGGGGAAGCATTTTTTTGTAAGTATACATAGCAATTTGTGAATTACACACTGGATTGATCATACATTGCTAAGGAAACTATTAGTTGCAATTTTTCCACAATTGAGATGGAAAAATCCTTTTGCTTTATAATGATATGAAGAAAAGAAAAAAATTAAACTAAAACAAGAAAAGAATCGGGGTGAGTAATCTTGTAGACTATTGCCTCAAATGCAACTGCTGTCAGAGGGTCAATTCCTTTTAACTTTTTGTCCTCTAATTATTATTCTTTTCATTTACTAGAGTCCTTTGTTGCTAAAGTAAGTTCACTTAAGAAAACAAAACTGTCAAAACGGTTTGTCTCACACTATTTTGGTCCAAAAAAAATGGATGGTGTTGTTTTTGCATAGAAAATCATTGTCAATGTTTGATGATGTGTGTGGCGATTTATTCATTCTTCATAAAATATTCTATAGTGAAAATGTGATGCCGCGACGGGCCAACAAACGTATTTGTTTTTCTTTGTATTTTTTTGTGATAATTTGCATATCGGTGAGGTGGCTGTCGCGAAAGGGCGAAAATTTAATGATAATTATTTATGCAAATATTGATATTTATTATAGTAGGCAAGAACAGTGACCTTTCAGGCAACTTTTTCTTAAATAACATTTCTTTTTACTACAAAAATTTGACATTTTTTTTAACCTACAAAATATTTATGACATTTATCTCAAAAGATATAAAAAGGCAAAAGAAACATATTAGGTATTACGAATACAATTATTATTATTGATCCGCTTATTGTGCTACCTTGTTTCAAAGTACAAGGTTTCTATAAACTTAGTACGATATTTTTTTGTATAAGAAGCAACAGTGCCGTTTTTTTATTATTTTTTGTCGTTAATAAATATTATTTTTATCTTTATTTTCGACATAAATTTGGTGTGCGAAACCGGATATCAAAATCCGAACGAGTGAGTAAAGTTGTCCATATCATGATGACATATCAGTCTCAAGTGGTCTCATGTTCCAATCCCATCAGACAGCTAATTTTATTAGTGTCAAAAAGGCTACAGTCCTGCTTGACAGATTTACAGAATACAGATTTGGAAATTAGACTGGATGATTGCAGGGATAGACAGCGAGAAACCTTGAACCACTTAGAACGAATGGGTTATGTTGTAGAAAATTTATCAAAAGATTGAGATCTTGTGTAGACACATTAACAGAACAAAATCGAGAATGGTTAACTTTACAGAAACAGTTAAATCCAGATCAGCTTTCAGTAGAGGCTGAAATTTACAGACAAATGGCTAGTAATACTGGAAATTTTTTGGAAATAATGTTGGACGGGGGTGAGGCTATCACTCATTTGGAATCCAAACTTTCAGAAATTAGGAATTTTTTGCATAGAATTGAGCCAAATTCTAATTTAATCAACAGTATGCCAAATCAGGCTCAACCAGTACCTTTGATTGGTAATGATTCGCATTCACCCAGTATTCATTTACCAAAACTTCAGTTACCTCTTTACCATGGGGACCCACTTAGGTGGACTGAATTTTGGGATTCGTTTGAATCTGCTGTACATAATCAGTCTATACCACCTGTGCAGCAGTTCAATTATTTGTTAAGTGTCCTAAAAGGATCAGCTTACAAAGCCATTGAAGGCATATCCGTAACTAATACTAATTATACAGTTGCAGTAGATATTCTTAAAAGACGTTTTGGAGATCCAAATATCATAAAAAGATTTCTTTACGCTGAGTTGAGGAAGATTCCAGCCTCGTCCAACAGAACCAATGATCTTCGTCATACTCTGGAAGCAGTTGAAAGAGGCTGTCGTCAGTTATCATCACTAGGCAAAAATTTGGATCAGGCAACTCTAACTATGAGTATTTTAGAAAAATTGCCTAATCAACTTTTGATTGAGCTAGGAAAGTTGAAAAGATCAGAAGAACAATGGGAAATGAACAAGTTGCTTAGTCATTTGAGTGATCTTATAGCCGTAAGAGAAGAAGCTAATCAAATATCCATAACATCAGGTTCCTTTTGCAATGAAAATGAACAGAAAATTGGCCGATTTACGAAAACACAATATCAGAATCAAAATTCTAGAAGTTATGCAGATACACGTACATTCCAGACATTTTCAAATCATAAGTCTGGTGAGAAATCATTTCACAAGCCTCGAAATTTTGAGAATATAAAGGCAAATTGTGCATTCTGCGAAAGTGCTCACTTTAGTGATCAGTGTCCAGTATACAAAACTTTAGTGGCTCGTAAACAAAGGATACAGGAACAGAAACTTTGTTTTAGATGCTTAAGGTCGGGCCTCATGATATCTAATTGTCAAACAAATAGACCTTGCTTTTATTGCCAGGGAAATCATAATAGAGCATTATGTGGTAAAGGTCAAAAATCTGAAAATAGTGTGAAAGTTCCGCCCACAGTAACTTCGGATCAGGCTCATATAGCAGTTCAAGAAAATAACTCTGTTCAGATAAATCAACCGTTTATTGATCAGAATAGTCCGAGTGTCCTTACGAATTCAAAGTCCAATAATTCGTCAGATCCAATTTGTTCGGCAATGACAACAGCTTCAGCCCACAAGAATTTACGGCAAAGGTCAGTATCATTGATGATTGCTAAGGTTAAAGTCATCAAGTTAGATTGCTTAAATGAGCCAGTAGAAGTTTATATATTTTTTGATACTGGTAGTCATCGTACTTACATTACTCAAAACCTTGCCGAGAAATTAAAATTAAATCGTTCTGAAAAGGAATCTTTATCAGTGTACACTTTTGCGAGTAAGAAGCCTCAAATTTTAAATTCCACTATTGTTGATTTTGGAATTTTATTAACGGATGGTTTGTGTAAAGAAATGCAAGCTTCTACAGTTCCATTCATCACTGGTGAACTCAGATTCTCTTCCTTGAGGACTGAAGATGTTTGGGAACTGGAACTTGATGATATTCCACATGACAATATCATTCCAGAGTATATGGAGTCAAACAAAGTAATTAAACCCGATATCCTTATTGGAATGGACTATTTCTGGGAATTTGTAAAACATGAACACATTCTTCAGTTTCCTTCTGGTTTACATTTGATCCCAACGAAAGTAGGGTTCGTATTTTCTGGTAAACAAAGTAATTTTTACAATTTTAGTTCAGAGAATAATAGTATCGTAACAAGTACAACTGCATTATCACAGAATACCCTATCATTATCTGATGAGGAAAAAATCGAATTTCACTATGATTTTCAAATTCCAAGTTTGGAATATTTTTGGAATTTAGAAACTATTGGGATTAAGGATAATCCTAATATTCAAGACGACGATATAGCTCTAACTAAATTTAACAGTACCATTTCCTTTAACAATCAGAGATATGAAGTTAAATGGCCTTGGAAATCAGATAAGCCTGATTTGAAGGATAATTTTGGATTAAGTTTTGGCAGACTAAAATCATTATCAAGACGTTTTCAGACAGATCCTGCTTTACTTGAGAAGTATGATCAGATCATTCAGGATCAATTTTCTAAGGGAATTATAGAGAAGGTCGAATCAGGAAAGGAAGGTAATTTCCTCAAACATTACTTACCTCACCATCCAGTTGTCACGCCTCAGAAATCTACAACAAAGGTTCGGATAGTTTGTGATGTTTCCGCAAAATGTACTAAAAGTGATAAATCACTGAATGATTGCTTGTACAGAGGACCAATCATGTTACCAGATCTCTGTGGTTTACTCCTAAAATTTCGTTTATACCCCATTGCCTTGACAGCTGACATTGAAAAAGCCTTTTTACAGGTAGCTTTACAAACAGAGGACAGGGATGTTACAAGATTTTTATGGTTCAAAAATCCTAAAATTCCGAATTTGGAAAATAATTTACAGATTTACTGTTTTTGCAGAGTTCCTTTTGGTGTAATCTCAAGTCCATTTCTCTTGAATGCTACACTTAAATTTCATTTGAACAGCAATCAGAAAGACACTATCAGAGAACTTTCTAATCATTTGTATGCTGATAATTTAGTAATAGGTGTGAAAAATCTTGATCAAGCTTTACTCTTATATCATGAATCAAGGTCAGCTTTCAATGAAGCTTCCATGAATTTACGAGAATGGTCATCAAATTCTTGTGAATTTATGGAAAAGATTGATCCTAGTGATAGGCAAGACAAGGTTGAGAACAAAATTTTGGGCCTTAGCTGGGATAGAAAATGTGATATTTTGAAATTGTCCATACATACTCCAGACTTCCCTTTAGAGTCACCATTAACGAAGCGCTTGGTTTTGAAGCAATTAGCTTCTACTTTTGATCCATTAGAATTTTTGTGCCCAGTTTTGTTGAAAGGGAAATTATTCATACAAAATTTGTGGAAAAAGGACTCAACATGGGATAGCATTTTGTCTAAGGAAACTAGTGATGAGTGGAACAAAGTTTTGAAAGATTGGAAGACAGTGACATGTTTCTTTATTAATCGTCCTCTTTTGTCAACCTTTGATGACAATGTAAAATTTCATCTTATAACATTTCCCGATGCCTCAATGTTAGCATATTGTACCGCGATTTATTTAAAAGTTGAAAGTTGCTCGTACTCCTCAGTTAGCCTCATTTTTGCAAAATCTCGCCTTACACCAATTAAGGAAGTTACTATACCGCGTTTACAATTATTGGGTGCTGTAGTTGGTTTTCATGCTACTAGATTTGTTGAGAAACAGCTTTCGATTAAATTAGAGTCAAAAACCATTTTCACAGATTCAACAATCGTGTTAAGCTGGATAAATTTGCAGAAACCGCTTTGTTTATTTGTTGAAAATCGTGTTAAATTGCTTAGAGAATGTAAAAATATTTCTTTTTGTCATATTTCTGGATCAGATAACCCAGCCGATTTAGGTACACGTGGTTTATCATCGTCAGAGTTAGAATCCTCATCTCTTTGGTGGAATGCCCCTAAATGGTTGAAAGAACCTCCAACAATGTGGCCTAAATCAACTCCTGAGTTAGAACTCACAACATTAGATGTAGATGTTGTTAGTGAAGAGATTTTTGTTGCTCAGGAACAAATTGATCAGGAACAATTACCAATTTTTTAGTTAGACAGATTTTCGAAACTTAACAAAGCCTTGAATATGGTCGTATATGTACTGCCTTTCATAAAATTGAAAATTTGGACTAAAATTGACAACGAAAATTTTTATTTTATTGGCAAAGCATTAAAAATGTGTGAAATTTTCAGACAAGTTAAAGAGAATGGAGCTATAACAGTTGCAGAACTGAAGATAGCAGAATATATTTTAGTGAAAGAAAATCAAGGATTATATTTTCAGAATTTAATTGAAAATGTTAAGCAGAATCAGGTTCAATCCACATTATATAAAAATTTGGGTCTCAAGTTTGATAATAACAACCTTTTACGTTGTTATGGCAGATTTCAGAATGCTAATCTATCTGATGACGAAAAATTTCCAATCCTAATTGCTCGGAAATCATCATTATGCAAACTCATTATTTTACACAGACACAAAAAAGTTATGCATTTTGGAATTAGTCATACATTATCAGAAATCAGAAGATCATATTGGATCCCAAGAGGAAGGGCTCAGGTCAAAACTATACTTAAAACATGCTTCATTTGCAAAAAATATAGTTTAGGACCTTATTAGTTGCCTCAAATTCCTCCCTATCCATCCGAGAGAGTTAGGAAATCAAGACCATTCCAATTTATTGGACTGGATTATTTTGGCCCATTATCAATCAAATGTGGAAATGAAAGAATCAAAATATGGGTTTGTATTTTTACTTGCCTTGCCACTAGAGCCATTCATTTGGAGCATATTTTAGACCTCAGTACTCAAACATTTTTAAATTGTGTAAGACGTTTCATTTCTCGTAGAGGGAAACCAGATAAAGTAATTTCCGATAATGCTTCTCAATTTAAATTAGCAAAACAGGTTCTCGATAATGTTTGGAGTGAAATATTGATAGATGAAACAGTCTCAGTTTACTTTTCGTCACAAAAAATTGATTGGCGTTTTATAACTGAGTATGCACCTTGGCAAGGAGGATTTTATGACAGATTAATCGGACTAGTGGAACAAGCCCTAAGAAAAAATGTAGGAAGACAACTTTTGAGTTTAGAACAATTTCTTACTTTTCTGCCAAAAGTAGAAGCAGTTATCAATACCAGACCTCTATCTTATTCTGAAGATGACGTTAATGTTCCAAGGATTTTACGTCCAGTTGACTTTCTCATTCCCAAAGCCGAAATAGGTACTCCTTTATATGAAGAAGAGCACGATGAGCCAGAATACCTTCCTCAACTTGATTCTACCCAACAACTTCTACAGTATTGGAAGAAAAGTCAAGAATGTTTAGATAAATTTTGGAGTCAGGGGTCTAGAGAATATTTAAACAGTCTTAGAGAAAAGTCACAGATGTTTCACAGGAATCCAAGAATACATTCTCAAGAGTTACCAAAAATAGATGAAATTATTTTGGTACAAGAGGAGAATCAGCCCAGAGGTCAGTGGAAATTAGGACGCATTGTTAAACTAAATCCCAGTCAAGATAATGAGATTCGATCAGCTGATGTTGAATTACCAAATAAATCAATTATCAAGAGATCAGTTAATCATCTTTATCCTTTGGAGATCCCTGATCATAAAGAAGAAGAGGAGAATCCAGTACCTGTTGTAATAAGTTCATTCGTTTCGCCAGTAGTAAAATTAAAACTACCAATTATTTTACTTTTTATTCTAATTTTTTCACCATTAATTCAGGCTCATAGTCACATTTGTAAGAAATTTGATATTTCTAAAATAGTTTACTCATCACAATGTGTTAAGAGAGGGATAGTAATTCAACAATTATCAGACAAAAATCTTTGTTACTCAAAAATTTCATGTCCATTTGGTCATCCAGGAAGTAGTGGAAAATGTAGTGATCCATGTTCGTGCCCCTTCTGGGCAGATGATTGTTCACATTACAGTGGCCCAGAACCAGAGATCATGGGTGACAAAGTGTCAATTCTTACATTGTCTAAACCAAATGTTTGCTCTTTTAATCCAGATCCAAATTGTGATGAAGTTCCAGTTCATACAAAATTGCCTCAAATTCAACTTTTTGATAACTCAACTTATTTTGTAAAAGACTTACAGCTTTCATTTACAGCCCCAGATAAAGATAATTTTACTTGTGTTGGGGAGGGTCTCACGATTGGAACACCAGAATTTTGTGAAAATTCCAATTGTAAAAAATTTGGCAAACGATTTTGCTTCTACTCTCCTCATGATATTGTAAAATTTGTGAATGCTGACGGACAAATTCCAATTAAAAGTTGGGGATCAGTACCAGTAGTCGTCTATCGTGCAAAATCAAATACCAAATTAGCAAAGTTTTGTTCTAATTGTTCATTAAGTTGTTTAATTGGGGGCATAGAAATCCATGTCGAAAATGATGTAGGACTCATTGAAATTTGTTCAAAACCCTATTGTTACAAAATCAGTCACCCACAGAAACACGAGGTTATTCAATTTCCAAAAGATGTAGTTATCAAGCCGCATGAATTTCAAGCTAAAATTTGGGTTCAAGGATGCTTGACCAAATCACTCTCTATTCAGTGTCCAGTTTCACCTTTTTGTGAGATGATTAATTGTTACGTATGTCTAGATCTGATTCACAATCCTCAGTGTGCTCCCGACTTTGGTCTTCAAGAAAATATGCTATGGTCATTCTCAATTACTTATTTGTTGTTTTTATTTGAGTTTCCAACCCATGTTCTGAAGTAGTATCAATTACAGCTCCAAGTTCAACTTGTTTAAATCGTAATAATGGATCTATAGAGTGTGTGCTTTCCGAAACAGTTCAGATGGCTCTTACACCTCAGGGCCAAGAAGTTTGCCTCACAATCTACAATGTTAAGAAAGAACCCTTAGGTACTATTACTATTAGGGTTGATAGAATTTCATTGGAATGTCATGTAAAAAATGAATATTTTACAAGATCATTTTCCATGCATGTTCAGTCTGCAAAACGATGCTACCTAAGAGGTTCCTGTGTAGGGGAGAAGTGTGTCAGTGTGAATACAAGTAGCAAAATTGAGGAACTTGATGGTGAGGCTAACAATTATCCAGGATTCACTTATTGTGCAGAATCATGCGGCTGTGCAGCTTGTGGTTGCATAACTTGCAGCTCTGCTTGTCTATTCTACAGAATCTATGCAAAACCAAAATCAGATATTATTTCTGAAGTTTTTTCATGCCCAGTCTGGAGTTACAAGATCAAAGTAACAATTGGAATGATTTTACAAATTCTTTTGAGCACGAATTTGAGTTAAAACTTGAGATACCCAGAGATTGGTATAAGATAAAACTTTTGGTGCTATCCATTACTAATCCTCCAGTTCCTATTTTGGGTAGTGAATTTTTGACAGATGGAACTAGAACAGTAATGGTCAAGACGTCAGCATCAGGTCAACCGATTTCTGGAACTATAGGTCAATTTCTATGTGTAAATAAGAAAAAAGCTTCTCATTTTGACTGTTATTTGCCACAAGATATTTGTATTTGTCATGCTCAAGAATCTCAGGCATCATGCAGTTGCTCTGAACATGATCTTGCTACTCTATTCAATAAGGAAGAATATGTCATTCCAATGATGATGGAAGGAATTTCTATCATTGGACAAGGTACTGAGATAGAAGCAGAATACAATAACATTGTTTCCATGGAATTACAACTTTCTATGGAGGGTTTTCATCTTAGTACAACTGTATATGAAAACAAGTGCATCATCAAGTTTCATGATCTTTCAGGCTGCTACAATTGCCTCACTGGAGCGAAGTTGACATATAGTTGTTATACAGATTTTGGTCAAGCTCTTGCTCATGTAACTTGTAAAGATGTTTCATTTTCTACTGTATGTACAGAAAAAGATGTCACATACACTTCAATTTTGAATTTTAATCATGCCTTTATCAATGAAACTTGTAAAGTAACATGCCCAGCCGGAGAAATTGAACTTCAACTATCAGCAATCTTAATATTCCTTAACAGAGACAGTTTAACAAACATCAGTAATCTGATAACAGTAATTAATCAGAAGAAAGATAATTTTGATATTGGATTTGCTTTAAGTTCAATTTTGTCATTTAGTTCATTTCCTAGTACTATCAGTGTCATTTTCCTTGTAATTTTAATTCCATTCATCACAATTTTTATCATAAAAATGATTGTAGTATTTTACAAACTTTTTCCTGGAAGACTACCTTAATTGCAGACTCATTTCAAAGAAATTTGAATTTTAATTTAGTTGTTTGCATAATAATTATTTTTTCGATAGATGTCAACAACTTCACATGACCAGTTATCAAGTAAAAGTGCCAATTCAGAATCCAACTGGAAGCGTATTAGCAAGAAACCAAGGACAGAAATGCCACCAATACTTATTGAGGAATGGATAACCAAATTCAAATGCTTGCCAATTGAAACTCAATTTTATAGAATTCCAGAGCAGTTGTCAATCAACCAAGCCTATCAATTAATGAGAACCGAAGCCAATCAATTCAAAGTTTTGGCAATATCATGTTCGGATTTCTTTTATGAAAATGCTGAAGAAATTGCCGATGATCAAATAACTGCAACAAGCATTCAAGGTTCATATTGTTCAGTTATTTCCATTTATGGTCCGTCAGGAATTAGCTGCTGTTTTGACATTCAAAAAATTGGTGGTATACCAGATATTTTGTGTCAGTTATTATTCGAAAAAGATATTCAATATATTGGATTTCAATTTACAGAATCTTTACAAAATTCAGACTCAAAATTTACCAAGTTCAATCTTTCAATCGATTTATATGATTATTTGAAAGTATTAAAAAAATTTGATATTTTACCACACATGATCCACTTAACAAAAATCGATTTAAGTATGATTGGATCAGATATCTTTATTGTGGATAGTGAAAAGATAAAAAATATTCTTGATGAAGATAATGTTATTTCATCCATCTATGAAGCTGCAACCATTTTCGATACATTTGCTTTATTACAGAAACATTTTCAAGAAATTAATACTTTTAAAATAGATTATCAAGTTCGTCATAAAAAAGAACCTTTCCTGTTGATTCTTGATTCTATTTGGAGTATTCAGCCCAAGTTACCAGAAGTTAAAACTGAAAATTTCAATCCAATTCCAAAGCTCCCAGAACCAGCAAATATATGTCAAAAGCAATCAGTTGAGAAATGGATACAAGACTCACAACGTCATGCTGCCAATCAATTTCCTATTAATCCAAGACCACAAACCACTTTGCCAAGACCTCCAAATAATTTTTTTGCACCATCAGTTGCATCCAACGGACTACAAATCAATTAACAAAATCGATTCAACCAAAATTTTAATCCTAGATTTTTTCAACCCAATTTTTGTCGTCCAAGCTACAACAATGCTGGTACATCACCACAAGATATTCGTACAAAAAATATCGAAAGTCGATTTGGATATCTTATAAATGAAATGATTGACGAATTTGTGGGCAGATTCCATTGTTGTCAAGAAAATACTTGGACACCATTTTATGAATCATTTTTCCAAGAATGGGTCGAAAAGTTAAAAACAGGCTTCATTATGCCCCAACCAGAATACAAACAAAAGATCAGCAGAATCGGAAAAGCTTTATGGTATCGTGTTAATGCCCAAGGTCAAAGTCGTAAGCCTTAAAGTTGCCCGGGAGTGTCACGAAAGGGCGAAAATTTAATGATAATTATTTATGCAAATATTGATATTTATTATAGTAGGCAAGAACAGTGACCTTTCAGGCAACTTTTTCTTAAATAACATTTCTTTTTACTACAAAAATTTGACATTTTTTTAACCTACAAAATATTTATGACATTTATCTCAAAAGATATAAAAAGGCAAAAGAAACATATTAGGTATTACGAGTATGATTATTATTATTGATCCGCTTATTGTGCTACCTTGTTTCAAAGTACAAGGTTTCTATAAACTTAGTACGATATTTTTTTGTATAAGAAGCAACAGTGCCGTTTTTTTTATTATTTTTTGTCATTAATAAATAGCATCCTACACCCACAGAAAAAGTTTGGTCGTCAAACTGTTGGAGGATAGTGAGTATTTTGTTGGAGAGGCAGTGTCGTCTGTCTCTTGTTTCATGGTAAATTTCAGTTGTGTACTTCCCTCAAGGGAGTAGGACTCGTGTGAGTAGCCCTAGCCATCTGCTGCTCTTAGTGCAGGCCTAGGAGGAGGTGTTAGGTATTCTTGGCACAGTTGAATTCGTATTCTAACTTTGTTAATTGTTTGTTGTTTTCCTCAATAATAATCTCACTTCGTTTATGGTCTTTAGCTAGGTTGTGTGTTCAGTCTGTCTCTCTGAGTTCTCTCGCTGGGTTAGTGTCAGGAGTAGGACCAGTTAGGATCTCCCATGGACCCAATCCAGGTAGCCAAGGTATACTTCAGCCTTATTTACAACACTGCAACCCTGACTGTACTGGAGCAAAAGTTCTATCAAAAGAAGTTCACTATTACATACAGAAAATCAAATAAACGATTAGAAAAATTACACTACACTAAATTTTAAAACTTTAAAACTTTAATACACTAGCTTATTTGGCAACAATGTGCAGATGTGTGATTAGATTAGCTTGCATTTTGCAACTTCTTACAGTAAGTTCAGTCTTTTTATTCAACTTAGCATAACAAGATGTACTTACTGATCAGTTATGTAGTCTAAAACAAAATTGGGAGGGACTGGTCCCTCGCTATCCCCTCCTCAGCTACGTGCCTACAGATAAATTTTTTAATTTCTGCATTGTTCTGTTCATGAAAAGTTAGAAAACAATGTTTTTTCATGAATTTGTTTATAGACACTAATGCTTTTTGTAGTTTTATACAAATTTTCAACACTTTACATGTGCATAATATTTTGAAAAATGATTTTGGTCAAAAGTGAATGTTACCACAATAATTGGCGTCAAAAAGTGGAGCAGATGATGCGGCAGGTATACTGTAGGTTTTTCTTAAGCCACAGGAACAAAAAGTATGATATAAAGAAAAGGTGCCGAATTCAAGTCAGGGAATATAAGATCTAAAGGTTTAGAACTTGTTTTCTTAGACAGATTTGAAGCAAGTTCTCAAAGTATTCCTGATAAGTATGTTGATTCCAATGTCATAAACTAGACTGATAAATGACCAATATCTTCCAGAATATAAAACTTGCCAACATTACAGTACATGCGATAAATAGACTGGCAGAAAATGTATGCGACTAGCAACAAAACAGGCTGAAGGAACACAATGGAAAAAAACAATAGTGGCTATTTTGTCCTTCTTATAGATCGACAGTAGTGTGGTCGAGAGGAGGAGAACAAAGGCAGCGATGATCACAGAGTACAATCTTGATTCTTAATCAGGGTCATAAATCGAAAGGCAAGGCCTGAATTCTTAGAATCTAATGGTCAGAAACGTCCATAGGTGGTTCTTAATGATCAGTCTAGCAATAAACTTAAGCACTTCATTGGTCAGTAGTTCAAAGCAGCAGGTACGCTGCTACTTGCCAAAGGTTGTAGGTTCACGATTACCAAGCATTGGTGTTCTATGCTAAAAATTGCAGCCAAGGGAGCACCTCAATCTGTGTTCAGCTTGTGGTGGGGTGGTCTAGTGGGGACGACATCAGGCCGGAATGCTGGTAACCCAGGTTCGACTCCTGGCTACACTCTATTTTTCAAATTTATTTTCAGTCCGAAAAAATCCATATAATCTTCAATATTCTAGTGTCAGGCCCGAAAAGGGATCTTTGACAAAAAATCATTGTATTTCATTGTATTTACAATTTTCAAATAACTAACAGGCTATAGCTTGATGTACTGCGTTGAAAATGAGAAGCAAAAATAAAGAAAAATCCTGTTTAGAGACACTCCTGAGCACCTTCACCTAGGATGCTGCGGAATTTTATTTTTGTGTTCTTGCCCTTGACACTTAATGAGTAAACGCGTTGCCATCGTAACCATCGCCAAACACTGTTCGAAAAATAATGCTCGACCGGGATTTGAACCCCGGTCTCTGTGACTATAGTGCAGCGTTCTTCCGATTGAACTACCAAGCCAGTGTTGCGATTGCTAGGAAGGGGTGATGTAGGGCCGTGCAACACGTGACATTTCCCCCTTGAAAGAAGGACGACCTCGTCCATTGAAGATGCAGGTTCTGTGGCCCAAAGCCTCACCATGACACGTAATGGGTAAACGCATTGCCATCCTAACCATCGCCAAACACTGTTCGAAAAATAATGCTCGACCGGGATTTGAACCTGGGTCTCTGTGACTATAGTGCAGCGTTCTTCCGATTGAACTACCGAGCCAGTGTTGCAATTGCTACGAAGGGGTGATGTATGGCTGTGTGACACGTGACACCCTCACACATTCCTACAGTAGATGTGAAGGCAGCGTCACGATTCGAATACCCTATGAGGAGCTACACAGATCCAAAAAAGTAAAATCCTGAAAATGGCTCAAGAATCAGTAATTTTTTTTGTTATTTTTATGTTTTAATGGAGTTAGGCTCATTATCTCAATACTCGAACGAGAAAATACATTTAAAGAACCATGAATTTTTGGAAACGTTGTAGGAAAACAGTGATTTTTTATTTTAATTGCATTTTCATCTACTTGATAAATCTCCTTTAATTCTGTCAAGACATTGACAGAAGAGAGCAAATGATTAATCTAAATCAGCACTCAAGATTTTTTTCCACTCATACAGCAAATATTGGAAAAATTTTTGTTGCGAAGAAATGAGTTCTTACTTTGGGTTATTTATTTACAAAAATTTGAAGATGGAACTTCTGTAATCACCAATAGCATTGTACAGCTAACATAAGCAGCGAATTTTCCACTAGAAATAAAAATATTTTCTTGTTGTGGTTGCTGATTTTCTTTACAGTCAAACTGTCATGCTTAGAAGAATTGACACGAATGAATTTAATGTAAAAAAATTTGTTTTCTTTACCTTTACTTTTACCACATAATGCTGGTGCATGGGCGTTTTTGAGCATGTGATTTTGACCCACATTTTTTAATAATATTCGTCGTCCACTCACATATTATGCAAATTTATTATTGTGTCCTATTTCATATTTTGTGTATAAACACTTCAGGCTTTGGCGAACTATTAATTCCTGCTATTTTGTCCCTTTTCATCTTTTATTTGTCCCATTTCGTCTCTTGTCGTCTTTCATTTCATCCTTATTTACTGCTGTGTTGTGTATATATGAATAAATAATGTGAATCCACCAGTATTATGGATACCTCCTCCACGTTGTACGTGTGTGCCCCCAGTAGAGCACAAACCTACTGACCCCCACAACATGGCTGACACGATCAATTGACATCTATCTAAATATAAAGCGAAAAAAGTTGGTCAAGTTGATATGTCATGAAAGATTGGAGCATGATCTGGCGATAGTTTTCCCTTACCTTCTTACACACTCCATTCATTTAGAAACGATCGATGCAATGGTCGCAGTTTGTGCAAATACAATTTTACTAGTGAGATTATGAAATCAATTTCGAAAATTTTAAAATGCTTAGAATGGAAAGAGTGATCACCAAGGAGTTTGTGTCATGTAGGAAAAAATTATTGAATAGACTTAATTTAATGAGTGTTCCATAATTTTGAGTAACCATTTGGCTCCAACCCCGCATCGACCATTTCAACAAAAATGCAGTACATTGACATTTTCTGCATATGTTCTTTTCATTTTTTGTCATTGATCTTTTTTCATGACACAAACTTGAGGGATGTATTCAGCTTAATTCTGATCTGAAACTTACTGCGAATTGAACTGTAGGAGACCACTTCTTAACTTCAATGACTTTCAATTGATTGTTAGTGGTTTTTTACACACTGAAGCTTTGGGCATACTTTCTACATTGAAGTTCAATTTTACCCACTGAAGCTTCAGGTGTGGCTTCTAAATCAAAGTAAAATTTTAGACCTAAAAGCTTCGAACGTACTTTCTACATAGAATTCGAATTTTAACCATTGAATCCTTGGGCATACTTTCTACATTGAAGTTCAATTTTACCCACTGAAGCTTCAGGTGTAGCTTCTGAATCAAAGTAAAATTTTGGACCTAAAAGCTTCGAACGTACTTTCTTTATGGAATTCGAATTTTAACCATTGAATCCTTGGGCATACTTTCTACATTGAAGTTCAATTTTACCCACTGAAGCTTCAGGTGTAGCTTCTGAATCAAAGTAAAATTTTGGATCTAAAAGCTTCGAACGTACTTTCTTTATGGAATTCGAATTTTAACCAGTGAATCTTTGGGCATACTTTCTACATGGAAGTCAAATTTTACACACTGAATCTTTGGGCATACTTTCTATATGGAAGTCGGATTTTAATTATTGAATCTTTGGGCATGTTTTCTACATGGAAGTTGAATTTTACACACTGGAGCTTTGGGCATACTTTCTACATCAAAGTAAAATTTTTGACCTAAAAGCTTCGAACGTACTTTCTACATAGAATTCGAATTTTAACCATTGAATCTTTGGGCATACTTTCTACATAAAGTCGAATTCTACACACTGAATCTTTGGGCATACTTTCTACATTGAAGCTCAATTTTACCCACTGAAGCTTCAGGTGTATCTTCTAAATCAAAGTAAAATTCTAGACCTAAAAGCTTCGAACGTACTTTCTACATGAAATTCGAATTTTAACCAGTGAATCTTTGGGCATACTTGCTACATGAAGTCAAATTCTACACACTGAAGCTTTGGGCATACTTTCTACATTGAAGTTGAATCTTACCCACTCTGAAGCTTCAGGTGTGTCTTCTAAATCAAACTAAAATTCTAGACCTAAAAGCTTCGAACGTACTTTCTACATGGAATTCGAATTTTAACCAGTGAATCTTTGGGCATACTTTCTACATGGAAGTCAAATTTTACACACTGAATCTTTGGGCATACTTTCTATATGGAAGTCGGATTTCACCCATTGAAGCTTGAAGTCAAATTTTAGATGCAAAAGCTCCGAACGTACTTTCTACATGGAATTCGAATTTTAATTATTGAATCTTTGGGCATGTTTTCTACATGGAAGTTGAATTTTACACACTGGAGCTTTGGGCATACTTTCTACATCAAAGTAAAATTTTTGACCTAAAGGCTTCGAACGTACTTTCCACATGGAAATCGAATTTTAACCATTGAATCTTTGGGCATACTTTCTATATGGAAGTCGAATTTCACCCATTGAAGCTTGAAGTCAAATTTTAGATGTGAAAGCTCCGAGTGTACTTTTTACAGCCTCCATATTCGCCAGTAGGTTTAACAAAATTCAAATCATATTACATCATCAATTATACTTTCTACACCCCCTGTATCACTCCGCACATTATACAAATTTAGGTTGTCAACCTTACTTTACGCCTGTATTGGCCCCACACAGTTAAGGTGTTATGCTTTGATGTATTTGTTTTATACAGGTGTATGTTGTGTACAGGCCCATATAAATACTCTCGGGCATTGTAACTTGGATTTTTCTAGTAGCTGCCCTAGGCCCTTTCATCTTTTTGTGGTAGGTAAACTATGTAAGAAAGTTAGGAATGCTTCTTGCCGGGGTCCATTCGGAGCAGTTAGCATCTTAGTGGTGAGGTGCGACAAATGAGGAAGTGCGCCTTTTCATTATAATTGCGTTTTCACCTATATCAGTGAGTCGATCTAATTTTCTCGAACCTGCATTTTCTGAAAGTTCATTTTTGTAAAATTTTATGTAAATCACTATAATACATTGGACAGATTATGAATTTTTTGATAATTCGTCTATTCTACAAATCTAAATTTGGAAATGTAAAAAATTTTAAATTTTGTAAAGTTCAAACCTTTTTTCCACACTCGAGCAACACACAAATTGATGGAATATAATTTGAAGAAAACTTTGATGTATCCTGGTGGTGACGTTTAGTTCGTTAAAATTCAATTTCTACAAGAGGAAATATACAAATCGGAAATAAATTTGTTCATTTTTCTTTTTTAATATTTATTGAAACATTTTTCATTCATCGAGGTCTACAATTTCTTTTACACTCAAAGATTGGCAACCGTGTAGTTTACAACAAAATTCTAAATGATACCTAAGAATTGCTGTCCAAAGATGGCCCAATTTTCACAACATCCTCAAATTCTTGATTTGAAAAGAAATTTTTGAGTTTACATCATATGGACGATAATGATGTCGACTTTGCAAATTATGAAGCCATGTTTGAAATGGAGAAAACATTACTTCAAATCTACACAAACTTACCAAACTCCATCACTCATGAGTAGCTGATGAGAAACTGTGGCAGCTGTGACGTGCAGCATGTATGAATCGAACAATGAAAAAAAAAGGAATAAAAGTGAGAGTTCAATCTTTCTGAAAATTTATTTGGGCTACAGTAATAAGCGAGAATTGTAATTGCATGGGCATGATTAATGCGTTCTTGCCGGTAAGTTCCAAAAGTGACACAAATATCGAAATGCACAGAAATGATCAGAATCACCCTATGATATATACAATGCACAGAAATGATCAGAATCACCCTATGATATATACATCATCATTTCCAACGACCTAAAATATAAACGAAATGCTTTAGGAGCAGCCAATTCCTCTTTCAATAGAGGACAAATATTTACAAACAGTTCGGAATGATAGCCAATGAATACACAATTCGGCGGTGGTTAGTCAAATAATCACCATATTTGTTCATTCGTTAGTTCTTCAAACACGTGAAGTTAAGCTCTTCAATTATTCCATTCCCGACAGTCTATGCGGAAAGCATTTTTCATATTTTGCATATAACGTCCAAGATGAAGTTGATCAATTTGCTTCTATTCGCAAATTTCGTCATTTTGATGCCATGTCAATTGCCACCATGCCATCGACCGGGCCACAAAGCATTTATTTTCTTCATAGACAGCTACGACAAACCCAAAATGTGCATCAAGAAAGACCTAAAAACGTTGGTTGCAAGTAATGTGAATTGTACTGCATCAAAAGACTAAAAAAGTCTGCTAATTACATTGATGGTGCAATTCTTGAAAAAAAAATTTCTAACCTAAGCCGAGGTGATTGAACTTCCCCGCACTTTCAACTTGATGCCGATTCCACAATGCATACTTTGTCGAAGATTACTTTCCATCACCAAAGTATACTTCGAAAGTTGGCTTCGAAAATTGATTCCATGCACAAACAAACCTACTTTTCAAAGTATACTTTACAATTTTCAAACTATGCTTTACATTGCTCAAAGTGTACTTTGATGTTGACAAAAGGTACTTTCGTCTGAAAATGCCACCAATATCCATTTCATATTATGCGTTATCTACATTATTGTGCACACATTCTAATGCACATAGGACAACCAATGCCTTATTAGAAGGGTTGGAAATCCACGTTTAGTAGAGCCAATTTCTTGACTTGACACAAATTTAACGAAATCAGCAAAATATAGAACTAGAGCATTCAATACCCTCCTGTCACAGATAGTAATGAAATTTAGTTTCTGTATTACATTCTGTTCTTACTGTAATTATTTCATTTCACTTTTTATTTTCTGTGCATTGTGTCGTCATAACTGAATTTTCTATAACCGAACATCAGTTAATGTTGTATTTGTGTATGAGTTGGGCGCTGATGTGTCACAGGCAGGATTGGGATCCCAGGGTTCGTCCTTAATGTACGTGTTTCCCACGCCCACGTTTACCCGATTAACCTAATTACTTGTACTTAAACCCGACACAAATATCCCACCAATTAAGGAAAAGGTGTTTCCTTAATTGTCTCCCTAATTGCGTAAGACTGAAAGGAGAGCATTTTCCTACCTTTATATTACGCAATCAAAAATAAAACACATACGTACAAACGAAAACGGGCGAGAAAATAAAGCAAATCACTCCCACGCACTGGGACGAGAAAAACAAATGGGCTTCGTGCGGGGAGGCGGTGAATGGCAAAATAATAGTGGCCAGCGGGGCACACGTTTAGTACGAAAAACATATAACAATAATAATGATGCACAGAGAGAGAGCCAGCGCACGCGTACCGACGTGCGCTACAGTAAGACGACTGTTGATGGTCCGCGTTGCTCACTCCACTTGCTACCTGCAGGCCTCATGCGCGCTTTGACGAAAATGACGAAAATCGGTGGAAAACACACTACAACATTAATTCCTATCAACATAGAGTAGTCACGCGAAAACCTAATGGAAAAACAACCAGTAATAGAAAAACTTAGAGAACAGGACCAGATTCTCCTACATGAGGATTCCGAGCAAAGCCTACATCCTCTTACTAACTATAACCGAAAATAGACAACCTTAGAACCGAAATAGAGAAACGAGTGAGATAAAAACTCTCGTCAGTTAGAAGAAGAGCAATTGATTAGGCTAGTCGATTCTTCACCACTCCCTCAACCTTTCGCGAGCTCATAACCAAATTTACCCAACTTACTGTAGCCTAAATAAGTTACCTGTCTTATCCATACTACATCCGAGTATAACAACCTATCTCAACCTGAACGTTCAACCTTTACAGAAAAACCTTTCTCTCAACCCAACCAAACCGAACCTCAACCTCACAACCTAAGACGGCCACAAGTGCACAACCTCAAAAATCAATCGTGTAATTAATTGTAATAAAGGAATAATTAATCCTTGCATTCTTCTAACTGTTTGTCCTATCCCTACAGAGCCACCAGATAGTGACACTCCAAATTGAACAGTTAATAGCAGTTGCAGAAAAATTCATTCTATCATCGACAACTATTTGAAAAGAATTACTAGCCAGGTAACATAAAGTACAACAAACTTGCTCCTGTTGTATTTTAGAATGTTGTCAGGATTTGGATGAAGGCAACCAGGAGTGGGTTCCAGAGTTCGTCCTCTATGCACCTATTTCCAATACCCACGCTTACCCAACAAATTATTTAATTAGAGTACTTAAACCCAACGAAGCTTACCCCAAAATTAAGGAACCTTTGTTTCTTAATTTAACTTCCTAAAACGTAATGCTAAAAGAGGAAAGTTTTCCCCTGGTTCTTTATCTAACACAAAAACAATACACTTACGTGGGTGAGAGAATAAGGAAGGTCCCACATGCTGGAAAAAACAACACGAAGAAGGCACAGGGACACATACTAGTACAAAAATATAACACACTAATAATAAGAAAATAATGTACTGAATTTGAGCTATAGTAAGACGCCCTTCAATGGTCCGCCTAGCTCACTCCACTTTGGACCTGAGCGCATCTTCAAAAAAACGACAAACTTTGGAAAATCGGCCTAAACACACTACAACACCCCTCTCCCCTTGCGGTAGATCGCCTTAAGCAATCTTCATGTAACAACCAAAACTTGCAAGGGGAAGGGACTTCGCCACTACAGGCCATCACCAGGGTGGCTGAAGAGATCTTCGGCCGCACACAGTGGGGCGGACAGAGTCATTGTAGTGTTTTGAGCTGATTTGGGCAGTGGGTAGGGTGAGACCTCCCAAATTCCTCCGCAATTAGCGAGGCCGTAATATATCAGCAACACCGCGGCCCATGTCGTCACTCCGTCCACACCAATATCCTAGAGTGCACCAGCATACGAGTCCATGTGGATGGTAGGGTCCTCCAGGATGTCGGTCAACATTTAGTCCAAGGTAGTGGTGTTTGTTTCGGTGTCCATAGAAATTGGTTGAATGGGGGTTGATTCTTCCAAGGGAGCTGGTGCTAATGAAGAAATTTTGTCGAGTGTGAGCTTGAGAAAATCGTTTATCTGTGTCCCCGAAACTGTAAGGTCGGTGGTGGCGGAGGGTTCGTGTGGAGCCAGCGGAAAGGCTACTAGTGGTAATTTAGCCATGTTGAGATCGAAAATCGGCGTTTCCAGAAGCTCGTCATTGGATGGTTCCAGAGTGGTTGACAACAGGGCGCGTTTGAACAATTCTTCAGCTATTAGTGCACACGCAGAGGCTGTAGTTGGCAATGGATATGCATAGATAATCACTGGGAAGGAAAATCGGTTTTGGAAATCGATGATGGTGAGCAAATGGGAGTACAAATGGAACCGGCTGTGCGGGTTGGCCATGTAGTCGGTTTCGTCAATGTTGATTTCTTGGATGGCAGTTTCCATATTAAAGTCTTCATCAAAGATAATTGGGCGTAAGGTGAAAGGATTACAGACGTAGGTGCCAGGTTCATGATCAAAAGGGGGCTTTTTTTCAGGGATGCAGGTCATTGAATCGGTAAGGCGAGTTTGAGGATACAAGCATACCACATACAAGTGTAAAAAGGGGTAGGCGTAGCGTTATCAAGAGATTGAGCATGCTTCGCCAAGAAATCGTTGATGTAAGCAAACTCTGCCCTGGACCATGGTGACCCTAGGACCACGGCAAGTGGCATAGTCGTGGTCAAGCACTGAAACCAGTCTCCATCGACCTGCAAAAGACTAAGGATGGTGTTAGGAAGATAACAGTAATGGGTACTGTGGTAAATGTGGTTGCGGAGGGGTTGGTCCGCTGCCAAGCGATCAATCCAGATGTTATCGACATCAGTGGGGAGCGGCGTGTCATTTTTGAAATCCAGGGGGTCGGGAATGGTGAGCTTGTAAATTGGCGAGAGGGGAAAACCGAGCAGGTTGATCAATAGATGCATGAGGCCGCTCTTCATGGCCCAGACTATGGCTGTTTGAAGGCGTTTTGAGTCGTTCAATAGCTTTCTTGGTTGAAGGGAGGGGTCATCGTCATTGGAAACATCTGGCGATTTATTCCATTCATCTTTTTGCTTTTTCTTCTTCTTTTTCGGTGCTTCCGAGGTGGTGAGGAGTTTTGAATGCGTGGTTGGCATCAATGTTTTCATGTCCCAAAAGTCATTAGGTTGGGTTCCTAAACAAAAAGACCAACCGTGGTCAGACAATGTGAAATTGTACATGAAAAATTGATATGCTGAAAGAACCTCATCTCCCATAATCGCTGGTAAGGCAATTTGCGAGATTGTTGGATAAACTTTATTGATGGAGTTGGCGGGCAGAACATCAGTTAAAGAAACGTTATGGAAGGTGGCGATGAGCATTTTGGCCTGGCCACTCGATCGATCTCAGCAGCTTCCAACAAATCTTGTGGATACAACGACAGAGCATTGTAAATTTTAGGGAAGAATCTGTATCTGTCAAATGCGAGGAAAAGCAAAATCGGGTAAAATGCGTCGAGGGGGGCATAAGCCAAAACGTCCGGCTGCAAATACAATGCATGCAGGTTGTTGAAAAAGTGGAGAAAGATCCCATAGTGAAATTTGAGCGTGAGCTGTGACATGTCGAGGGCCCACTTGGCCAAGACTGTGGCTTTGAGCATACGTTTCTCTGGAATGGAGCCTATACTCCAAGCCAGCTCACAGAGCCACAGGGAGATAGTGATGTTGTGAATTACTCGGTAGGCATCAAAGTGGATGGCTTTCACTATGGGATCTTTATTCTTCTTTTGATGGTTGGTGCAGAACTGCTTACATGGTGTACTCGCTGTCAACCAAGGAGAACAAACTGGTCCAGTCTTTGGGCGTTGCGGCAAAACTTTCAAACACAAACATGGTTCTGCTGAGAAATGCAAGTTGAATATAGCCCAGGCAGCTTGATGCCATGAAGTAGGCTGGCGTGGGAGTTTTTCATATCACCAGCCATAATGGATTGGGTGTCAAAACCGACTAAGGTGTAGCCCTGAAAACTTGGTATGGGCTGGGGGGCGCGTGCCACCCTCAAACAATGTGGCACTAGAAAAATTGGTGGCGGCAACATGTTAGGAGGCCATGGGAACAAGGAAACAAACCAGCATTTGAGGTCCACAACAGGGACCAGATGCTCACCTTATTTTCTAAACAGGAGCAGGCCCGGTATTCAGCATAAGACAAAGTGGTTACCTGGGCAGTGGCAATAGTGGCTCTCCATCCAAAAGGTTGACTTTAGATTTGGATCAAGAAAAGTGTGATGTTTGAGTCAAAAGGAAATGATACAGCCCCCCAGGGGGCTATGACTTGGGTGGCGATGTCCCTAAGATGGGTGCATCTTGTCAACTTCAGTTGGGCCAGGTGAGCGATGCGGCAAAAGTGTTGTGGGGTGAATTGACGTAATTGTAAAGTTCGTGTCACTTTCGAGTAAAGATCGGCAAGTTAGGAAAGGAAAGATCATGACGAGACCCGCGAAGAGGTGTGGCTACAATGTGAAGAAATTGTGAAAATGTTTTTCAATTGAGATCGTTTGTACTGTAGCCAGAGGGTTGTGTTTTCGGTTTGTGTGGAGAGTTAGAGTATTGAGGCGGCGATTTGTACATTAGTAAATTGTGTTTTGAGAGTGTGGTATAGGTTGAGTCAAACTATTTGGAAAATAGTTTGAGTAAGCGGATAAAACTTTGAATCTGTTAAGATAGTATGACCTGAGTTTTGGCATCTGAAAACCTTTGAAGACCTGAGCGAAGATCCCTGGATAATTTGACATAGCGCTCTCTACGAGCCATGTTCCATCTTGAATAATGACTGAACCAAGTTAAAAATAGATTATCTTTAGGATAATTGGTAAATATCCAACTGGAGTAATAGCTGGTAAATAATTGAGGTTAATAAGGCTAACTAACACAACATATAATATCAAGGTACTAAACAACAACAAATAAAATGAATGAATGTACAAAACAACACAGCTTATATAGTATCACAGAAAATCATGGAATGTTCTAGAACCTTGCAGAATATAAAAGAATGTTATAGAATATTGCGGAAGGTCCCAGATCTTTCAGGTACAATGCAGTACATGAAATGTACCTACACATCATGGTATGTGTTCATACTGTAAGGTATGCATTATTTCTACTTACACATAAAATTACAGGGTCATACTGTGAGGTATGAATCACTTGTACTTGCACATCATGTAATGTGATCATACTGTAAGATATGTATCAAAACCTGTACTTATAACCTGTCGATTGCCAGTGAGAGTGACTTGAGTGATGAAATTTGAAACATAATTGTTAATTGCTGACATTGTGGAGTTTTGTGTTATCACATTTCTTGCAACCCTCCACCAGAAAACCTGAGCTGTCTAACCATGTTGTAGCTACCGAAACCTAATCTAGAATGCAAAACCAAATTGCATTAAAAAATAGGATCAAAATAGAAACATAATTACAAGTGCAACAAATGTTGCATATTCTAGAATTCAGGTCATAATGGAATTCTATTCTTAAGTTGAAATATAACCTGAACCCGACAAACTTTTCTAGTAATTCAATTATCAACAAGATAATTGAACATCCGAAAATAAACCAAAATAGAGACAGGAACCAATAATATAAAAGGCTTTGTCGAGCCTATTTTTCATTCTTTTACTGTATTGGTGTATTACAATGTTATTGTCTCAAATAAAGGAGTTCAACTTGCCAACAGTAGTAGCATAAACATAACCTTCGAGCCTCAACATTAAGAATGACACAAGCACAATCATGGTAATGAGTCTCCATTGTGTGATATAATCAGAATAGAAGATTAGCCCATGTGTTCTTCTTGGCGTTTGTCCTATCCACACAGTCCCAGGTAGTGAGGCCATGTTTAGTGTACCCCTCGTAACCTTCATTCTATTCCACTTTGGCAACTTGGTGTCTGTCCTAACTTGGCATACAACCTAATGGTTTGTAGCCATATACCCCAATTTCAATTACACTTTCCCATTTGTGTTCGTCGCCAATTGGGCCAATTTTCAAGTGCACCATTTTATCTGTCCCCTATGCATTTGCACCATGTGTATGACGCGCCAACTGCACTTTTATGCGCCACCTTTGTGTTTTCATTCATCATAGAAAGGGGAATAAATAAAACGGTAATAAAAAAAGTGACAAAGATGACTATTGTCTTGAGAAATTATTTAGGAAGCATTTCTTGTAGAAAATTTTCCTTATCTGAAAATTTTTGCTGTATGTTGATTTTTCTCAGACTTATATAGTTAATCCATATCACAGTTTTGCTACTGCAAATAATCCTATGATCTGATCTTGATTCTATGATCTGATCAGGATTCTATGACCTGATCAGGATTCTATGATCTGATCAGGATTCTATGATCTGATCAGGATTCTACGATCTGATAATGATTTTATGATCTAATAATTCTGTACCCAGAACCCTAATAATTTGAATTTGTTCAGAAGCAGCTAAACTAAGCATTTACTCCAGACCTTAGCACTTGAGTTCGAAAGTCAAAATGAGCAATTTTAAACACCTACAGATCAGTCAAATTATAAGCTATGTGGGTCATAAAATCAATAGCATTAATTTCATTCTGATCATACTGTAGCTTGAGTGTAAAAAATTCTCGAGTTCCAAATGGGACATAATTGCAGTTTGATAATTTTCAACTCTGGCTGTGAGACTATCAGTGTGGTCCTGTATAACTCTATAATCATTTACAATGTTGTTTGTGACTGGTTTGTGTGGTCTTCAAAAATAACTACATTTTTCATTTGATACTATGTTTCCAGTGTCCAATTAGAATTATGGCCCAAATGAACAATGGACATTTGGAAATGGTGCATTTAACACACAGTGCATTTGCTTATAGCGCATATGACAATGTCAAATATGACATGTGTGGCATTTGGATTAGTGTAATTGGCAAAAGTGCATATGAAAGGGCGCAATTGGCTACACCCTATCCTAGCTTGGCGTTCAATGCTATATTGAAGACTCAATATACAGATCTCAATTTAGCATCCATCCCAGCATGGCATTGGTCTCAAGTTGGCGTCCAGTGCATTATAAAATCAAAGTTGAATTGATTATTTCATTTTTCATCCTCTTGATCCCGGAATTTATTTTTAATTTGTTCTTTGATTTTAATTTCATCACCTTTTATTGTTCTTTTGAGACCCTTGATGTTGGTACAATTCTCTATAGTATGTGTTCTAACTGCGTTAAGTGAATTGGATACGTGAAATTTTAATTTTATTTTTTCTATACAAATAGCAATGATTGGGAGTGACCTTTCTTTCACACACAAGTAGCAGCATTTGGCCTTGCAAGAACAACATAAAACTTGCTTCTCCAAAATCACACATACTTTAGGGAACATTGCAATGCTCAAACTTTATTCAAAAACTCACAAACGGAAGGGAATTTTTTCATTGAAGTCAGCTAGATTTTGATAATGTAGACAATTGACCCAGTTTCGAATATCTGGGAACACTCGAGATTGCATGCAAACCGGCAATTTTTATTTTTGAAATTATGTGACTTTTTCATTTAAAAACGGTTTCTATATATTAAAAAATATGAGTAAAATTTAGACATATTGAAAAACTCCGTACAAGTATAATGATATATGTGTACTACTCGCAAATGCATACTTTTCAATGGTAATGTGAATTTGATCAAGCACATAACTCAATTTTGATCCAAATCATATGATACGCCAAGTTAGGACATAAAATTGTTGTGTGGGTCAGTAGGTTTATCTTCTACTGGCGACCCGCACATACAATGTAGTGGATGAGGTATCGGTTATGCTGGCCGATTAGCATAATTTATTCATATATACAATGATGGTATATAAAGACAAAAAGGAAGATGATAGGGGACGAAAAGAGGGGAATGAATAATTAGCCAAAGGCCCAACTATTTATACACACAAAAAGACGCTCACATAAAATTTACATAGCCCACCATGGGCGAAAAATAATACACAAAATAGTGGGCACAATTTGCTTGCCCAAAAACTATATGCTCGTGCACCAGCATGATATGCACGTCCAAACACATCAAAAATGTAAGCCAACATGGGACTAATATCCTAAGTTATGATGGATGCCAAGTTCGGACATAATTATAAGCTTGGCTTCACAGAGACAATCCATCATCCACATGTTGAAGGGTTTCCTTTTGAAGGCGAAATAGTAATGGATTCAAAAGGCTGCATCGCTGAGGTTGAAGGCAGAAATTATACAATTATGCGTACAACGATGCTATCGAATTATACTGAATGGAAATTTTGCGGTGATTTGAGCAAGAAAAATTTTAATAGAAAAAGTATGCTAGGGACGAAATATTCATTATGCAAAGTTTATAAACTTATTTATTTCAGTTTGCCAATTCGGAAAGTATTGTCATCTCAAGAAAACGATAAGTGGGAAACTGCCAGCAAATGGTAAAACCACAAACTTTAACCATATACCTTTTGATGAGATAAGGAATGATATTTTAAATGTGAAACTGAATGTCTACTTGACAGCTGGCTATGTTGAAGAAACGTGCTCCTCGCTTATCGAAAGGCTCATATTTCAAAATTTCAGTCGCTACAGTGAATTGTTTGTCAATGGCAAAGATGAATGTGATTTCCGCAAATTGGTTTTGAGCGTCAATAGGAATGGTATGCTAAAAGCTAATGTTTCCACAAAAGGATCATAGATCATTTATTGATGCTTTTTCCCTTACTGATTTTGCAATCAACAGTGTCAATTGCATACAATCTATTCAACAATTCAGACTATAATTCTACTGCAACTCGAACTTTTCTTTCTTGATTGAATTTCAATTCTTTAGCAACTTATAATAAATATAACCTCGAATTATAGGAATTTTACCAGCGCCAAAAAGCAGGACATACACAGCTGTAAAACTGAATATTAGCTCATCAAATGTGGCACATTCAATCACGGCAATAGATGCCTGCAGGCACGGCGTGCATAACAAAATATTCTATGAGCAGAATGTTGTAAAATGTAAGTCTAGCAAATCTAAAAATAACAAATTTTTCATTTCTAAAAAGTCAGCAACTTCATTGCTGGTCAGCAGTTCAAAGCAGCAGGTACCCTGCTACTTGCTAAAGGTGGTAGGTTCACGACCACCAAGCATTTGAGTTGTATGCTAGAAATCGTAGTCAGGGGGAGTGTTGAGGCAGCCTATTGTCACTGCTTGGGGCTCCAGTCCGAGACTTGAACCTGGGACCTTGCAGCTACCAACCGCCTGCTCTAACCAACTGAGCCAAATGAGCAGTGGGAAAGGTGCTCTCTTTTTTGCAATGATTCATAGCTGAGCTGACTGCTTTGGCCACTCTCAACAGGAGCACATTAATCTGGGTTCACCTCCTGGTGTGGTGGTCTAGTGGTGAGGAGATCAGCTTGGAATGTGGGTAACCTAGATTCGACTCCCAGCTGCACCCTTTTTTCAAATCTATCAAATCTAATATATCTATGCTGTCAATCTAAGAAAGTAAATTCAGATTGCGTAATCAATGAATTGGGCCCAAACCAAAATAAATGCCTAGAAATTGAATCTTTACAAACTTTGTCCAATGCTCCCACTGAAATTTCGGAATCATCTTATGACAATGGTCAGTGGGAATCGGAAGATTGGGATATTCAAGATCGTAATTCATCCATATTGAATGACAACAATGGTACATTGGATATTCAAGATCATAAAACACCTGAATTATTTGAAGAGGATGGTACGGGAGATTATACGATGGAGTACAAACGATACATTTTCAAACGTGAATCATTGATTTTGTTTCAAGTTCGAGTTGAAATTTTTTCTAAGATTAACATTTTCTCTTTTTTTAGACCAACTCTTTATAGCACCCAGGAACGACGATGGAACTTTCAGCTCGTTATACATGCTTTTAAACAAATTATTAGATAAGCAAAATGAAGAAATGGAAATCATGATTGATCGACAACAAAGGGCCGTTTATTTGGACGGATCAGGTATAATTGATTTGGGTTTTAAATTAAAAAACCTCTTCAACATATACTGAATGAAAGCAGCTCAAATTGAGCTTAGGTCAAAAGATGTTAGCGATATAACTAAAGCAGTTATCGCCTTTAAAGCAAAAGTCAGTTCAGTACAACAGTTCTCTAGCAGATTGAACACAACTTTCAGTCGCAGCATAACCTAAGGCACTAACTGACACAAGCTCGGAATGAAAAAACTATCACGGCTGCCCCAGGTACTTCCTGTAGGCTAGCATACAAGATAATAGAAAAGCACTCTGGATTGGCTGGAGTGTAGCCAATTGTGCCCTTTTCATATGTGCTTTTGCCCATTGCGTGGATCCAAATGTGCGGAATGTCATATGCCCCATTGTCATATGTGCTATTAGCAAATGGGCAGTGTGTTAAATGCGCCATTTGCAAATGGGCATTGTTCATTTTGGCCATAATTCTAATTGGACACTGAAAACATAGTATCAAATGAGAAATGTAGTTATTCTTGAAGACCAAATAAACTAGGCAAAAACAACATTGTAAATTATTATACAGTCATACAGGACCACACAGATAGTCACATAGCCAGAGTTGAAAATTACCAAAGTGCAGTTATGTCACATTTGGAACTCTAGAATTTTTTACACTCAATCTACAGTATGATTAGGGTCAATTTAATGCTATTGATTTTATGGCCAGTATAGCTTATAATTTGGCTGATCCGTTGGCATATTAAATACTGTAACTCTATGCATTTGTGTCTTGCTTATTTTGACTTTCGAACTCAAATGGTAAGATTTGGAGTAAATGCTTAGTTTTGCTGCTTCTGAACAAATTTGATGTATGAAGGTACTACGTACAGGATTATCAGATCATAGAATCATGACCAGATCAAAGAATCAAGATCAGATCATAGAATCACGATCAGATAATGAAATCATGATCATATCATAGAATTATTTGCAGTAGCTAAACTGTGATATAGATTAACTATGTAAGTCTGAGAAAAATAAACATACAGCAAAAATTTTTGGATCGGAAAAATTTTGTAGAAAAAATGCTTCCTAAACAATTTCTGGAGACAATAGTCATCTTTGTCACTTTTTTTTATTACTGGTGCATCCATTGCCTTTCTATGATGAATTAAAACACAAAGGTGGCGTATTTGCAGAAAGGGCAATTGCAGTTGGCGCATTGTACACATGGCGCAAATTCATAGGGTGCATATAAAAATGGCGCACTTGAAAATCGGGGCAAGTGGCTAGGGCCCAAATGGGAAAGCACAATTGAAACTGGCGCATAGATCCCGATAAAAAGTAATAAGAAATGAAGCTGAAAAAAGAATGTTTGTGTGCAATTAGAAAAGAAAAGAAAAAAGACAATGTGAAAAAAGTTTTACTAAAGGAAAACATAGGAGACAGCGTGAAGTGAAAAGTCATCTTTTCATCTCCTTCATGCTTCACATAAAATATGCTTACCTAATAGGAAAAATGTCCGGAGATATATTACATAACTAGAGCTTGCAATCTTTTGTGAAAAAAAGTTCTCAATTTGGTGCTAAAATTTAGCTGATTTAATGGAAATTTGGTGCAAGATTTCAGCTTTTTATCCAAACAAAAATTTGTCGAACGCAATGACATTGTACATTTCAATGTTTTTGAGCAATAGGCTTTGTCTGCCATCATTTAAAATCATTTTATACAGCAAAATGAACGTTCCACATCAACTGATACCAAAGGGGCATACAAAGTTTTGAGTCGAATTTTGGGATTTTTTTCGGTATCTGTTTCTGTCCACTAAAGTTTTTCAACAATTCAATGTGACCGATTGCTTTTTATATGCCAATTGATGGGTGCTTTTTGATGTTTGTCGTCAATTTTAATAATAAATTCGCGTAAACCACACTTTAGAATTTTTCCATCTGTAACTTATGTGATCCGACGCATGCTGTTTACTCAAACTACAAAGTTTAGTTGCCGAAACTGACGCCACGTTGCAAATTCACTAAAAATTAGTAGCTTGAACAGACCACCAGAAATATTATACAGTAAATACATAAAAAGTTAACGTGAGACGAGTTTGAACTTGATTCCGGCCGCAATATTTAGCAAAAACCTGCAATTTAGTGCTTGATAGGTTAAGATGGTGCAATTCGGTGCAGAAAAAACTTGATAGTAGAGCACTGAAAATGTGTTTTTTCGACGCTTCTCAACATCCTGAATTTAATAGAAGTATAAAAAATTTGGTGCCTCACCAAATTTTGCAAGCTCTACACATAATATATCATGGAGTTGCTTTTAAGGGTTAACCGACAACTGAGCGCCGGACAATTGAGCACTGACAATTCAGCGTTGACAATTGAGCATCAGACAACTGAGCACCGTGACAACTGACCGCCAGACATTTGAGCGCCGACAACTGAGCGCCGACCATTCAATGCATTATAATTGAGCGTTTTTTTTATTTACTGAGGCCTAAGCCTAAGCCTAAGCCTAAGCCTAAGCCTAAGCCTAAGCCTAAGCCTAAGCCTAAGCCTAAACCTAAGCCTAAGCCTAAGCCTCAGCCTAAGCCTAAGCCTAAGCCCTAAGCCTAAGCCTAAGCCTAAACCTAGGCCTAAGCCTAGGCCTAAGCCTATGCCTAAGCCTAAGCCTAAGCCTAAGCCTAAGCCCTAAGCCTAAGCCTAAGCCTAAGCCTAAGCCTATAACCTAAGCCTAAGCCTAAGCCTAAGCCTAAGCCTAAGCCTAAGCCTAAGCCTAAGCCTAAGCCCTAAGCCTAAGCCTAAGCCTAAGCCTAACCCCAAGCCTAAGCCTAAGCCTAAGCCTAAGCCCTAAGCCTAAGCCCTAAGCCTAAGCCTAAGGCTAAGCCTAAGCCTAAGGCTAATCCACGGCACTCTGTTGTTGGTGCTCAGTTGTCTCGGCGCTCAGTTGTCTTGGCGCTCAGTTTTCATGGCACTCAGTTGTCTGGCGCTCAGTTGTCCGCACTCAATTGTTGGGTCATGGCTTTTAAGACATGATTTCTGAGAGGTTATACTTTCCTTATGATAAGTTGACAATTAATCATACATCATAACCAGATATTTTGGGTAGTTTCGTGCGCTGAATTTCGTGGTACCATTCGTTTTGCTTGTAAACCAAAATTCGCTTCGCTACACTATGACAAAGTTTGAAAATTGATTTTTTTGCATTTTTCAGTCGTCTTGCTAGCTAAGCGATATTTCAAAATCAGATTGATCTTATTTAGTGAATGAATATTCATTTTAAGAGAGGAAAGAATCAGCTCTCTTCTGATGTAATATTTACACGAAATAATTGCACATTACACTTTTTCATAAAGTTTAAAGTGTCAAAAATGAGCCGTCAAAATTGAAAGAATTTCGTTTAAGGGCACTCCCGAGCACGTTCCCATCGGAGGCCGCAGAATTTCATTTTCCTATATTGTCGCCCATCCACTTTTACAGCTTTGGTTAAATTAATCAAAATTTTCGTACCGTTTTGGGAGCTGCACTGCTTTGAAGACGGCATACTTATGAAAATTTCATAGAAATCATTGTATGTGCCAGGTGGCCCTTGTCTACCCCTTGTGATATATTCATTACATATACTGTAGAATTATCAAATAACTAATACAGACTATAGTTTGATGTATTAATTGTTTCACAAGCAAACATTTTACACTCTGCAAGAAAGTTTGAACAGTCGAAAATTAGAAGCAGAAAAAACTCCTGCTTAGAGGCACTCATGAGCACCTTCACCTACGATTCTACAAAATTTTATCTTTTTATTCTTCAGTTAATACATTCTTATAGTAGCTGCGAAAGTAACATCTCATCATCATGTGTCGTTTTGGCAGCTGTAGACATTTGCATACACTGTACTGTCGTTTTTCACATGTGTTTTTCAATCTGGATAAATGTCCCATCAATGAAGTTCTGGTAACACAGGATGCCTCCTAACCCAACATATTATGAGAAAAAATTTGCGACTTGAAAACCCGGCAAATTTTCATTGATCTAGGTCTGATGGTTTGTAAACGAATTGTTTCGAATGAAAAATCGAAAAGTTCGAAAACTTTCATTAAATTTCAGAAATTGAGCGATTGTTTCAAATCCATTTACAGAAAAACGGCGAGAGTTATTCGGATACGCTTTGCTTTGTTGCAAGGGCACTGCAATCTACTATCCTTTGCTCTATTTTCGTTTGGCTAACATCACATGGTGTGAAACGGGATGCCTTCAACTATAGAGCACTTTCGCACAGGTTATAACATAGGTCATAATCAGACAGCCGACATTTATTTTGTACAGCTTCAATTTTTTCTCCTCAAATTACTGAAAAGAGAAACTTTTGATGCAACTCTCCTGAGGCATCCTGTTGCGCAACCATTGTAAATTGATCGATGAAATTTTTCTAGTGATTTGACTCACATCTTTTATTTTTACTCGTCTAATCTGAACGTTTTGAATTTTTGCTGCATCTCGTTGATGGCATATTTAGTGGAGTCAATCAGCATTTTTGTATTAGCTTTCAGAATGTGCAGACACCTACAGCTCCCAAAACGGTACATTAATTTGATTGAAATTTTAACGCAATACGGCAGACATTTTTGGCTACAGAAATCAAGAAAAAATTCTGCGGCATCCTATGGGAAGGTGCCCAAAACAGGCCCCAAAGGACTTTTTCGATCAATTTTAACTTCCATTTTGACACTTTAAAATGGAATAAAAAGTGTAAACTAAGAGATTAGAAAGTGTTCTTCATACCAGCATATAGAGCACGGTCTTCTGCATGCAAACACGTGTACAGACTGAAAAATGCCAAAAAATTCAAAAATTCTAAACTTTGGAGTACTGTAGCTATGTAAATTTTGATTTTTGCACAGAATGAATGCTGCCACGATAATCAGCATGTAAAACTACTCAAAATATCTCTTTTTCAGATATCATTAATTTTCAACTGGACCAGAAAGTAGAATGTCTCAGAAATCGTGCCTTAAATCACCTAGGTACGTACAATACCAGGGGCGAATTACTGGTGGCAAATTGTCCTAGAACCACTGCAAAGGCAGGCCTTACACAATTATACAGTCATATAAGTGCCCAGCTTATATGTGAGCTGCTCTTTGGCTGCTTTTTACCACCTAGTGGGGCCATGTTCCACAGGCTGGCATCTGCCCGACAAGCAGGACTTGTTCAGCTACCTACCTCATAGTGGAGTAGGCCCACCTGCTCACTCACCACACTATCGCCAACATGCTAACTGGGCACCGTAGACCCTGGCAAGCAGAATTCCAAACTCGCCTGCACAATTTATCTAACAGAAAAGATGAAAATCTGTGTCTACCTGAGCCAGCTAGTAGAAATTCATTTTCAAGTTGCACTCGGAATCGAACCTGGTTCAAGAGACTAGTAGTCAGAGGCAATAACCACTAGGCGAAGACGGTCCTTGCATTCCACATCATGGGGCTCTCATGATGAGGTGTACTAACTTGAAGCACAAGTATGAACAATGCTTGAGCTATCATCTTGAACCTAGAGTGCCAAAATGTATGGCATTATTTTTCTAGCTTGAGCATAGGCTCCACCCCCTGCATGCATTTTTGCAAACTTGAATTAGAACGTATTACACTTCAAAAGCACAAATACACCTGCATTTTTTGTGTTTTTTTTTCTGAAAATTTTTTTAGGTCATTATATCTCAAATTTGGATTTTGAGCCCCAATTTTTATCCCTGATTGGTGAATATAATGTTGGCATCTATTTTATATAAGGTGCTGCATTTGCTGTTCACCTACAGCTACACTTTAAATCGCAAGATTATCATGCAATATATCACCGTGTATCAACAGAAAAGTTTTTATCGTCCAAAAACAGATTTAAGATTTAAGAGAAAAGTCATCACAGCTGACATTCCTAACTGGTCAAAAGCAGTGTGGCATCAAACAGAAGAGATTTCTAAATAGTTCCATGTCAAACACTAATTGGGCTAAATCTATATTTGAATTATTCCCTAAAGGTTTCCTGCGAGTAATGTCCTTGACCTGCCTCCGGATGCATTAAACATTCCGCTCTATCTTTAAAGATTTGGCGTATATTTTTGGTTGTGTTCAAATTTGCACTGCTACCAGGCCATGTGTCATTGCCCCAAAAGTTCATATCTTGCTTAGGAAGTAGTTGTTGCAATTTTTGAATCAAAAGTCGTTTAAACAATGAATATGTATAAATTTTACTGAATTCTATAACACACTCTTTTTTGGATTTGTGTGAAATTGGCTGATTTTCTAAAATAACCACTATGGAAACCAACCACTATGGAAATAGAAAAAGTCCTCAGCACTACCCACCCCACTGTTAAAAATCGAATGAAGCAGATGAACAAGGTTTGCTAGCTCCAAACATAGTTAGATGATTATGCTATGCTATCATTTCCACACCATTACTTTCATCGTACAAAATTAAGCCTTTCCTTGATCAAATCATCACTGGAGATGAAAAGTGGTTTGTTATGTCAACATCATCCAGAGGGGACAATGGGTCAGCAAAGGTGCTGAACCAGCACAAGTGTCAAGGCCCAATCTGCACCAACAGAAGATCTGTTATGTGTATGGTGGTCAGCCCACTTTGACTTGCTTCCCACCTAGTTTGACCCTCACTGCCAAAGTCTATGAACACTAGCTTGATTGTGTACAAAATGCCTTGATTCAAAAGAAGCATGCATTGGTAAACCGCAAAGGACTACTTCTGCTCCATGACAACACGCATCCACATACTGCTATCATTGTCCAGACAAAAATCCAGGAATTAAATTCGAAGTTGTTACCCATCCACCATATTCACAAGACGTTGCACCATTAAATTATTATTTGTTCTGGTCATTGTAAAATGTCCATGTCAATACGGAATTTGAAAACCATAACCAGGTCAAAATGTTCATCCAGAACTTTTTTGATTCAAAGCCCCAAGCCTATTGTTATGCGGACATTGAAAAGCTACCTGTGATATGGCGAAGTGTGACTGATATTAGTGGGGCATATTTTGATAGTTGATCAGGCTTCATGTAAATGTAATAAAACTTTGAAAATGTAGTCAAATTTTTGACATTATTTTCTTGCCAATGGTTTACATTTAAGTACATTAGTCCCGAAAGATTCCGGGAAAAATGAACTAAAAATCGAATTTTGCATTAAAAAATCATCATGCATTTAATATTTTTATATAAAATATATGTAATTACACATCTTGATACCGAGAAAATAAAGAAAATTCAAGATGAGAGGGTAATTTATTGATCAATTGTTTGATGAGCACTAGCATGCACAGCATACTCTTGAGCTCTAATTCCATGATCCTGCACTTGTACTTGCTGTCTTGAGCAAGTGCAATTATAAGCTCAACTTATTTTCCTCATTCTCTTGTGAAGTTTTTTCAGCTGAAGCAATCAGAGCTCATATGGATCAATTGATTGACATGAATGGCCAAAGCGGAACATCAAAAATGTCGCCTGAAGTTTTCTGTCACTTGCATACTGTGCTACTTCCAGCATCAAACACAAATCTGTTGAAAAAAGTTAGCCCACAAGGTAAGCTGTACCTCAATTAAAAACTGCCGCAGTTGTTAATTGTGTTTAGCATTTATAGCTTGCCCTCCGGTTACTCCATCTGACAGCCAAAGTTGTCCACTAATAGGTGAGTTAGATATAGAAAATCAATTCATTCTAGCCGAGATTTTACTTGCATTTTCCTGACCACAGCCATCTCAAATCTGACCTTATATGAGAGGAGCTCGACAAGCAGAACTTGTTCAGCTACCTTCCTAACCTCCTAATTTGCCACACCTTGTCCCCAACAGCCAAGATGCTAACTGGGCTGAGTAGACCCAGATGATCAGTATGCCAAGCTTGCCTTCGCAATTTATCTACCCTGAAAGGATGAAAGGCAGTGTCTGCCTAGGGCTACCAGGAATTCAATTTTGGATTACCTGGTTCTTGAGACTAGTAGTTAAAGGTGATAACCATTAGACCAATACACCACTTACATTCCTGATTTTAATGTAAATATATAAGTTGATTGGATTTTTTTAAATTTCTAATATTCACCAAAAACTTGAAAATTAGATCGAAAAACATTTGAAGTTTACAAGAATAAATTTAAAGTGTTTTTGTGGCTAGGGAATTAAAATCCAAATCTCTGATCAAAATTTACAGGTTTCGATAAAAAGCATGCTATGCATGTTGATTACAGTCTGACAAATAGAGCACATTGTTTTTCTAACTCAAATCAAATACATGCATACATCGGGGCCAGTGCTCAAACTAAAAATGATCAAGCCATACTTTTTGTATTCTAACTCTGAGATCCAAGATGGCAGCTTGAGCAAAGTTTACAATCACACATTGAGTTAGCTCCACCCCACTATGAGTGCCTGATCATTGATTGGCCAATTCATGGCGTGAAGCAAAAAAAATTGATATGACCCAGACTTTAATGGTACTTTTCATTTTTAGTGACCACAAACAACAAAACAATTGAATTTCCTGTGAAAGTTGGACTGGTGTGGTATAACAGTAGTGAAGAGCCTACAGGTAACATCTTTAATTTTTTTTCTGACTGCTAAATGAAATATTTTACAGGCTGCTACACGCCTGAAAATTATGCGGATGGTCCTGCAGGAGAATATTTAACATTCAAAGATGCACAAGATTTATTGAACAGTAAAAACAATGAGGATGAAGATACGAATTTCGGATTACCAGTTCTGGGGGTTTTTGACAACACGACGGATCCATACAAACCAATAAATCACTACAGGCGAAATTATATGGCTGGTAATTTAACCCAAGATGGATTAACTATTTAGGGGATAAAAGTTGCAGAGTATACTATAGCCTATTTTTCTTGAAATGCTTCTAAATAATGAAAGTGGAAAGCAAGTAGTATTTCAGATTTTCGCGCTTTTCTGATAAACAATATATCATATAGGACTAGAAATTTGTCAGCTTACTGAACTCACCTTTAACAATTTTTCCAGTGAAATTTTGATGACAGTACTGATTTGTGTTAGTTTTATATTTGGGAGCGTTTCATAAAAAACAGACTGTAGAGTGTAATATTTAAACAAAGGTTTAAACTGATAAGATCTTGAACTTTTCCAATGAGAGTTTAATATGGAAAAAGTGACACATGCGCCCCAATGTAAAAGTCATAAAAAAAACTACAAATAAATGGTAAGAAAATGAAAACAGGCTGCAGCAGAACAACTGCTTGCAGCCTCAAATGTTGTCTCAAAAAATTGAAAAATGATGAAAGAAGGCAATAATCTCTTCACAAAGGGTTGCAGCATATTTACAAAACATTCAAAGGAAAAATGACAATAGATGGAGTAAACGTGTATGATGAACGATAGAAAATCATATTTTCATGGTTGGATAACTTTGAAGCTATACTTCTTCCATTGTCTTCCCTTGACTAGTATCGGCCATTGTTTGCAAGTTTTAATCCATGAAAGCAGTGACTGAAGTGGGATGTATGCATAATTTCTTTATGCATGCTGTCGGTTTAAGCTTTTTAATATGATTAATATAAGTCGGCCTTTTGACCTTCGATCATTTTTCTGTTAGCTATCCTGCTCAAAAGTGAATTTTCTACTTTATATGTTCTTGTTCTCGAAATTTTTGGGGACATTTAGAGGCGAGGACCAATCTGTTCTGATCATCTGGATTTTCTCACAATCATGCGTAGTACAATTTTCTAGGGATGGGATGAATTCCGGATTCGAATTCAGCTTTTTTTCCAGATTCGGATCCAGATTTGACTTCTGTCACATTAAACAAAATAGGAGCCATGTCACATTAACTGAATTGGTGATCAGTCACATTGATGGGAAAACCCATACCATATCCCGTAGGAAATACGGCCATGGCACTGCAAGTGACGTGCTGTGACCCTGTTGGGTGGCTCGCTAATGTATTCGTTTCGGGAACCTAACCCAGCTGGTACTACCACAGGAAAACCTATGGTGTACCTCGGCCTTGTCCTAGGGTTCAGCTGTAGAATAATGGACAACGCGGCCAGCTCAGAGGTGGCAATCCCTAGTCCTCATTCACTGAGAATAAGGGACGGTGCCATTTGTGGAATGGCTTACTGTAGGGGACCCGATTGTTAACCTAAATCCCCTTATTGGCCCTGACCCTAAGGGTCTGAGAGCTTTTTCAACTGAGGGTACTTCCAAGGGAAACTAGCTTAAGGAGGCTTCCCACAAATATACCCTCAACAATTACAACCCCTGAGAAGACTCACTAAATCCTCATCTCAAAGTACTCAGTGCTGGGGGATGGTTTCAAGAGTCAAACGTGGGTCCTGCGGATGGCAAGGAAGCGGGTTCGATAATCCAAAAGCAATTCCACATGGAGGGTAGGCGAGTGCGAGTGGGTGGGTGATGGTATCAAAACGTTCCTCAGGGAGGTGACGGGGGTTCTCCATCAACAGGCGATGGGGTAAACTCCTAAGGTTGGGTTATGGTAACTGGCAATGCAAGGGAGACCGAAGGCGAATATGTAAATTTATTAGAAAGGCAGCGGACACAGGCACAATATGCAATTTATAATATAAACGAAGCAGGCAAATGCAGGAAGGCAGGCTGTAAAATGCAAAAGACGATTTGGCCCAAAAATGAGTGTAAAATTAACGAAACAAGCCCTTTTAAAGGGCCCCCTAATCTACAGTATGCCTTGCACGGAGCTAAGACACACCCAAGCTAACTTCTGCTGCGGAAATTGCTGCAGAAGATGCCTATGGTCACATAGACATTTTCCAGTTCACTACGTTAAGCATTGGGGCGAGTTTTCACTCTCCATGCTTAACATAGGAACGTCATCTAGGGAGAATTTCTAACTAGGCGTTTCATGTTGCGAAACGTCGCTTGTTTTTACTGATAAGAGGTGCACGTTGTGCTCCAATTACAGCAATGAGCTCGGAGAGCTTATCTTTAACCAAAATTCTGACTAGCGGGTTACATACCGTAGTCTACGGGCACAAGGGAAAAATAACAAATCGTGATGGAAATGAAAGTGCGACAAATAAAACAGGAAATGAAACACAAAAAGTACACACAGAAATTGCATGTAGAAATTATAAAAACGGAATGTAAAATTAATGTAAGTTACTGTAAAACAAAACATGGTGAGAAACATAACGGAAAAATATGATGTGAATCATGTGATGCTGGGCGAAATTCATTGGCACATGACACTTCACTGATTCAGATTCCCTGGTCTTGGCCAAAATTTTAGACGGAATCCGGCTCCATTTGAAAATTCAAGTGTATGAGAAATATGTGCGAAAGGTGTGTTCCAGTGCATTTTAGAAGGTCGAAACCTGAAAATTTTCTGGTGCCTCGCACCAGTAAAGATTATTTTCATCATTGCTTGTTATAATCCAGCTCGAGGGCGACCATAACCATGTCTATTCTACATACTAGTTAGCATTCAATAGTTGTTAAAACCCAGAATGTCTCACCCCATGGTTTGATCAGTTTATCTTTCATATTGTGCGTTAGTGCGCCTGAGAAAATGAAGATTTTTTCAATTTTTTCACAAAATTTTTTTGCCGTCTTCACAAATTTTTGCACTTTGCAAACATAATTATTTTTCATATTTGGCGAATGATTCGAATAAAGTCGAATAATCTAAATTTTTGGTTGCTTTTCCGATTTTACAAATTCAATTGGCATATTATTTTGCATTTTGTGCAAATATGAAAATGATTGGATTGAATAAAAAATTACAACACTTTTCAAGGAAATGGAGGTCGAAAATATTCATTTTCCAGCATTCTAGTATCAAAACTGCAAAAAAATTTTGAAAGAGAAAAAATAATTTTCCGTGTTTACAAAAACTATTCACAAATTTTGTTGTTTTGCCCAAATTTATGAAACATCATTGACTTCAAGCTGATTTTTTAGCTGTTCATGTTCAAAATATCCGCAAATTCTTCATGCATCAACATCATTATGCTGGAAAAATCGAATTTTAAATCACAAATTCGTCCTGAAAAGATTCATCATCCAGTGTTCTAAACTATCAGGATCAGAAAATTTTTTAGAAAGAATGATTCAAATAAAGTCTATGATTCTTCATTCTAGCCAAGCATAGATATTATGTAGTTTTCAGATTCGGATTCAGATTTGCACCAATCCTAAATAGTCGGATTCGCCCAAATCCTGAAAAATCCTAATTGTCAGATTTGGATTCCAATTTGGTACTTGTTATATTTAAGTTTGTGTTGGGGCTTTGGGAATTTAGGTAGGAGTGGGACTCCAGGGTCCATCCTTAATGCACGTATTTCCAACACCCATGCTTACCCAATTAACTTACTAAATGTACTTAAACCCGACACTAATTACCCCACAAATTAAGGAAGATTCAATTACTTAACTTGTCTCCCTATTAAAATAAGAAAGAAAGGAGAATTCTCTCCGATTTTTACCTAACACAAAATACACACTTACGAATACAAACAAGACAGCGAGGTGACAATCACTCCCAAGCCCTATGAGAAAATAAACAAAGAAAAGGCTTGGCATGCTGGGAGGCGACAAGTACATGGGAAAAACAAACCAATAGTAAGTATACAAAAATTTAACACACACCAGAGAGAGCAACCAAACACGTACCCACATGTGCTACAGTAAGACGACTGTGGATGGTCCGTGTCCCTCACTCCACTTGGTACTTGCCGGCCTCATACTCAAATCGACAAATTTTACAAATGTATAACAAAATCAGTGGAAACACACTACAACATATTTACTAATTTCCTGGATTCAGATTCAGAAACTACATAAAACTGGATTCGTCCCATCTCTACAATTTTCACTAAGTAGTACTTTCCTTCAGGTGTGTATCATTCTGTGAAGGAATATATACCCACAGCAATAAAGCAATGTCAAAAATCTGACTATATGTTCATAGTTTCATTACATGTGCATTAGACATCATTAATCATCAATATATGCCTCATCAGTATCAATCACACTTTGTCATTTGCCACGCAACTTTGCAAAGCCTGCATAATAAAAAATCAAAAAAGTTCTCGGTGAATGTTTAGACCTAATCATCATTTTCAAATTCCATATTGACAACGCTATTCTGCAATGACTGGAACAAATAATAATCTGATGGTGCAATGTCTGGTGAATATGGTGCATGGGGTATCAACTCCCAATTTAATTCCTGGAATTCAACCTGAACAATGACAGGGATATGTGGATGGGTGTTGTCATGGAACAACAGTACTCCTTTGTGGCTTACCAATGCAAGCTGCTTATGAATCAAGTCATGTTTTACACAATCAAGCTGGTCTTCATAGACTTTAGCAGTGATGGTTAAACAAGGTGGTAGCAACTCAAAGTGGATGATTCCCTGGGTTGTATGGGTGTTGATGGGGCCTCGGCACTTGTGCTGGTTTAGAGCCTTTGGCGATCCATCCCCCCCCCAGATGATTTCAACATGCACAACCTAGTTTTCATCTCCAGTGATGATTCGATGAAGGTAAGACTCAGTTTTATACTGCGGAAGTAAGGACATGGAAATGTTAAATACACTGTTGCATAGCATTATCCCCTAACTTGTGAGGAATCCATGTTTGGAGCTTGCAAACCTTGTTCATCTGCTTCATTTGATTTTCAATAGTGGAGTGCAAAGTGCTAAGGATTTCTGCCATTTCCCCAATGGTTGCTTTTTGGATCAAGGTTCAGTTGTTGTTGAATGTCTGCTTCTGATACTTCACCTGGTCATCCACCATGACCTGTAAATTAGATACTACAGATGCCAGTCCCGAGCATTGCAAAACCACTGTTCGACTGCATTTTCAGACAGGACAGTTCACCATATGCTTGCCATATATTTTTTCCTGTTTCCTCAGCTACAGTTCTGCCAAAATCATACTCATACAAAATGCAATGATGAGTATGGTCACGGAGGTAACACTTTGTTTTAGGTATGAATAAAATGGACAGTATGAGCGAACTGAAAACTGATCCTATTTTTCAAAATAATGTTTGCTCTTCCAAACAAACAATCAACAATTCAATATATTCGGCTGTATTTAAGAAAAAAATTTGATTGGTAACACGTGACCAAAATTCTACATTAGTTTCTTGCCAATGCCCATACAAATAAGTTAATCAGTCTTAATAATCATAATAATCCAACTAATAATATTGTAATTACCATGTGGGAGCTGCAATAGACTTATTATTAGTTCATAATTGATGGCCCTAAATGTTGTATAAAGAAAGCACTTACTGTTTTAAAATAATCAATGCAGTGATCCTACATTATGGGAAAAACTAATAAACTTGTTTGTTAGTTTATAATTGGTGAAAAAAATTTTTTTCATTAATGAGTGACAAACAGAACAGTCGAAAATTTTTCTTCAATGACTTGTCAAGTGGTCGAAATTTTTTCGAGTAGTATTCAAGCAGATGTCCCCAAGCTCAGATTTTCAGCTAGGGCTAAATATAGAAGTTTGCTAAGAGAGTGTAGCAGCGTGTTTACTAAACACATCATTTTTCCTAAAATCAGGTAACTAGAGATCAATTTTCAGGGTTCTAGATAGGAGTGATACACCCCTCAGACCCCTCCCTATGTGGTGGTCTATACTCAAATATGTCCGAATTGATGGTAGACGAGCATGATGTTTTTCAATGATTTTTCTTAACTGCATGTACAGAAGGCTAATGCGACATGTCATCTGACCAAACTGACAACATTATTTATAATTGAAACATTCAGGGATTCTACGTTTGCATCAGGCTGGCCACTTGCGTCATCAATACCACCAGCCCGGAATGTATTATTGGAGCAACTTGCGGCGCAACAACTCCATACAAAATATCTTGCAGGCCATAAGTGAGCCTTTCAATACTCAGCAATCTTTAAACTACAAATTTTCACTGTTTAATACTGTCCAGCTGAGTGTTACATTCTGAAGTTTGACCATAAGGATATAAAAAAATTCCCAGTCAATTTGCGTCATATTTTGATTTCGAAATCTACATATATGCTAAAAGCTTTTTTAGGTGATGCCTTAGGATATGAAAGTGACGTCAAACATGAGTTCACAATCAACAATCCACTGAATGAGCCACAACAGGTGAAGTTTAATTTGAGTGTTCAAGCTTTTTGCTCCGCCATGTTGGATATGATACCTTTTTCGCGTGATATTTTGTCTGCATCCTTAGTAGACCTACCACCGAATTAAATAGCTTCTAACTGTGAAATTTTTGAACTTTTTCATTGAAAACTTGTTGTTTAATTTTAAATGGTGATTTTTTTCTATTACAGTTTGAACACAAATTTGCATAAAAGGAAAATAAAATTTCTGGAAAATGTGTTAAATTTTTAGCAGTCTTATAAAACTGTAAAATTTCTTCATATTTGCATACAATCAAAACCATAAAACAGTAAATTTTTTCGAAAATGAATTAAATTCTAAAGCAAAGGACTGAAACTGAAATCTAAAAAATGTGTGTGCCATGTTAGTATTTGAACAGATATAAAAATTTCCAATTATATTAGGCATTTTGCATATTGGGTTGTAGTTTTCTTCATCGCTAATAAATAACTAAATACTGCGGCACAAGTTTTTTTAATTTTTTAGGGGCTGTTGTATTTTAGAATGTTTGTCGGGACTTTGTATGAAGGCAGGCAGGAGTGGGTCCAGGATTCGTCCTTAATGCATGTATTTCCAACACCCACGCTTACCCGATTGATTACTTAATTAGGGTACTTAAACCCAACAATGCTTACCCCACAAACTAAGAAAGCCTAGTTTCTTAATTCTTACTTCTTAAATGTGACGTGAATGAGGAGAGAGTTTCCTCCTTGCTTTTATCTAACACAAAAATAGACACTTACATATATAACCAATAGGTGGGCGAGTGAACATGAAAAATCCCTTGTGCTGGTGAAAAACAGAATAAAAGGCGCATGGGGAGATGTACTAGTAGTAAACATATAACATAACCAATGATAAAAAGCAAACCCAATGCAGGCGTGCTGAATTTGCACTACAGTGAGACGCCTCTCGATGGTCCGCGTAGCTCGCTCCACTTTGGACTTGCCCACCTCTTCATACAAATGACAAACTTTGGAAAAATCTTATAAATCGGCAGAAACACACTACAACAGGGGCTTATTGTTGTATTTGTAAAGTTAGATTGATCTTTGGGCATCTCTGACCGATTTCTTGCCTCCTTGATCTGTCAGGTCGGAGAAAAGAGAGTAAAATCGGCAAGGGGAATTGATGTGCAGGAGAGAAAGCCAGGGATCGACCTTAACACCAGTGCTTCCCTGGGCCTGCCCTAAACCTCGGAATGACTCCTCACTCAGGGGCGAGAAGTCCAGTACAAGAATACTACCTGCCCAAGAAATGCCTGACTAAAACTAGTCAGACAAGGTAACACACTTTTGGACACAAATAAAATGCTTTTCTAACTAAACATTTATTTATAAAACTTACCTATAAATCGCCCCTTCCAAAAACATGATGTCTTACCAATATAAAAACCAGGCGAGTAATGTACAGGCGAAAATGGCAAATATAATATATGGGCAATAGGCACAAGAAGAATCAATAGTAAAAACTAACTAATTCGCAAAATTCATCTTCTACAGTAATTGTCATGCTGGGCCAGGTCGGGCATGATCGAAGTGTTGTGCTTGCAGGCGTTTTTACAAAATCGACAAGACTATTGGAAAATCGTGAAAAATCAGCGGAAACACACTACAACATCCCTCCCCCTTTGCAGTAGATCGCCTTAAGCGATTGTCATGTGAACAAACAAAACTAACAAGGGGAGGGACTCTGCCACTACAGGCCATCACCTGGGAAGCCGAACATGAAATCAGCAGCGCACAGTGGAGCCGACAGAGTCGTTGTAGTGTTTTGAGCTGATTTGGCGATGTTTAGTGTGAGACCTCTGGATGCGGTCTGCAATTAGTGAGGCCGTAAATTCGGCAACACCATGGCCCATGTCATCACACCATCTGCACCGATATACTGGAGTGCACCAGCATATGAGTCCATGCGGAGGGGCGGGTGAGGCCGGCCACTACCTTCCGGATTCGGAGAGCGAAGGTCCGACCAGTCCCGGGGAGGATGGAAGATAGGGAAAATATTACATGGCAGGCAAAAAGGACAAACTATCTGCGGCAGCTTGTGGTAGAACATTCCGGGGCAGATGAGAAAGTTGTAGCCGGAAATCGGACTGGGGATGAAAACCAAGCGGCAGTGCCATGGGAGTTACACATCCACATCGTTGTTACACATCGTTGTGAGAAAAGTTACACATCGTTGTGAGGAAATCGAAAATCGAAAGGGGTAGAGCCAGCCAAGTTGAACATTGTAGTTGCATGCTGTGATTGGGCGGGCATCCATCAAAGAGGGTTGACGTTGGAGAAGATGATTGATACAAAACAAACGAGCAAATGAAAGATATATACAAGAAAATGGTGGGAAATACAAGTATACCATACAGTAAACAGATGAACAATTTTTGGGGCGATTTAAAGGCTATATTTAGATAGTGAATTTTGCCCAAGAATGAGGGTAGTTTTTGAAATGAAAAAAAATTTTTTTGGGAAAACTAAACAGTGATTGGCTCCATGTTGCCGATCTCTTCTTTCGTACGGGCCTCAAGTCAAATTTTGGGTTTCGAGTGGCGGTCAACTTTACTAAGTGGCATTCAAGCAGTGGGAGATGCAGGGTGAATCAAATCAATGACGTGGATATAAAGCAGTGAAGGAGGCGGAAACCAACCAAGCTTCTCAAAAAACGATCGATTGGTCACAAAGAATTGTGCCCGATAAACTGTGGTGGTTCAAATCAATGGTCGGAGTCCAAACTGTCAATGGCGAAAGGCGGCGGGAACAGTCAGCAAAGAAGCCGAAAGCTCACGCCAGCTCTGTAGTCATATACCAAAAGTAGAGTGCATTGAAAAAATTAGAATAGCGGTGCGACACCATAGAAAGAGACTATGGGGCAGACTTCGCACTCACTAATGGAATGAAATCTGGATTTTTGGTTTGAGAATGAAAAGAAAATTTTGAAGGAAATAGATTGAAAAATTGTAAAAATGATATTCTCACTTGGAGGGTAGTAACATCGGGCACAAAATTCCCCAAGACTGGGGCAGTCTTGCCATTTCCAAACGTCCCACTTGAGAGAGGCATTGAGAAGGAGGTCTATGGCACCAGTCTAGGCAGCGGCAAACCATGACGTCGGAAGTTGCATGAGCTAGGTCATGGGTGAAAGTGGGGGTGGCTGACCACTGATCTTCCTGTTTGCGGCTGTGGCGAGGATGAGTCAAGTGGGAACCCAAGGTTACGGGGCAAGTAAAAACATGCATATATAAAGAAAGGGGAAAAAAGAACGAAAATATGCATGGGAAAAGGAGAGAAAATCGTCCATAGTGGGCATCAATGTCGTTGTTGTCGGGATCAGCAGATGATTTATGTGGCAAGTAGGGAAGGATAAAAATAAAAAATAATGTAGGGAAAGAAGAAAAAATCCAGGGGGTCATCCCAACCAAAAAGAACTTGCACTCGGAAGTCAGAAAAATATTACGACAAAGAAAGAATTAAAGAATTACACATAACAGAGCCGACAACCAGGACTTGACCCACTTTCAACGGAAACACACTACAACATTATCAGCTTATATCAGTTTTTTATATCAATTCTAATAGTGCAGAAATTATTATCATAGTTTGAAAATTGAGTAAAATACAGTCGATTGTTATATTCGTCCTGTCCTTATGATTTCCAAAATAATTATGCAATGAAGATTGGGTCGCTGCAGAACACTGAAATCGTCTAATTGGAACACTCAGAGTGTCTTACAGTAATTGTGCAATAAAAAAACACAAGAGAACGATTGGCTTGTAGAAAAGGCTATGTCACAATTCCTCGGTACTTTCCTTTATCATTCAGGGTTTTTGGATGCTGAAACTCGGAATGCACTAACTTTCCCTCCTAAGAGTTGAACTTGTTACTCTAACTATTCTACGAAAAACTTGGTTTTCTATTTACTAACACTAAACAAAAAATATTGCATTGCTTCTTTCACAATATAAGTGTGAACAAGTCCAGCATATAAAGCTCAGGGACAATTATGAAATGATTTTCATCTTGAGAAAAGTCAGTTGCATTTTCACTCCGTCAATCTTATCTCATGCTATTCTATCTTGGAAAAGCATGAGAATGTGAATGCATGAGTGATATACATGAAATTAGAGATGCATAAAATAATTAATCACAGTGCCTAAACCACACATCATACAGACCACTGTAGCCTACTGTAAAGAGTAGCATATATCCTCTGGGGAAACAGTAAGGAGCAGTTGTTGGTTTGGTCCAGTCTTTGTTAGTTATAGTAGCTAATTCCACTCCCATATTCTGTTCTTTACTTCTTCTCGTCATTCCCCATTTTTTGTACCTTCTGATTCATTGTTACTGTCACATCAGGCGAAATTGGAGCCATAAGTCACATTAAATGAAAAGTGGACAGTCAGGTTGAGGGGAAGAAACCCATGCCCTATTGCTAGAGAAAAAGGCCATGTCACTGTGAGTGACATGCTGTGACCCCATTGGGTGACTCGTGTATACCATCTCCAGGAACCTGACCCAGCTAGTACTGTCTATAGGAAGTCCTATAGGGTACTTTGGTGCCATCCTGGGGTTCTGCTGTAGAGTAATGGACAATGCTGCCAGGTCAGGGGTGGCAATCCCTGGTCCCATTCAGTATGAACTATGGACAAGGTCACTTGTAGAATGACCTGATATAGGGGACCCAATTGTAAACCTAAATCCCCTTTTTAGCCGTTTTCCTAAAATACACCTTGGACAAAATAATCCCCTGAGAAGACTTACCTACTCCTGTTTCTCAAGTACAGTTTGACGCAAGGGTGAGGAGTCCCTGGTGGCTTCCGATAGCAATCGGCAAATGGATGGGGGCAAGCAGTCCACTCAGTTCCATGATGGATAACTCGGGAGGTCTGGGGGCAACATTCTAGTATTTGATCCGAGGTGTGAGAGGGTGACAAGGCACTATGTGGGCAATGGATATGTTCCTATAGGAGTCGAGCAGCGTACGCAGTGAGTCCTAAGAATATACAAATTTATTGAAGTACTGTAGGGCAGGGGATGCAATACAATATAGTAAAAATATATGTAAATTTGATGGCAATGAACGCAGAGCTTAAGACAAAAGACAAAGTTGAAGAGACCAAAAATGAGTACAAAACCAAGGAAACAGGCTCTTTTAAGGACCTCGTAGGCCTACAATATGGCCTGGGCAGAGCTTACCACGCCCAAGCTAACTTCTGCAGCGGAAATTGGTGCAGAAGATGCCTATGGTCACATACACATTTTTGAGTTCGAATACATTCAGCATTGGGGATGAGATACATCCCATAATATGAACGTCTTTTGATGAGAACTAAACATATGAACATCTTTTAATGAGAACTTCCAAACTTGTCATTTTGCATTGCAAAACGTCAGTAGTTTTTACTGATAAGAGGTGCACCTGATGCCCCAATTATATCCTTGAGCTCATAGAGCTTATCTGGCGGAAATTCTGAGTAAAGGGTCACATACTGTGGCCTATGTACGGAACAGAAAACAACAAAAATGTAACAAAAATGACTCACAAAATGCATGTAAAACAAAATGAATGAAATGGAATAAAAGTAAGTAACTGGTAAACAAAAAAGTGGCGAAAAACATACAGTATCAACATGAAGTAAATCACATGATGTTGAGATTACCCATTCATCATTGTGTCCAGAATCATCTATAGGAATTTCTTGTCAATATTATTCATTCGTCAACCAGTATTTGGTAAGCTCCAACTGATTGTTTGACATCATCATCTGAGGTCATGACTGTGGCCCCAGATAGTTTGATTCCTAATATTGTTACAGTTCCCAGTTATATCCTACACTCAGCTGTCTCCTAGCTTGTCAGATTGTAAGATATGCAGAGTGCAGACAGTTACCAAACAACTGCCCACTGGCGAACAAAAGACACAAGACTAATAAAAATCACATTTCCAGCCACATGTCAGAGGGTCAATTCCTCTGACCTTTGATCCTCTAATTATTATTCTACTCATTTACTAGAGTTCTTTGTTACTGAAGCAGGTTCACTTTTTATTAAGTAAACAAAACTGTCAAAATGGTTTGTGTCACACTATTTTGGTTTAAAAATAAATGGATGGTGTTGTTTTTGCATAGACAATTATTGTCAATGTTTGGCAATGCGCATCGCGATTTATTCATTACTCATGAAATATTCTTGAGTGAAAGGCAATGCAGCAATGGGCCGAAAAATGTATTTGTTTTTTGTATTTTTGTTGTGATAATTTGCATACCAGCATGGTGGGGTACTACGCCGACAGGAAATGTTTTGCCATCGAAGGGTTTGGAGATAGTGAGTAATTTGCTGGAGAGGCAGTCTGGTCTCTCTTGTTTCTTGGTAGATTCCAGTTGCGTGTTTCCCTCAGGGAAAGGTCAGAGTACGGCTTGCCTGAGTCACCCTAGTCACCTGGGACTCTTAGTGCAGACCTAGGAAGAAGTGTTAGGCATTTGGCACATTTGTATTCATTCCCTAATTGTGTTTATTGTTGTTTTCTTCAATAATAATCCCACTTCCTTTAACATCTTTAGTTAGGTATCGTGTTCAGTCTGTCCTTCTGTGTTCTCTCACTGGGTTAGTTTCAGGGGTCGTACCAGGTTGGATCTCCCACGAACTGCACTCAGGTAGCATCAGCCATTTTACAACACACAGTAGCCCGGCCTCCTTCTTTTCTCAATGCTTTTTTGCCTTCTATCAGGCAGCAACTTGCCAATCCTGTTTCAAAATTGACATACATTTTACAACTGACCCCATTTATCCCATTACGATTTCACAAAACCTAAAACTTCAACTTAGCACATTAAATGAGCTAGAGGATCAATGCCACATCAAATGGGGCCACAGGCTTGATGCTGGGGTGTTGTCTTCCTGCCTTCCTTAACCCTGTAAGTACTGTCTACAGAGGGAACTATAGGTACTGTCGTGCTGCCCTGGGGCTTAATTACTGCAGATAAAAGATAACGCCAGCAGGCTAGGGATTAACATTGGTCCAGTCAGTGTGGGCAATGGACAAGGCCATTCCTGGGATGACCTGGGCAAGACCCTGGCTGTGAACCAAAAGATCACTCTTGACTGGGCCTCAGGGAGGGGGTGTTTCTTTCGAATACACTCAGCATTGAAGCCGACTTAGGGCCTGTGCAAAACATATGAACGTCTTTAGCAGAAATTCCTACAGCTATTTGCTTCCATCAGCAAGAGTGATGCACGATTTGTTGACATGAAGCACATGTGATGCTATGAAAATATCGCTATGAGCAAAGAGTGCTCTTTGAGGAACTGACGCTAATAAGTGCACTGTTGATAAAACAAATGCACATACACTACCAGGCAAAACTAACCCTCAAAAATTCGCGTCTAGGACGCGTCTTTTTCAGCAGCACACAGAAAAGTTTCATTTTTCTTAATAATTGACATTCACGCAGTAACTGTCAATCATGGATTTTTCAAAATGTGTAGTGGATATGCACTTTGTTTTGACCTACAGTATGACAACAGTTGACCTTTCATTTATATCTGGTAAATAATGTGTGCTTTCTATAGGGAGGTGAAGGAAGCATGAGCAAAATTCTTTGGCTTTGTCTGACACAAGCACATGGCCTGTCAATATTACCATCGGTATAGTGTGCTTTTGGCATCCTGGGTGTGTCCCGGACGCGTTCCAGATGTGTCCTGGATGTGACCGGCATAAGACGGTTAGTTTCGCCTGGTAGTGTACATAATCAAAAATAATAAAAAAATCAAGATAAAAATAGACCATGTGATCTTGCTGAATTGATCAGCACCTGATAAACTTTTCTCATCTTTCTACATTTTTAAAATTCAATATAAATTTGCACAACAAATTTCCCAAAAATATACACTGTTTTCTAGGAAAATGAATAAGCTAACAAATGGTATTAAGCATGCTGATTTCTGTAATGTAATTCTGCCGGAGATGATGAGAGAGGAATTATTTAAGACTATGATGATGATGTAGAAAAGATAATTACGGTAAGGATGCAGCATAAATCATACGATGTGTTTCCAACAGAAGTGCGTGCAGGTACGTACTCTTAGAATGCTTTTAACAAAGATTTATTATATACTGTAGGCTACAGAATGTCGATCGAATCAATTTGGAAAAGCGGCCAAAATATGCTCATTTTCATTCTTTTTTCGGCTTTTTTTCCGCCCAAATTTTGTATCCTGATCAGCGGAAGTTGGTCGCCCGACCAAGGCAACCCGGAATCGGGAAATTTTAAAATAATTTCCCGTTTCGGTTTCCAAAAAACCGATCCTTTAAATTTGGAGCAAACTCGCGGTTACATTTTCGGAAATATGAGCGATTTTGAGGAGGAGGAGGACGTGGAAAAAAATTTTTCTCAGCCCGGCCCCTCTTTAGCGCTATTAAATTTTGCTCATTTTCGACAAATTTATCAAATTTTAAAAAATAATCAACGCGAATTGTCGTCGTGCCGAAATTCTTTAAACTTGTTAGCAAATTTAGCTTTCGATTTTAAATGTAATAAAAAAGGCGAACAGGACATTTTTCGACGGCTGCCTTGCTTAAAGGGCAAATTGTGCCCGGACGAAGATCAAGCGCAAAATGTTTTCCCCAATTTTCAATTTACGTATCGAATCCAGGATAGATCGCAATCGCGATTTTGGTATTTAATCTTATTTAATTGTTTTTTGGACGAAAATTGTACGTGGCAACGGGCCAATTATTCGCGGAAATTAACCTACGAAATTAATTTGATAAACGGCCACCCGCTTCTTCGTAATAGTAAAATTTTTTTCGACACGGGTCAATTATCTATCGACGAACGATATTTACCGCAAATTGGCTTTTTCGGGCTAATTTTTACGTCGATTTTGCTCATTTTAACCTTGAAAATTTCCACCAAAAGCGGACAATTTTTAAAATTGATTCTCATTTCGGCTATTTGCCAACATTTCTGCTGGTTAACACATTATTTAAGTTTATCCCGGAACGGTGTAGGCTGGCCGTTTTTGAAATTCGCCGCCGATCAAATTTTAAATCACGTCGTAGAATATCTATTAATTTTTCTACTAATTTTAATAGCCAAAGGTTGGAAAATACGAACGTTAGTTGTAAAGCGACGTTTAAAAACTTGGACTTTAATGTCGTGCTTATTTTGTTTACACTTGACGTTCAATTTTTGGGCTTTGGTAAGTTTACAGCAATTGCACTTTACACCGTATCTGTTAGAGGTCCGACCAGTTGGGGGACGGTAAACCTTAAATTTTGGGGTAGGGATCCGAGTATTTCCAAAATTTTGGGTGGGGGCGTCGAAAAAAATTTCGAAAATTTCTCCAAAAAAGGCCAAAAAGCCACTTTTTCCTAATTTTTCCGAATTTGGGGGGTTGGGGTTCCGACATTTGGGTATAGGCATACCTGTAAGAGGTCCGACCAGTTAGCAGGAGGGTAAACCCTAAATTCTGGGGTAGGGATCACAACATTTCCAAAATTCTGGGGGGGGGGGTCGAAAAAAAACCAAAAATTTCGAAAATTTTCCCGAAAAAAGCCAAAAAAAAACCATTTTTTCCAATTTTTCCGAGTTTGGGTGGTTGGGTACGCGGTTCGATCAAGCTGGGGCTGGGGTCCCTCCCCAATACTTTACACTTTTTATACAGTGTAAACTAGTTTAGTCGACGAACGATTTTTGGCTCTACGCTTCTATCTACGACGTCTGGCAAGGCTGGGCCGTTTTGGTCGTTCGACTTTCGGCTACTTGTTGGTTTTTCGTGGAATTAAGATCGAGTGTAAAGTTGTAAGTTATTCATGCTTCGGTGGTGTAAAGTTAACATTTCAAAAATTTTTTCCAGGGAAAGGGATGAACAAAAACGAACATTTTTATTACATTTCGGAAGCGGTTTTTTAGTTTGGTTCGTTTATTTGCCAATTTTAGGCGCTTTTTCCGGCAATATTTCTTTGATAAATCGATTAGAAATCGTTCAAGGTGAGAAAATTTGGATTTTTCCGCAAAATTTACACATTTAGATCGTTTTTTCAGGTTTACACCATTTGGCGAATTTCGTCGTTTGCGCCACTTTAACGCATTTATTCTACCCGAAAAGCGCTAGTAGGAAATTTTTCCTCAAATCCGATCATTCGACGAACGATTCCTTAAATTTTGAAGAAGAAGATTTGGCCATTTTGGATGATGATTTCGAAAAATCCTACTTTACACCAACTATGGAAGATCTGGATCACGTGACCGATGTTGTCGATTATTCTAAAACTTAAAATTTACGGGTTGTAAAAATTTTATTAAAAATCAATCGGGTAAAGCGATACATAAATCTTTCATATCGATATCTCTGTTTTTGGGCCATTTCGATTTTGGACAAAATTTCGCCGTACCGAAAAGTTGACGCGGTGTTCGAGTTTTCGAGCAATTCCTTAAATTATATTCATGTGCAGTTGATTCTAAAAAAATAAACATTCGTTTACAACTTACGTTTCCGTTTTCATTTGGCTTGAAAAAAGGAGAAAAAATGTACTTTACACTACAGCGTACAATCGTCTACAAACTCACTTTACACTTTTTCGTTCGAAATAATGAAAATTCGCCGGAAAATTGTGCAATTCGAGGCAATGACGGCGTCGATCGTCGGTTGATTTAAACTTTTGCGGGCAAGTGGCCAAGAAACATTTGAACTTTAGGAAGAAGAAAAAACTCAATTTTACAATTTGGTGAAAATAATCGCTAACCTTCGCTTCCACTTTACACAATTGGAAAAACGGATCGTGATTTTCTTGCAAGTGTAAATTGAGCAAATATTCGTTGGCGAAATTTTTACTCTTGCCGCATTGTGAGCAAACAAATCGGTGACAATTGTCGTAATGCGAGTGTAAAGCGCTTTCGTCGCTAAAAAAGTGATCGCAATCGCTACAAGCGATCGCGGCGGGAGGCGCTGCAACATCGGAGCTTGAAAGAAAAAGAATATCGATGGTGTGTAAAGCATACCTACACCTGGCCCCAACCTGGTCGAACCCTATACCCAAATGTCCGAACCCTAACACGGTCGACCCCAGCACCTCCCGCCCCCCAAACTGGGGAAAAATGGCTTTTTAGGGCAAATTTACGAAATTTTTTCGAATTTTTTGGTATGTTTCGCCCTCCTTCCCAGAATTTTAAAAATGTTGTAACTCGCACCTAAAACTTTTGGGTTTACCCCCCCTCCCCCACCCCAACTGGTCGGAATTCGGACCCCTACCCCAACTTGGCCAACCATATACCCAACTCCCCCCCCCCTCCAGTTTGGAAAAAATTAAAAAAATTTGCAAAAAAGTGTATGTTTTTGTTTTTTGGGAAAAATTTCGACTTTTTTCGACCCTCCCCCCCCCCAAACCATATCTGTACTTGGAGGGGACCCCCCACCCAACTTGGCCAACCCAGTACCCAAAATCATTTACCCCCCCCCCCCCCAGATTGGAAAGAACTAAAAAATTTGCCAAAAAGTGTATGTTTTTTAACCTTTTTTTGGGAAAAATTTCGACTCCCCCCCCCCCCCCAAAATTTCGGATTTACTCCCTCCCCCCCCCCCCAACCAGGGTTGGCAAGGCTTTGGTTTTTTGGTTTTTGGTTTTTTAAAAAAACCAAAAAATTGGAAAATCTCTGGTTTTTTTGGTTTTTTTGGTTTTTTTCCAAAAATTATTGGAAAACTGTTTTTTCACATTAGTCGATCTTCTAGGCATGTATTGGTGTCTATCTAAATCAACAAAACAATTAATTTAGTTGAATTGACTTCATTACAAAGTAGAAAAAAGTCGTATTTTTATGATACATTTCGTACTCAAAAGATGTAATATAAATCAATCGATATCCTTTGTATCCATCTTGCAACCACATATTTAGTATATGAGTCAACTTTGCTATAATTTGCTCACAAAAAAGTAGACACTAAATCTTTCGTGGAGTGTACTCCGACCATACGGGGTGACATGTTATAAAATATGATGAGTTTAATATATTGAATTTATTGTTACGGAAAGCTTTTTAATTTTCTTAGCTCGAAATTTCAAAATAAAAATGAGACAACAATAATAAAATTGTATACAGATCAGTTAAGCATACTGTAGGTTAACAAAGAGAGGAGCTTTTGAGTGGTTCGTTTTTATGGGACTTGACGTCGCTACTAAGTAGAAAAAATCGTACAAAAAAATGTATCTATCATGCAAGCGAGAATTGTATATATATAATAAGACCCATTTGCTGTAGTTATAGCTCGCAGACAGGTTTGAAAAGCAAAAATTTGGAAACATCTGAAACGTCTATGTGTGACCTTCAACTGCAGTTTGTAATATTAATAACATATGTAATAATCTATCAATTTAAAACCCTCTTATCGAAAACGGTATACCTAAACATGTGTCATTTCAACTTCTCTGTGCATATATACATGTGATGCATTGATACAATTCTGTAGTTGATTTCTTTTGAGTTTTGATTACGTACATTGTGTATTGTATATTTCTCTTTATTTGTAATTTTTCTTCTTTTCCTTGAATTTGCCGTTTACATATCGCATGGTCTGTTCCATTTTTACTTTTCTTGTGTTCTTCACTCATAGTTCCTTTTTTATGTGCCCACTATTACTGTATTTCTATTGGTAAATAGGGATTTCCTATAGCATAAAATAATGACACTTCTGATGATTAATACTTCTAGCTGCTATTTTACGGCTCCCTAACTAGTCTTAGATGATACAGGGAGCTTCCAGAACTTTTTTACATAGTTATTTTGATGTACCAAACATTCTAAAGAATTAAACCAGAAAAAAACCACTAAAAACCCATAGAAAAACCAAAAAAAACCATTAAAAAACCATAAAAAACCACTAAAAACCAAAAAACCAAAAAGTCGAAATTTCAAAAGTTTGGTTTTTGCCAACCCTGCCCCCAACTGGTCGGAGGTCTTACAGGTATGCCCAACTTGGCCAACCCTGTACCCAAAATCATTTACCCCCTCTCCAGTTGGGAAAAAATTAAAAAAATTTGGCAAAAAGTGTATGTTTTTTGGCCTTTTTCGGGAAAAATTTCGACTTTTTTCTACCCCCCCCCCCAGGCCCCAACTGGTCGGAGGTCTTACAGGTATGCCCCCAACTGATCGGACCTCTTACAGGTACGGTGTAAAGCGAAAAATATATACTCGTCGATTGGGGTGTAAACCGATTTACAATCGTCGAAATAGCCGCACAATCGATTTCCGTCGTCGAAAAACGCATCGTCGGGACGATAACGAAAAACGCGCGCCGCCATTTTTCCGCGCGGATCGCGGTACGAATTACTACAGTAAACCGAATCGGAGTTCGAAAATTTTATGTGACGTAAATACTTGCGAGTCACTTCTGAATACCAACTGACCAGAAAACTCCATTTTCACACAACAGGTGTAAAGCACTTTATAATTAATATAACATAATTAACAAATATTTAGTATTTTAATTAATCGTCGCGCTACCTTGCCGCGAATGGCCGCCGTTGTAATAATCCAAAATTTGACGTTTCGTTTGACGCCCCAATTGCCGATAGTTTAAATAGACGCGGCAAACGCAGCGTAGAGTTAAAAAAGCCGCAGCGCCCAACGCCGTGCGGTAGAAAACGTTGGCCGTCCGCGTTTTGAATAGCAAATCGCCCAACAAACGGGAGACCAACGGCAACGCCAACGATTCGACCAAAACGACCGACGCCGAACGTTTGTGTTGACGTTGGATGGCCAAACGTTGTTGTAAAGTGCCGTCGCCGGCGTCGTCCAACGTTAAACGGGCGAGGAAGGCGACGGCCTGAGGAGAGAAAATATTTTTTTCGAAAAATGAAAATTTTTCTCGTTTTTTCATTATGCCGGAAAAGGAGGCGGAGTTTGAGTGGAAGAAATTTTTAAACATTAAGAATCAAGCGAAAAAGAAGGCGGAGTTCAAATATTCGCATCCTCATCAGCGCCAAAAAAAGGCAGAGTTTGAGATTTGAAATAAATTTTTCTCGCTTTTTGATTAGGCCGCAAAAGGAGGCGGAGTTTGAGAAAAAAAATTTCTAACCAATGAAAATTTTCCTCTAATTCTCATGAGACCGAGAAAAAAGATTTTTGACCAATAAGAATCAACCGCAAAAAAGGGCGGAGTTTAAAAATAAAGGTTTAGCATCCCTGTTAATGCGGAAAAACAGGCGGAGTTTGAGATTTAAAATAAATTTTGCCCGCTTTCTCATTAGCCCAAAAAAGAGACGAAGGTCTGAAAAGCCAACAAAGTTTTTCTCGCATCCTCATTAGCCCAAAAAAGTGGTCGACGATTTGAAAAAAAAAATTTCGCATCCTCATTGTCCTGAAATGGAGGCGGGGTTTACGCTTTTTGACCAATAGAAACTTTTCTCGCATTTTAATTAACCCGAAAAAGAGGGCAGAGCTTAAGATTTTCTACCAATGAAATTTTTTTCGCATCCTCACTAGCTGGAAAAAGTGGGAGGAGTTTTGAAAGAAATTTTGTTATCATCATTAGATGGAAAAAGGAAGCGGAATTTGAGATTTTCGACTAGTGAAAGCTTTTCTCGCATGGCCCTTACGTCGAAAGAAGGGGCTTGCTGTCAATCAAACTTTTTTACATCCTCCTCATTAGCCTAAAAAAGTGGGCGGATTTTGAAAAGAAACTCCTGCATCCTCACTAGCACGAGAAGGGAGGTGCAATTTGAGATTTTCGACCGATGAAAACTTTTCTCGCGTGCTCATATGGCAGGAAAAGGGGCGGAGTTTGAGGAAAAAATTTCTCGCTTTTTCATTGGCTCAAAAATAGGAAGGTTGAAGAAAATTTCCCAGCAATGAAACTTTCTTGACCTTGCTCATTAACCCAAAAAAAGTGGGCAGAGTTTAAAAAGAAACTTTCGCGCCAGAAAGTAGGCGGATTTTAGGATTTTCGACTAATGAAAACTTTTCTCCCGCCCTCATTAAGGGGCGGAGCTTGGGAAAAAATTTATTGCTTTTTCATTACCCCAAAAAAGTACGCAGCTTGAAAATAATTTCCCGCCAATGAAAATTTTTCCCCATCCTCATTAGCCTAGAAAAGGGGGCAGAGTTTGAAAAAGAATTTTCGCATCCACGTAAGCCCGAAAAAGGAGGTGGAAGTTGAGATTTCCGACCAATGAAAACTCTCCTCGCGTGCTTATTGCTCCGAAAAAGGGGGCGGAGTTTCAAAAGGCAATTTTACGGCTTTTCATTAGCCCAGAAAAGTAGGATTGTTAGAAAAAATTGGCTACATATGAAATTCTTTCCGCATTCTCATTAGCTCGAAAAAGTGGGCCGAGTCGAAAAAAGAGGCGGAGATTTTCGACTAACTAAAACTTTCTCGCGCGCTCATCGTTCCGAAAAAGTGGGCGGGCTTTGGAAAAAACCATTACGGGATGTTCATTAGCTGCAAAAAAGAGGCGGGGTTGGAAATTTTCCGCCCATTCTCATTTGTGAGGTGGTAAACCTACTTCGTCCGTATATTTAGGCAAAGAATCGACGAATAGCAAAGCGAACGGAATAACGGGCAAGGTTAAAAGTAGGAAAACCGGGTCGGCCTTCTCCAAATACATTTGGCCTTGGCTGTGGCCGCACGCGACGAACAACGTAACGGCGCCGCAAGTCACCAGGCACCAGTAGGCGCAGCCCGACAACATCAGAGCGGCGGCCACCGGGCACGCCCTATTGCCCAGGTGTTCGCAACGTTCCAAAAACCAGATGAGCCGATCGGGCGCCGGGTACAAGACGCGGTAGCGGCTGCGGCAGCGGTCGCACGCCACTTCGACCATCAAGTCGCCCTTCTGCTTTTCGTCCACCCAACGCTGCAGGCACTGTTGGTGGACCCATTTGGCGGTTCCGCGGCACCTGAGCGGGCAAAAAAATGACTTTTTTCTCAAAAAAATTTTGAACGCCCGGAAATACCTGCACGGCCGGACCCAACGGCTTCTGTCGAACGTTTGGCCTTGCTCCAAATCGTCTTTTAAATTGGCGAAACAAATCCAACATTGACGATCGAAATCTTCGATCATTATTTCTTGGGCTGGCTGCTGCTGCGAAGATTTTTTCGCCAATTTGGTGCGATTTTCGGGCGCAGTGGCCATCTGGTTTTTTGTTATAATCCGGCTTTTAAAAAAAAAATTTGAATTTCAAAATGTCCGAATGTCAAATTTTAGGACGCTTATTTTCTCTTCGATTCATATACATGTAATTGGAGTGGAAGTGCTATGGGAAGCACCCCCCCCCCCCACCCCAGAAATAGTGGACCATATGGCTAACCATTGGGCGACGCATAGGATTTTCCAATCCTATGCCTAGCCGTATAGTAGCCGTAGGAACCCCCCCCCCTACTTTTGGTCGGAAAAATACTGAAAAATGTCAATTTTTGTACAAAAAATGGTCAAAAAATGTCAATTTTCTCATAGATTTTTTCGGTCTTTTTCGGAAAAAATACTATTTTCTCAACTATTTTTCGAATTTGTTTCCTGACGAAATCGAATTTTTTTCCTTCAGGGACCCCTCCCCAAAAAATTTTAGGAATTACTGACCCGCGCCCTGTTATTGTTTCTGATGAGTCTGATAAGCGAAATATTCAACCAATATTTTGGATCTGTATTTATCTTGAACAATGAAAAAACCCATAAATATTCTCAAAAGCAGTTTAATAAAGATTTATCGATCAAATTTGATTCCTTAAGAGCATGCATGCACATAGGGGGTAGGGGGGGTAAACCACCATACCTGAGACCCTGGCCACCCCCTGACAAAAAAATCACCAAAACACCCCCCCCCCCCCGAACTTTTTTCGAGACAGCTTTTTTGATGATTTTTGTGCATATTTTGTATGAAAAACAAGCTTGTAGAATTTTTTTGTTTTTTTGCTCACCCACACCTCTACTCCCCTGGGAAAAAGTCCATGGAGCCTCCCCCCTGGAAAATTCTTGCCGTGCATGTCTGCCCCTATTGACTCTAAAATATTTGAAGCCTACACTGTCTCTTGGTCCTGATGATCTGTGTGCCTTTTTCTTGAAAAAATTATATCTAGTTTTGGCAGAACGTTTGAGAACAATTTTTGAAATTTCATTTAGAACTGAAAAAATCGCCAGATTATTAGGAAAACATCAAATGTGGTACCTATTTTCAAAAAAAGGACCCAGCAAAGGTAGAAAATTATAGACCAGTTTTTTTATGTTGTGTCTCATGCAAAGTTATGGAAAGTATTATAAAATATGTAGACTTGATGGCTTATTTTGAGTCAAATAATTTTCTGAATGATAGACAATTTGGATTTAGAAAGAACAAACTTTGTGTTCTTCAGCTTTTAAGTTGTAAAACATTATGGGCTAAAAATTTGGATAAAAAAGTAGCAACAGATTCAATTTATATCGATTTTTAAAAACCATTTGATACTGTTTCTCATGGAAAACTGGTCGGAAAATTAGCTTCCTATGGCATATCTGGTTTTTTATTTAATAGGACTCAAGTAAAAATTGGCAATCCCTTCTCCAATCCAATTAGGGTTACTAGTGGGGTTCCTCAGGGTAGTGTATTGGGACCAACATTGTTCTTAATTTTCATAAATGATATATTTGATGGTATTAGCAGTGAAATTTATCTTTTTGCTGATGATGTGAAAATATTTAATGCTACAGAAAATGCTGAAGTACTACAAGGTGATTTTGTCAAAGTTGAAATTTGAAATGACAATTATCTATTTCTGCGGAAAAATGTTCCGTTTTGCATTTTGGGAGTAATAACCCCAAAGTTGAGTATTATATAAACGATTTTCGGATTCCTACTGTTTCTGACATGAAGAATCTTGGTGTTAGGTTCAATGAAAAATTGTCTGCAACTGCCCACTGTAATTATGTGGTTAAAAAAGCATCTACGGTGGCAAATTTGATCTTAAAATGTTTTCACTCTAATTTTAATGAATTAAAAATCAGGGCTTTTAAATCCTATGTTCTCCCTATATTCTGGAATGTGGTTCACCACTCTAGAATCCTTGTCTGGTTGGGGATACTAAATTGGTAGAAAAAGTTCAACGAAGGTTTACAAAAAGACTTTTTTGATATAAAGATTTAAGCTATAAGGAGCGCCTCGACAAATCTGGCCTTGATGACCTTGCATTTAGACGTATATTGACTTATCTTACATGTTCTTAATTTTGAAATTTAAAGTTATTCCACCCGATTTCTTTTCCACTCGCGTTTTTTGCTTGAAAATGCTACCAGACGTTTGAGCTTTTTCAAGCCTTCTGGTGTTTTTAGAGCCGTTAATTCATTAAAATTGAGGAAGAAATTGAGATTTTCGAGTTTAAAGTCTAATCTACATAGCGAACTATCCAAAAGCACATACATGTAATTGGGGGGGGAAGTGCTATGGGAACCCCCACCCAGAAATCGTCGACCATATGGCTAGCCATTGCGCGACCGCCCCTCCCCCCAGGATTTTCCAATCCAATGGCTAGCCATATAGTAGCCGTAGGAACCCCCATACTTTTGGTCGAAAAAATACTGAAAAATTTGAATTTTTAAACGAAAAATGGTAAAAAATGTGAATTTTCTTGGCGCTTCGCGCCATGGATACATTTCTTCGATCTTTTTAGGGAAAAATTACTGCTTTTTGGACTTTTTTCATGAAAAAATCAAATTTTTTTCCTTGAGAGACCCCTCCCCCCAAAATTTTGGGAATTACTGACCCCCGGGTCCAAAAAAGTCGCCCCCCTCCCCCACACCTCGGGGCTCCGTTACATGTATGCAAAAGCATAATGACTTTAAATTACATGAGAAATCGAGGCTTAAGTCCTCTATGATGTCAAGTGAAAGCCCAAAAAAGATGTAAATCTTTCCAGCGCCAAGCGCGGGAAATTTTTGTTGCGGTATTGACATCCTTGAACGCTGGAAAATCAATTTTCCGAACATTTATTTGAAGAATCAGATTCGAATTTTGCGTGCGCCGGGAAAATTTTAGGATTTCCACCTTCTAAAACGATGGAAAATAAACTTTCACAATGTTGAGAAATAAATTAAAATCAAACTGATGGTGTTTTTTTTATTTTTTAGTTTTTATATTCTATGTATTCAGTTTTTATATTCAGATTTTAGTTTTTATTTTCTAAAACGCTGAAAAATAAATCTCTGCAACAGATACTCTTGAACAGAGGTTCGAAAATCACAGAGTAGAATGATATCTTGAATTTCCATCTTCAATAAACGCAAAAGTTCAGTTTGCAAACGTTCGAAAAATTCCAAGCATCGAGAAAAAAATTGAGAAAATTGATGAAAAATCGCTATTTTCGGCGAAATACTGAGTGTTAACGACTAGAGAATGAGACGAGCTAATTTGATTGATAGAAACATTTTTTTCCATTTTGTTCTCAGGAATAAAGTTTCTTCCTGTTTTAATAATCAAAATGAGAGTTGAGGCAACTTTAATAAATACAATGCAGTCTTTTCCATACCTGTAAGACCTCCGACCAGTTGGGGGGGGGTAGGAAAAAGTCAAAATTTTTCCCAAAAAAGGCCAAAAAACATACACTTTTCTGAAAAAAAATTTTTTTTCCAAACTGGGGGGGTTGGGGGGGAAATGATTTTGGGTATAGGGTTGGCCGAGTTGGGGGGTCCCCCCCCCCAACCCCCCCCCCCCCCCCCCAAGTACAGGTATGGTCTTTTCTGACACTGACATGACAAAAGAGTTGAGACGAGATCACACACACAACAAACAAATCAAATGCTATCGTAAATTTTCAATTCAGGAGACTTCTTAGCTTTATTCGATTCGGTTCTTATGACTGTTCTGTTGAGTTGACTTATTCTAATCGAAAAGCTAAAGATTCATATTCAATAAATTTAACTAATGTTTGAATCGTTTTTTCGCTGAAGTTGATTTGATTCGGTAGTTTATCTGAATATCAGACAGATTTTACTGCTCATGAATCGCGAGTAGTTTTGAGCAGTGCTAGTGAGCAATACACAGCATTACTTGTGACTGCTAAAGTTAGCTCACAGCCATCAGCATTTGGTGAGCTGACTTGAGCAGCCCTAAAATTTTGAGGGAGACAGCGGACCCACTGGGGAAAGGGGCACCTGTCGGCTTTTCGGGTTCAAAAATGGACCACCAATCAAGTATTCTGGTTGAATGGCTGTAAGCAGCATGAATGTTGAAGAAAGAAACATCAAACTTTATTTCGCTGAATAACCACTGCCTGTTAGAATCACGTGTTTTCTATTTTGGTGTCCACTGCGTCATCAGAGCGTATTTTTTCAAAATTTGGCTTTGTTCACAGCAAGTTGCATAATCGATTGCCATCTGCATCAGTCGAAAAGCTAGTCTTCATAAAATTCAATGCCAAAAATTTTTCTGACGGTGCATTAGTATATGATTTTATTTGTTGTGATAAGGAATAAGTACTTATGTATTTTCGCTTAAAATCAAGAATAATGATATGAAAATGTTTTGCACTATGAAGAATAAGACTTTAGATATGTTGCATTTGCTTTTCTCTCATACTTAATTCAGATCCACAATTGTGAAGTGGAAAAAACCCTTATTTATTAAACCCAGAAAAACCCATAAAAAACTCAAATTTGAAATTTTTAAAATGGGTTTTTTCCCAACCCTACCCATACCCGCCCCAAAATTTTGACCCTTTTAAGTCCACCAATCTTTTAGACTTTGAATTCCCAAAAAATTTTCCACAATGCGAAGTATACCCAAAATGTTTTCCTCATTTCGAAATTTCATTCCTCAAGAGACCCACCGTTTTTTTTCCTCAAATGGGGTCTTTTGAGGAAAAAAATTTTGGAATGAGGAAAAAAATTTTGGGTATGGTTCTCATTGTGGAAAAAATTTTGGGGAACTCTAAACCGAAAAGATGCGTTTTAGTGGACTTAAAAAGGTCAAAATCTCAAAATTTTCCGGCGCTTCGCGCCGGTCATGGGTATAATTATAACTATATTCTATCAGGCGCGGCCGTTAGCATATCTACTTCGACTTACTAATTATTGCTCAACAGTTTCTATCAATGAAGCTGGCTCGTTTCATTTTCTAATCGTTTACAGTCAATTATGTCGCCAAAAATAGAGATTTTTCATCAGGTCCCTCAATTTTTTCTTTCGATGATTGTAATTTTTTAAACGTTTGCAATCTGAACTTTTGCGTTTATTGAAGGTGGAAATTGAAAACATTACTCTAGAACGCGATTTTAAAACATTTGTTCACGAATTATCTGTTGGAGAGATTTATTTTTCAGCGTTTTAGAATACAAAAACCCGAAAATTTTTCCGGCGCTGCGCGCCGGAATTAGAAGCAAATTACGCTTCATTAGTCTGATTTTAATTTATTTCCCAACGCTATAAAGGTTCATTTTCCAACGTTTTAGAAAGTGAAAATCAAAAATTTTACCAAGACCAAGAACTAAGTAAAATTACATGATTCTGATCGGAATCCTAGAAATTTTGATAGCAGATAAATTCATGAGAACTCTATCTATAACTTGCTTTATGCTCTCCTATAGAACACCAACATATTCTTCATGAGCTCATTTGGACTAACATAACCAGAATTTTCTCAATTTTTTTCCTCATTTTTGAAGGTTTCTGACTACAAATACAACAAAATGCTTGGGTATGCTCCTAAAATGCATAAAAAAGCATCCGTAGCTCCATTATAAGCGTTTTTAAAAATGTGGAAAATTTTTGGAAAATGAGGAAAAAAATTTTGGGTCCGGTTCTCATGTGGAAAAAATCTTCGAGGAAAAAAACGGTGAAGAGCAGCGTTTTTTTTTGTGCACGGACATTTGTGCCAATTGGCACAAGAGGCCAAAAAAATTTGTGCCAATGGCACAAAAAATTTTTTTTTTACTACAGACATACTGAAAACTGCGGAAAAGTTTTGGGCCAAAAGTTTGATAAAAAGTTATTGTTTAACGCATTAATTTTTTTGTAAAAATCGTGCCCAACCTATTTTTCAGCTAACCATGTCAGTGAAAAGAGAAAAAATTGTGCAACAACATAGTTCACGAAAACCCAAAAAGAAATGGAATGCTGAGACAATTTAAATAGCTCTAGAATTGCTCAGGAAGTTCAAATTGATCCAATTCTCGACTACGAACGACTATCTATGTTATGTATATTAAACAACCATGTAAAGACTAGAGAAAATAAAGTTGAAAAATCGTATTAATTTTCGATCAAAACATTGTGCCATTATCAGCGATATCGATTTTTCTATTTGAATCAATCAAACACAAAAATTAACAATTTCAGTTTTAAATCCGAATCTGGCTGAATGAATATTCAGAATTTCTTTTCACTCATCAGTCTTGACAGCCTATAAAGTTTGCTGCAACGATACTAATACCCTGAGAGAAATCGTTCGCGTTCGGGTCAAATATACAAATAGGAAATATTATATTCATTGAAACGGCGCGAAGCGCCGAAAAATTTTTGCGTCTTCAGCCCCATGCCTGTACTTGGGGGGGGGGGGACCCCCCCCCCTCAACTTGGCCAACCCTGTACCCAAAATCATTTCCCTTCCCCCCCCCCCCCCCCCAACCACCCCCCAGTTTGGAAAAAATAAAAAAAATTTTCAAAAAAGTGTATGTTTTTTGGCCTTTTTTGGGAAAAATTTCGACTTTTTCCTACCCCCCCCCCCCAACTGGTCGGAGGTCTTACAGGTATGTTCAGCCCCTAAAACGTCTAAAAGCAAGGAAATTTAATGTTTGACCAGCCAAAAAATTTGTGCCAATTGGCACAAACGCTCAAAATTTTTTGTGCCATTCCAAATTTTTTTGTGCCAAAAACCATGTTTTGGCACAAAAAAAACACTGGGTGAAGAGACCCCATTTGAGAAAAAATCGGTGCAGCAAAATGCATGTTTTCTGTATACGATCCTAAAATTTTTTCAGCCCAACATTTTTCTCCCTTTTCTGAATTTTTTCCCCGAAAAAGCACGATATGAGGAAGAAGAAAAACAGTGCCGACCAACCCATACCTGTAAGACCTCCGACCAGTTGGGGGGGGGGGGGTAAATCCGAAATTTTGGGGGGGGGGGTAGGAAAAAATCGAAATTTTTCCCAAAAAAGGCCAAAAAACATACACTTTTTGGCAAATTTTTTTAATTTTTTCCCAACTGGGGGGGGGTTGGGGGGGGGGGAAATGATTTTGGGTATAGGGTTGGCCGAGTTGGGGGGGGGTCCCCCCCCCCCCAACTACAGGTATGGACCAACCACACGCACGCACACTCTCCAAATTTTAGAAAAACAAAATTTTTGCGAATCGATCGACTACAGTAAACGCTCGACAAGATACACGAAAGATTTCTGAAAAGAGTTCCTTGCGAGTTGACTCACAAAAGTGACATAGTTGAAGGGGATCCCCCAATCGAAGTCAAAAAACCTACATTGCGTAGTTTAACCACGAAAACAACAAAATCAAAAATTTAAATTAATCATTTTCAACCATAAATAAAAAAATAACAGTAAAAAATTCTATTTTTCTTATAATTCGCCGTCTTTACGACCGGTTTTTTCTTTCTCTTCTTCGTCGGCCGTTTCGGCTTCCATTTCGGCTTTTTCCTGTGGATGCATAAAAATTTTTTACAAACCCGTATGCTTGACGTTTCGAGAAAAAACTACTTCGTCAGATTTTCCAGCGCCTTCTTTTCCATCCGATTCCAAAAATTTCTTCATACCTTCTAACGTACGTTCGCCGGCGAAATCGATAATCTATAATCAAAAATTAACTAATGAACTAATAGACCTACTATTAGTCAAAAGTCAACTAATAAACTGATGAACCTACTGAGAGTCAAAAAATAACCAATGAACTAATTAAACCTTACTAATAATCAAAAGTGATATGATGAACTAATAAACCCACTAATGATCAAAAGTCAAGAAACAAACTGATAAACCTACTGATAATAATAAAAATCACCTAATGAACTAAATTTCGCTAATAATGAAAAGAACTAATTAAAGCTCACTAATAATCAAAAATTAACTAATGAACTAAAACCTAACTAGTAGTTAAAAATCAACTAAACTAGTAAAGCTACTTATTAGTGAAAAGTCAAGTAACAAACTGATAAACCTATGAACAAGCAATAATCTACTAATGAACTAATTAAAGCTCACGAATAATCAAAAATTAACTAACGAACTAATTAAACCTAACTAATAATCAAAAATCAACTAATAAGCCTACTAATTATGAAAATCTCATTACTTTATTAGAATTGGCAACGAAGAGTTTGAGAGTAGGGAAACTTTGAATTTTGATGTCTTCCAATTCGTTAGCCGTAGCGTCCATTTTGGCGATAATGTATTTTTCGCTATTTTTGTACTCTTCGCCCAATTGGTCGAAAATGGGTGCCAATTGTTTACAATGGCCGCACCAAGGAGCGTCTAGGGAGGGCGGGGCAGAGTGTAAAGTACAGTTTACAATAGAGGAGGAAAAATTTTCGCTTTACAAAATTCGACGAAAACGCTTTTGCCCGATTTACGTACGACTTGGTCGAAATTTTTCGACACCAAAATTGACACCGGGCCTTTATTCCAATCTTCAGGCACTTCTTGAGATAGCAAATGAGGCTAGAAAAATTCAAGTTTACAAAAAAGTTTAAAGTTGCCCAAAAATGAAGTGTAAAGTACGTTAAACTCACTTTAAGTTTACCGTCAAGATAATCTTGAGTGAATTTAGCTACATTTTCCATCGTAATGTCTTTGAATTCAGCTTTAAATTTGGTCATATCTTCTTCTAAAGAGATAATTCTGGGGTGGAGAAAAAAATCGAGTTGTAAACTACACGTCGACGAGATAAAGAGTGTGAAGTTTACCTAGTGCTGGGCACTTCTTCTTTTTTCATGCCGAAAAATTCCATAATCCTCAAATTATCTTCTACATCGACGTTGATAGATACGAAAATGACCTAAAGTGTAAAGTGACAAATAATTTGAACTGTAAACCGTTGCAGTTTACGCTAACGTGTAAAGTAAATCAACGTCTAGTTTCAACATATTATCCGCAGTTTACACTTGACGTCGAAAATTCAAGTACATTTTGAAGTGGAGTGTAAACTTTCGGCTGTGGCTATATTCTACACGTCAGTGTAAAGTCTAGTTTGAAAATTTATCTATAGTTTCCACTTGAAGTCGAGAAGTGAAAGAGGACACTGTAAACTAACGTGCATTTCAACTGTAGCTCATATTCTACGCACCAGTGTAAAGATCCAGATTCAATATTTTCCCCATACTTTGAACTTGAAGTCGAAATGTGGAATCAAACTTATAAATTAAAGTGTAAAGCTTCACCTGTAGCTCATATCCTAGACGTATGTAAATGTACAGTGTAATTTGATTATTTTCTTCATAGTTTAGGCTTGACGTCGGAAGTGGAAATGCCACACTTGAAACGAAAGTGTAATGGCGTCAAAACACTCAGAACTAAAGTGTAAAGTTTTAACTGTACGTAGGTCAAACTAGTTCAAATTTCTCTCAATAAGTTTACAATTGACGTCGAAGCGTGAAATATGGCACTTTTATCTCAATTTTAAAATTTCAACTGTAGCTTATATGCTACACCTTAGTGTAAAGTTCAGTTTAATTATTTTTTCCATAGTTTACACTTGACGTCGAAAGTTCAAATACCACACTTTAAACTTGAGTGTCAAGTTTACATGGAGCTCATATTCTACGCGCCAATGTAAAGTTCAATTTGGATATATTCCCTACGGTTTAGATTTGACGTCAAAATTTGAAATACCGCACTTTAAACTGAAGTGTAAAGTACGAATCGTCCGACAAGTGTAAAGTCGCAATTTTACTCACTTTGCCTCTAAATTTTTCGGCCGACTTTTTAAAAGCGTCCATCAAAGTTAAATAATCGTCCGATTGTTTCGAAACGAACAATAAATGATGCGATTTAATTTCGCCGCCGAATAATTTGCCAGCCGTCTGCGAAAAACAAAACCTCGAGTGTAAAGTTGTTTACACGAGCAACTTTACAACAACAAAATTTATACTTCTTGCGAAAAGTCGCTAACCAACGGCAAAGAATTGACGTGTAACCAGCTTTCCAAGGCGTTCGATTCGTATTCACCGTTGTAAATCATACGTCCTTCGTCGAACTGACGGAGAAAAAATGTAAAGTGTTGTAATTCGAGCGTCAAGTCGTCTAAAAATCTTTGTTTTTTGCTTTTACTTTTTTCAACATCAAAATACCATCGGCCGACATTTCGTAATTTTTGTAAACTTTTTCGTCCGTAACCATGGCGAAAACTAAATCGTCAATTTTGGTAGCCAGTTGTTTAAACAACGAAGCTTTTTCGCTGGACGTATCCTATGAATGTAAAAGTTTGGTGTAAATTTTAAACAAAGAAAAAAATTTGCACAATTTACCTTGAAAAATCCCAAAATTGTAACGCTATGTTGTTCTTGGAATTTTTTAGCATCATCTGCGCTTTCTAAAACTTTGTAAGCCGGTTGAGTTTTTTTGTTCACCCATTGAACGATACCGGCTGCGTCCCGACCACCTGAAAAAGGTAGCAAATTGCAGTTTAAACTGAAAATTCCACTTTACACTTTTGGCAACTTTGGAGAGATTTGAACCAAAATTCCACTTTTAAGCTAAAAATATATACTTTGGACTTGTCATTGTCAATTTTTCAATTTCTTTATAATTTATCAATCAAATCTTTGGATATTCGACAAAAATTCTGCATAAAACTGAAAAAAAAGACTTTACGCTACGACAATTTTTAAGAAAAATTTTTGGACAATCAAAAAAATTTCTACTTTAAAGTGAAAATTTGCACTTTACACTTCGACAATCTTCAAGAAACGCAAAGTACAGAGTTTGCACTTTGGGAGTTTTACAAAAAAATCTGCTTTAAACTCAAAATTCGTCTTTAAACTTCATAAACTTGAAGATATACGAAAATTCTACTTTAAACTAAAAATTTGACTCTACACTTTGATAGTTGTCAATTAAATCTTTGGATTATTTTGTGAAATTTATACTTTGAACTGAGAATATAGACTTTATGACAGTTTTTTAGAAAAAAATTCGGACACTGAACAGAAATTCTACTTTAAAGTGAAAATTTATGCTTCACACTTTGACAATTTCTGAGAAAAAATTTTGAACATTCAGCAGAATATATCTTTTAAACTAAGAATTTGACTCTACACTTCTATAGTTGGCAATCAAATCTTTAGATTGACGATTTTTGAGGGAAATTTTTGCGCACTAAAAAAATATCTACTTTAAACTTAAAATTCAAACTTTTAACTATGAAAATTTTTTAGAAAAAATTTTCGTCATTGAATATAAATTCTACTTTAAAGTAAAAATTCAAATTTCATACTTTCACAATTTTTGAAAGAAAAATTTTGGACATTGAACAAAAGTTCTACTTTAAAGTGGAAATTTAGACTTTACACTATGAAAATTTTGAAAGAGAATTTCCGGACACAGACATTATACTTTACACTTTAATAATATTTGGAAAAAAATGTGAACATCCAGCGAAAATTCTACTTTAAACTAAAAATGTAGGCTTTACACCGCAGTAATTTTGGGCTTTACAACTCACCGGAATATTCGATTGGTTCACCGGAGCGGAAAAATTTCAAGGTCGGATAACCTTTGACGCCGTGTTTCGAAGCCAAATCTTGATTTTCCGTAGCGTCGCATTTGGCCAGCTTTATTTCGCTATTTTCTTCCATCAATTGTTTGGCGGCTTTGGAATATTCGGGCGCCAAAGCTTTACAATGTCCGCACCAAGGCGCGTCTGGGATGAAGAAAAAAATCGACTTTAAACACTAGGTATATATATGGTGTAAACTTTGCTAAAGTTTCGGTTGTTCGAATAGAGATATTTGACATTTTTACTTTACACGAAAAAAATCACTTATTTTTACACCAAGATTTTTTCAAACTTTTAATGCGAAATTTCATGAATTTTTGACACCTGTTGGTTGGAAAATTTATATTCTACCAAACTTGATGTTGAAAACGCAAAGTTTCTTGTTTACACTAGAGAAAATCGAAATTTTTGCGAGCAGAACTTATACAAAAAATCATCTTTCGGCAATTTTGACAAAAACTAAATTTACAAAAAGAAAAAGTTCTCACTTTACACAATCACTATTTATGTGATTTAACGAGAAAATGGATTACAATAAGAAAAAGTGTAAACTCTTCCGTATCTGCGCCTGAAATCCGATTTTCTACATTTTACACAAAAAAATCAAATTTCCGGAATTTTTGATCACAAATGTGCATTTTCGATAAGAAAACCTACATTTTCTCATTTTACACGAAGATTTTTCTGAGATTTTGAGGAAAAAACCTAATTTCTGGATTTATTGATCGGGAAACTGGAATTCGGCTTCAAATGCCAATTTTACGCCAAATATATTTGCCCACTTTACACCGGAATAGAAAAAAATTTTGGATAGTTTTTGGGCTAAATTGTCGAAGAAAAAAATTAAAAGTCCGGATTTTAGGTCGAGTTTTTAAGGCTTCCTACTGAAAAATATAATTTGTGGTGTAGTGTAAAGTACTTTTTCGCGGAGAAGTGTAAAGCTAAAGCACTTTACACTCTCACAAGTTTGTACGAAAACTTTCGGAAGTTCAATCAAAAGCTCAGATTTAAACTGGAAATAAAACTTTACACTTGGAAGATTTTCATGAAAAATTTACCACATTTCGGGCAAAAAGTATACTTTGAAATGATTTTTCAGTGGATTTGATTTTTCTACGAATTTCACATTATATTTCTTTCGCTTTTCGACTGAATAAATGTAATGTACATAAGCCTGAATTTGTGGTGTAAAGTAGGTTTTTGGCTGAAAAGTGTAAAGTTTACATTTTAAAGTGGGAAAATGCCATATTTCTCGGATTTTCTCGGCGTAAAAACAGATAATATTGTGGGATTTCGGAGAATAAGTGTAAAGTTTACAATTTTACACCTTCCACAAAATTAAGGGTTATAGTCAGAAAGGCGAATTTTCCATAGTTTCACGCGACGAGGATGTAAGCTTACTTCGATGTTAGTTTACACACCCCACAAAAAACCCACTCACAAAATTCTACTAAAATAAATTTATGTTCTTTAATAGCGTCGTCGAAATTTTTGTCCGTCAAAACGAGCACGTGATCTTTATCCGTCTCGGCGCTTTCGGCGTTTAGGCTAGCGGCCAAGGCGGCGACGACGATCGTAAAAAACGCTACGGACATGGTTTTAATATTATATTTCCTTAAATAAATAACGAAATTTGAAGTTTTTTTGGGAAAAATTGAGGGGAAAATGTCGGAATCTAATCCAAAATAAACTTTCAAAATTTATTTTCCTTGAAAAAATAACCAAATTTCGAGTTTTTTGGGCGAAAATTTAGAAAGAAAAATGTCGACATTTAATCCTCGAAAAAAAAGTTGTAAAGCGACGAAATCGAATGGAAAAATTTGCATATTATCGAAATTAGTGTAAATTTCCAAAAATGGCCAGCCATTATATAATTACACACCAAACCAAATATGGAACGAGGAACGAAAATAAACTTTGCAGTTCTTAAGTCAACGTGGCGATAAGTTTGCGTCTTATTACTGTAGATTTGACCTCGCGCAATTGGCAAGATGTAAATTATATGTCTAATAAATTGCGCTAGTTTAAAATAACTACATGAGCAGTCGACGATAGATCGGAAAGTGATATGCGAGGAGCGCTTCAATGCTTTATCAGGACTGATTATCCTCACAATAATTTTATGCCAACTTATGAAACACAATTGCAGTATGTTATTTTTGTTTTGTTATACCTAAAAGTATTGTTTTTACTGTAGGAATCGCAGAGTAAATACCGGCGTTTTTTTAGTCATTCGCGCCAAGGACAACTAACTAACTGCCTGTCTATGGCTTGCAACAAAAATTCGCCCGATTCTTTATGCGATAGATGTCGACAAAGTAAGTGTAAAGTAAGGATTTTCGGTCGTTTACACCAAAAAATTATTCGTCTAGTTTTGAAACAAGCTCGTCGCTCCGCCGCCGCCGCCGATAAAGACGATAATATTGAAGTTTGTCATTTTTTAACGGTGTAAATTGTAAAGTGAAGATGGAATTTTCAACCAGTTTACATTTTTTCTAGCTTTGCGACGATTGTAGCCGCTTATTTACCGATTCTTCACCCAATATGCATTGCGTCGAAGCTACTATTTTAGTAAAAATAGCGAAAAAAAATCCAAAAACTTGTTAAATTTCGAGCGTTTTTCCAGGTAAATAACGGCGAAAATTCCTGCAGAAATTGTTCTTGCCGCGCTTGTTTAGAAAGAGAGTACGGATAAAAAATTTTTCCCAGTGGAAAATGTACGAATTTTCGCTTTACACTTAGATTTTTATGCAAAAACGACGAACAAAATGTAAACGATTTACAAAAAAGTTGGATCCAATTACGTCATAACGTAAGGCAAATGTACCGCGATCGATTATTGGACAATTTCGTAACCGGCAAGGGTAAAAAAATCGACGCCCCGAAAATTAAAGCTTTAGTTTACAAGTAAAGTTAGCTAATTAATTGAGCACGCTAATTAATTAATTAATTTAGATTATGCTCGGCGGACGCTAATCAATTGTACGAAAGGCTAGAATGCCAATCTAGGGAATATATAATGGAGGTTAAGGTGCAATTGTTGCAAATTTTACTCATACCCCGCCAAATCGACGACGGCGAAATTGGGGGCCAAACGACGAAAAACGAAACGGGAAAAAGTAGACTGTAAAGTCGTTGTAAAGTGACTTTACACTTTAAAAATTTTCCAGCTTTAATGTCCGATATTACGCCGGCGGTGGCCGAACATTTTTTGAAATGTTTAGTCAAATTGGCCAACGAATTTTTAGATACTCTAGAAAAAATGTTGCCTTTATTGGAAAGATTGGTGAGTGTAAAGTTGTGTAAAATATTTCTACACTTTACACCTAGTTTACACTCACACATAGAACGATCATTTGGCCAAATTTCAAGTCAACTGGTTAACTGTAAACTATTCGCTTTTGGACGAAGTTTTCTTCAAAGATCCTCTCGTTCGTATAACATTGCCGTCGGTTTATCGAATTTTAAAGTTTGTTTTTACACAATTTTTGTAAACTAACTTTACAAGCTTATTTTTGTTGTAAAGTTTCCCGCAAATTTTTCCCGTTTTGTATACGTTGGACGAAAAAACTCCCGAACGGAAATTTTGTAGCGAATTGGATCACGTATCGAAATTGTTCGATCGAGAATGTACAGATTTAAGGGAAGAAGAAATCGACGACGATAGAAAAATTTTAATGCAAAAATTATTCGAATTAGATTCGACAATTTTCCTATTCGATAGGCAAATGAGGGACGCCAGGCGTCAAATGGCCAAATTTCTAGACGAACAAACTAAATTGTATCACGTGAGTTTACAATTTGGCGAAAATTTGAAACTTTACACTTGGAAAATTGAAAAGTTTTACTTTACAAAATTTGAATTTCATGTCGCATAATTTAAAATAGTAACTGCTCGGAAAAATTAAAATTTACATATTACACCAATCCAGTTTTGGCGAAAATTTCAAACTTTACATTCGGAAAAGTTGCTTCTCAAAATTTGTATTTCTTGTCACAAAAATGAAAATAAAAACTAGATTTACATTATTCGAGACATGAAAATTTTCATTTTACATCAACCGAGTATTCGCTTTTGAGTTTAAAATTCGAAAATTCGCCGAATTTGAATTTCCTATCAAAAAAATGAAAACTAAATTTACATTGCTCGGAAACTTAAAATTTTCACTTTACATCAATTGAGTTTTCATTTTTGAGTGTAAAATTCAAAAATTCATCGAATTTGAATTCCCTGTCAAAAAATGAAAACTAAATTTACACTGTTCCGAAAATTAAAATTTGCCCTCTACATCAACCCTGTTTTGAAGAAAATTTTAAACTTTACATTCTGAAAATTTGCTTTACAAAGTTTGTATTTCCTGTCACAAAAATGAAAACAAAAACTAGATCTAAATTACTCGAGACATTAAATTCTTCATTTTACACCAACTGAGCTTTAATTTTTGGGTGTAGAATTTGAAAATTTGTCATATTTGAATTTCTTTTCGCCAAAATAATTTACATTGCCCGAAAAATTAAAATTTCCATTTTACACCAACCGAGTTTTCGCTTTTGAGTTTAAAATTCGTCGAATTTGAATTTCCTGTCAAAAAAAATGAAAACTTAATTCACATTGCTCGGAAACTTAAAATTTTCACTTTACACTAATCGAGTTTTCATTTTTCGGTGTAAAATTCGAAAACTCGTCGAATTTGTATTTCTTTCTGCAAAAATGAAAACTAAATTTACATTGCTCGAAAAATTAAAATGTTCACTTTACACCAACCGAGTTTTGATTTTTGGGTGTAAAATTCGTCGAATTTGTACTCCTTTTTGCAGAAATGAAAAAAAATCATTCACGCTGCTCGAAAAATAAAAATTCTCGCTTTACACCTTCTGATTTCTGGGTGTAAAAATTCGAAAACTCGTCGAATTAGTATTTCTTTTGATAAAAATGAAAACTAGATTTAAGCAGCTCAAAAAATTAAAATGCTCACTTTACATCAACCGAGTTTTAATTTTTGGGTGTAAAATTCGTCGAATTTAAATTTTTCGTCATGAAAATTTTTTAATTTCCACCCACATATTTCAAAAATTGTGCGTAAAAATTGAATTTACACTCTCCAAAAAACACATTTTCACTTTACTCTAACCGAGCTGGAATTTTTTGATTGTCGGAAAAAAGCACGTTTTTCGCTTTACACTAATCGACTTCAAATTTTTAGGAGTAAAAATTCGAAAATTTTATAATTCAAAAAGTCGAATTTTAATTTTCCACGAAAATTTTTCGATATTTGCGCACAAATCTTGAGAATTAAGTTTAAAAATTGAATTTACACTCTTCAAAAAGCCAAATTTTTACTGTAGATTTTTTAAGTGTAAATTCAAATCCAAAAATTTAGATTTGATTTTTTCACGACGAAAATTTTTTAATTTATTCTCACAAAACTCAAACATTTTCGTGTAAACGTTGGATTTACACTGCTAAAACCCGAATTTTCGATCTACACCAACCGAGTTTAAATTTTTGTGCGAAAATTAGACGAAAATTGAATTTAAATTTCTGAAAATCAAAGTATTTTTCAAGTTCGTTTTGAGGTTTGAGAATTTTAATTTTCGTTCACCAAAAATTCATTTTTGGAGCTTTTGTGTTGTAAAGCAGAATTTGAATGGAAATTTTTTTTTAAATTTCGGAAGTGTGTTGTGTCGAATTTAAAATTTAGCATTAATTTTTAATAAGAAATTTCACGTTAAAGTGTCAATTTTTTAAATTTTATTTTTAAATTTAATAGTTTTTAGGTATTTGTTAATTTTTCATTTTCAAATGTATTTTTTATTTTATTTACTAATTTTTAATTTTTTTTTCAATTTTGCAGGAAAAGTTGAAAGAAAAACAGAAAATGTTGAAAGAAGATTTGGAATATTTTAAAGAGAAGAGGCGATTATTGGAAGAATACGTGTCGAAAAATAAAGATGCCGTAGAAGAAGAACAAGAGTGAATTTTTCATTATTTTTTGAGACAAAATTTTGAAATTTTGTCTAAGCTTACATTATTATTTCAATTTTTGTAGCCTTTTGCAAAAAAATCTATAATTTTGAGGCATAAAATTTTATTTTTAAATATTTTTTTGTGAATTTTTCACAAAAAAATTTTGAATACCTAAATTTTGTAGATTCTAGTTCTGACAGAAAATTAACAAAATTTTTTGCATAAGATTATAAAATTTGGAATTTTAATAACAAAAAAATCAATTTTCTGCGGATGATATTCGAATTTTCGCGAAGTGTAAAAGTTTACATTTTCGAATATAAAAATCCGAATTTTCCTACATTTTTCCAACTATTCACGTGATTTTTATGATTTTTTCATAAAAAAATATAGAATTTTTTAAACTCCTTGAATTTTTGAATTGTTTATCAAATTTACAAATTTATTCGAATTTTAGCAATTCTTTGTCAATATTCGGATTTTGATGTTTTTTCTCGAAAAATAATCAATTTTTTCTCAAATATACTATAGAATTTTGCTGATTTTTTACAAAAAAAATGCAATGTTCTGAGAAAAAAAATTTAAATTTTTGTGATTTTTTTGCAAATGCAAATTTAATTTAAATTATTCTGAATTACTCAATTTTCGAATTTAAGAATTGTAATTTTTGATATTTTTCTTACGATTCGAAGAGTTTTCGTGATTTTTTGATTTTTCATTCTATCAGAAAATTCATAAAAGTTTTAGAATTTTGTGGAAAAATTCATCAGAATATTAAAATTTTTGTATAAAATTCTGGATTTTTTTTTTTAAAAAGTACATTATTTTAAGAAATTCATGAAATTATTGGAATTTCAGTATAAAATTCTGAAAATTTTAAATAGGCGAAAAAAATTATTTCATAAAGCACAATATTTTAAGATGTTTTGGAATTTTATGAAAATATTCATTAAAATATTTAATTTTTTGTTTGAAATTCCGAAAATTTTTTCTACGAAAAGTATAGAAAATATTTTTTCCCAAATTTATCCAAGGAAAAGAATTTACAAAAGCTACAGTATCTCGAGAAAATTTGAAATTTTATGAATAAACTCATGGAAAATTTTGAATGTCATCATGAAATTATTCAAAATATTTGCGTTTTTGCATAAAATTCGGGAAATTTTTTTTAAAAAAGTGCAGAAAAAAAATTTTATAAATTTTTTCTTACAAAAAAACAGTATCTGAAGAAATTTGAGAATTTTATCTAAAAATTCCTAAAAATCTTAGAATTTTATCAGAAAATTGATTAAAATATTCGAATTCTTTTATAAAATTCTGAATTTAAACAAGTTTTATATTTAAAAATACTATTCAAAAAAATATATCGGACAAAAGTTTTCACATAAAAAGAGAGGGAATTGAAATTTTATTAAAAAATTATAAAAATAGTCATAAAAATTATCAAAATTTTTGCATAAAATTCACTAAAATATTAAAATTTTTGTATAGAGTTCTAAAAATTTCTTCCAGTAGAAAGCACGTAGAGTTTCTTCTAGTAGAAAGCAAATTTTCATATTTTTTAAAAGCTCTTAAATTTTTGTAGATTCCAGTTCTAACAAAAGATTTTTTAATTTTTTTTCATGTGTAAGATTCTGAAATTTGGATTTCCACAAAAAAATCAATTTTTCCGGATAAAATTCGAATGTTTGCGTATCAAAAATTCATTGAATTTTTAAAATTTTATCAAAAATTTCATTAGAATTCTAGAATTTTATCAAAAAATATATTGGAATTTCAGAATTTTATAACAAAAATCCATTAGAATTTTAGAATTCTAAATAGAAATCAATTGGGATTTTTAAAAATATTATTAAAAGTTCTTTCAAATTTCACAATTTCGTCAAGAACTAATTGAATTTTTGTATAAAATTCAAAAAAAAAATCTTCAAAGCGTACAGCAATTCAGCCAAAATTGAAATTTTATCAAGAAACGCAATAAAATTTCAGAATTTTATGAAAAATTCATTAAAATATTCTAAGTTTTGTATAGAATTTTTGAAATTTTCTTCCATATTACGAAAAATTGAAATTTAATTTAAAAAATTCATAAAAATTCTGTAATATGAAAAATTTTTGTATAAAATTCTAAAATTCGAAATTTTAACAAAACAAAAAAAATTTCAAAGGTCAAAAATCGTCGACGACGACGACGCTGCCGCCGACGACGCGGACGTCAACGCCGACACGCCCAACGAAGATTTAGAAGCGTTCGCCGAAGCTCTGCGTACTTTATTGTACGTAAAACGCGCGTCGTTGAATAATGTTGCGTCGGCTGCGGCTGCGGCGACGTCAACGTCAACATCGTCGTCGCCCAACAAAAAAAATGGTCGTTGCGTCAGCGGCGGCGACAGGAAAAAAATTATAAAAATGGCCGCAACGAAAAAACGCAGCGAAAAAATGACAACGACGACTACGCTGCGTCGGAAAATTTCCAAAAGCGCCGATAATAATCAAGAAGTTGGTGCTAATTTTTTCTACGCAAATTGTTGTGTTTTACTGTAGAATTTTTTTGAAAATTTTGCGTATTACTGTATATTCAGGTACATGTGAATTTTGTATCTTACTATAGATGCTTCTTTCTTACTGTAACTACAGCTAGAAGACGACGATTCTTCGTCGACATCGTCGTTGCTGACGTCATCGGCGGACGAGTAAAAAAATTTGCATATTTTTACCTGCGTGTGTAAACCAAATTTTTTTTGCTTCAGGGACGACGATAACCGCAACGTTAAAATATTGGACGAATATAAAATGGTAAAATTTTTTTTCAACCTTTAGATTGACGTTTCAATTTTGATGTAAATTTTTGGGTCTTTTTTCTTTTTTGGTTTTTTTTGCTACTTTTTTTTGTTTTATTTTTCTATTTTGCTTTTTGCTTTTTTTCGTTTACGTTTTTTGTTTTTTCTAGTTGTTTTTTATTTTTTGCTTTTTGTTCTTTTTTTCTTTTTTTTGTGGTATGGATTCCTTTTTTTAACTTTTGATTCCAGTTTTTACATTTGCTATAATTTTTTTTTTGTTTTTCTGAACATTCTACTTGACGTTTTAGTTTTGGTATAATTTTGGTAGCTTGTTTTATTTTTTTTAACTTTCCAATAGACGTTTCAGTTTTGTAATATTTTTTCTTTTTTGTTTTTTTTATTTTTTTGCTCTCGTTTTTTTGCTTATTTTGTTTTATTTCCTTTTTGCTTTTTGCTTTTTTTCGTTTATGGTTTTTTTATTTTATTGTTTTGCTTTTTTCCTTTTTTGTTTTTTTGTTTTGTGGTTTTTGTTTTTTTTTTGTTTTGTTCTCTTTTTGGTTTCTTGTTTTTTTTCTTTTTGTTGTGGTATGAATTCCTTCTTTAAACTTTTGATTCCTTGTTTTAGTTTTGGTATAACTTTTTTGTAGCTTCTTTTAATTTTTTTGAACCTTCCAGTCGACGTTTCAGTTTTGTAAAATTTTTTTCTTTTTTCTTTTCCATTTTATTTTTTTGCTTTTTGTTTTTTATTCTTTTTCTTTTCAATTTTTTGCTTTTTGTTTTTTTCTGTTTTTTGTGGTACGAATCCATTTTTTTAAACTTTTGATTTCACGTTTTACTTTTGCTATAAATTTTTTTCTGTTTTTCTGAACCTTCTAATTGACGTTTTAGTTTTGGTATGATTTTTTTTCTATCTTCTTTTATTTTTTTGAAACTTCCAATCGGCGTTTCAGTCTTGTAATATTTTTTCGTTGTTTTTTTTATTTTATATTTTTTGCTTTTTTCTCTTTGATTTTTTCTTTTTTGCTTTCTTTTGTTTTTTGCTTATTTTGGTTCATTTCTTTTTTGTTTTTTTTCTTTTTCTTGTGTAATAAATCCCTTTTTTTAACTTTTGGTAGAAATTTTTTTCTGTTTTTGTGAACTTTCTAATTGACGTTTTAGTTTTGTAATATTTTTTCTTTTTTGTTTTATTTTATTGTTTTGCTTTTTTTTATTTTTGGTTTTTTTCTTGTTTTGTTTTCTTTTTTGTTTTTCTGTTCTTTTTTCTATTTGTTTTTTTATTTTATTGTTTTGCTTTTTTTCTTTTTAATTTTTTGTTTTTTTCATTTGTGTTTTTTGTTTTTTTCTTGTTTTGTTTTTTTTTTGTTTTTTGTTTTTCTGTTCTTTTTTGATTTCACGTTTTACTTTTGTTATAATTTTTTGTTTATCGCAACTTTCTAATTGACATTTTTGCTCTTTTGCTTTTTTCTTGGTTTTTTGTTATCTTTTTTTCTGTTTTTTTGTTTTTTTTTGCTGTTTTTTATTTTTTGTATTTTTGTCGTCGGCATTCCAATTTCGGTATAAATTTTTTTAGCAAGTGATTTGTCGCAGAAAAACTAGCGTTATTAGCGGTTCGACAAAAAAAGTGACGACCAAAGTGGAAACAACATTTACCCCAAATTCTAATGCATCCAAGGTAACTTTAGTTTTCAGTGCTTGGGTGGCTCAGTCGGTAGAGCGTGAGTCTCATAATCTCAAGGTCGAGGGTTCGAGCCCCTCCTCGAGCATAATTTTTTTTTGTCAGCAATATTTTATCGCTCACGGCGATTGGCAAGTTTCGGACGATCCGGCCACCTTGCTGTTAAATTTACCGCGGCGGAAAATGTCGGCCACGATAGCTGTAACGCCGCCGTCGACGTTCGTTTTCAACGCCGATCTAGAAAATCGCAACGGCGACGAAGTAGGAATGCAGGTATTTTTGAGCCCCCAGTTTTTAATTTTTGTGAAGTTGAAATTTTTCACTTTACACTATTATTTCGCAAATTTTTTAATTTGGTGTAAAGTTTATTTTTTGGTGAATTTTTGCTCAAATTTATTCAACTTGAAAAAAAGATTTTCGTAAATTTTTCATCAGATTTTCGTTAAAATACGCCAAATTTTCAACAATTTGGTGTAAATGTGGTTTTTCGTTTTAGAAAGATTTTCGAAAATTTTCTAGTAAATTTTTTCTCAATTTAGCCTAAAATTTCATTTTTAATTTCCATGATTATCGGAAATTTTCACGAAAAACATTGAATTTGAACAATTTTGATGTTAAATTTCTCTTTTTTTGGAACTTTACGCTTTTTCGAATTACAAACTAGCAGATTTTCGAAAAATTTTTATCAAGTTTTCAATAAAATTACACTTTTGACAATTATTTTACAAATTTTGTCAATCTGGTGTAAAATTGATTTTTTGGAGAATTTCCAATTTTTCTCAAATTTATTCAATTTAAAAATAAAATTTTCCATAAATTTTTCACCATATTTCCCTTAAAATACGTTAAATTCTGAATTAACAATTTTGTGTGAAGTGGATTTTTCGGACGGATTTTCAAGTTTTTTCAACTTTAAAAAATATTTGCGAGAATTTTTCATCAAATATTCGGTAAAATTACACTTTTGAAAATTATTTCACAAATTTTATTAATGTGGTGTAAAGTTGATTTTTTCACGAATTTACAAATTTATTCAACTATAAAAAAGATTTTTCCAAAATTTTTCATCCAATTTCCAATAAAATTACACTTTTGAAAATTATTTCACAAACTTTATTAATTTAGTGTGTACTTGAATTTTATTTTAATTTACAAATTTATTCAACTTTAAAAAAGATTTTTCAAAAATTTTTTATTCAATTTCCAATAAAATTACACTTTTGAAAATTATTTCACAAACTTAATTAATTTGGTGTAAAGTTGATTTTTTTAAACCAATTTTCGAATTTATTTAAATTTTTTAAAAAATTTCGAACATTTTTTGGTGTTTCAAATTTTTTGAATTTTTTCGCGAAATTTATAAATAAAATTCTCCAAATTTTCAGGTAAATATGCAATTTTTTGATTTTTTCAATTTAGTCATTTTGTAATTCTGCGTGAAAATTCTGCGTGAATTTTCAAAAAAAATGTTTTCTCTCAAATTTTAATTTTAATTCTACAGTAAAAATTCCAAATATCCTAGTTTTTTGAACTTAACTTTACACTTATTTTTCAAAATAAAAATTCATTTTTTAGATTTTTCATCTTTCCGCCAGGTCGGCGTTTAAACAAACAAAATTGAACTTTACACCAATCATGTGATCAACTTTACATCAACGTTTCAATCAACTGTACACAAACGTTGTAATTAACTTTAAACCAACGTTGCAAATTCGTTAAATTTTAAGCAGTTTGTTGTAAAGTCATTGTTTGAATTTTTTTAAAAAAAATTTCATTTTTAATTTAACCTTTACAGTAAGAATTTCTAATATTTAAATATTTCTAAATTTTGAACTTTACACAAATTTTGTGAAGTTAAAATTTATTTTTCCGAATTTTCATTTTTCCTCTAGAGAGAACGTTCAACGGGAGGGGGGCTTTGTTTGAGTATAAACAAACAAATTTGAACTTTATAGCAAGATTCCTCGAATTTTTAACAGTTTTGTGTAAACCATTCGCCGTAAATTAAATGTCGAAATTCTGAAACTTTACACAAATATTGTAAACTTGAAATTTATTCGCTTTTTTCCGCCAGAACGAACGTTTAACCAAAGCTTTGGCGGCTTTATCGGCGTGTAAACAAAAGGAAGATATTGGCGACGGGAGTCTAAAATCTCAAGAAAAAGGTTGAAAAAAATTTTTTACAAAAAAAGTGTAAACATAATGAAATTAGAATTTTTTCCTAAAGATCAAATTAAAATCGAGCGTAGCTGTAGCCTCGACGAAAAAATCAACAATAATAATACTAATAATAATAATAATAATACTCAGGATCATCAACATTGTGATTGTTGTTATTGCGAAATGTTCGGCCAGCATCAAGTTTACATTTTTTATAGAAAATTTGAAACGTGACCGGGGAGGTTGCAAAAAAAATTTTTTTCTTTCAGAGCCGTCTGGGACGCGACGATTTTATGCAAATAAGGGAACGTTTGCGGCAAAAACTTAAAAAGAATAAGGTTAGTTTACAAAAGTGTAAACTTTACTTTACACACAATTTTTTACAGGACGCCTTTATTTCGCCCAGCTTAGAAAAAAACGTTCCTCAACCGCCACCAGTACTGTGCCAAAATAACGCTACAAAATCCTGCAGCCAAAGTATGTAAAGAGGTGTGCGAATTAACTTTACACCGAATGAACTTTACACTTTGCATCAAAATAAGTTGACATCAAATCAACTTTACACTAAATTAACTTGATATCAGAATAACTTTACATCAGATTAACTTCACATGAAACTAAATAGGCACGAAACTAACTTAACATCAAATCAACTTTACACTAAGCTAACTTGATATCAGATTAACTTTATACCAAATTTACTTCACATCAAATTAACTTGATACCAGAATAACTTTACATCAGATTAACTTCACATGAAACTAAATAGGCACGAAACTAACTTAACATCAAATCAACTTTACACTAAGCTAACTTGATATCAGATTAACTTTATACCAAATTTACTTCACATCAAATTAACTTGATACCAGAATAACTTTACATCAGATTAACTTCATACCAAATTAAATTTTCACGAAACTTACTTTACATCAAATCAATTTTACGCTAAGTTAACTTGATATCAGATTAACTTTGCATCAAATTAACTTGATACCGCAATAACTTTACATCAGATGAGCTTCACACTAAATTAACACTTTACACCAAAGTAAAACCAACTTAACACCAAATTAACTTCACATCAGATTAACTTCACCTCAAATTGACTCAACTTCACACTACGTTAACTCTACGTCAAATTAACTTTACACTAAACCAACTCTATATCAGATTAACTTTACACTTATTTAATTTCAGTGAAATCAACTTTACACCGAATTAACTTACATCAAATTAACTCTAGACTAAATCAACTTCGCTCCAAATTAACTCCTCACTAAATTATCTTTACATCGAATTAGGTTTTCAGCAAATTAACTTTACACTTGATTGATTTCACAGCGAATCAAGTTTACACTAAATTAACTTTACACTAACGTTGTAGATTCGACGAGTGACGGGACAGCAGCGGCGGTCGCGCAACTTTCCTCCGCCGCTTTACACAACTCAAATTCTTACCAATCGGATCAAATAAAAGGATACCGGGGTAACGGCGATTTGGACGAAATTTTAAATTTTATCGAAGGCGCCCGACACGCCGCTCAGACGCAAGACGGCGCCGGTAAAACGCTCAAAACGAAAAAATCCGCTAAAAAAGTCAGAATGTAAACGATGAAAATTTATTCAATTTACATTTTTTTACTTTTCCTGCAGAAACAGAAAAAAATTGTAAAGAAGAATTGTCATTCGGACGAAAATCCGGGTAAAATTCGCGATGGCGCTTTACACTTTACATTACTTTATTATTGACCTATTTTACTTTAAACTTGCCATTAACTCCTACCTCTATTTTTTAGCACCAACTGAACCCAACGTTCACTTTACAATTTGCGTTCTATATTCACTTGATCATTTCAGTTGCATGAAACTCTCACTTTACACTGCAATAACGGCCCTACGTTACACTTCATATTCGTTCATTGCATTTTCATCTCATTTTACACCTCATTCTCACCCATTACCTTTTACTATTACTTTACACTGGAATCACTCACGCTACTTTACACTTTATACTCGCTCATTACGTTTTTAACCCACTTTACACTGAAGTCATTGCTGCCACTTTACACTGCATGTACACATCGTAGTCATTTCGTTTGCACTTTATTTTCCGCTCTGAAATCGCTTTTCTTCTAGTTTACACTATATATACTTTACACTCTGCACTTTTTCGCTCCTTCTCTTCACTTCGCATATTCAGCAGTTTACACTTGAAGTTTGGAATCGATTTATTTCTACTTTACACGTTTTATTCGCTCGAAGATTGCTTTTACTTTACACTCGACTCATTTTACAACTAGTTTACACTTCAGGTTCTTAAATTCGCGTCTGGTGTCCGTTTTACACTTTAAAATCGCCGTGCTTCTCCTCTGCACTTCGTATTCACTTTAATTATAGCCTACACGTTGATTTTAGACCTTACGGTCACTATTATTTTACTTTACACTCCTCTTCACTTGTGTTTACTTTACACATACTTCACACTACATACTACTATCCATATTCACTTTACACCAACCCCTCGTACTTTACACTCTATTGGTTATCCACTTTACACTTCATCCATAACACGTCTACTGTATTGATTTTTTGTTTTTGTAAAGACGAAGTTTTTGCGCCCAAAAATTTGGACTACTATTTATTGGACGACGTGGACAAGGAAGTGGAATATTTCAAAAAGTAGGATTTTACACTATGCTCGCCTGATTTTATTTCATTAATTAACTGTTGATTGTTATTAATTGATTAATTAATTAATTTTCTTCTCTTTTTCCTTCAAATAAAGATTCGTTTCGGATAGTTGCCCGGCCAAACTTAAAAAGAAAATTCGGGTCGATTCGAATTTGCTACTTTCGGAAGGTGTAAAGTCGTTTTTGACGACGAAAAGCTCGTGACTTCCGCTTTACACTTTTTTTTAAACCCAATTGTGCGATATTACCAAATTTGTTAACTTTTTTTCTCCTTTTTTCGATCGTCCTCGCTTGTTTTTAGTTTTTAATTTTAGAAATTAATTGTTGCCGTGTACGTTTTGATGAAAAAAATTATTATAATAATAAAAAATTGTTTGCAAAACCTATGATTTACATATCGCTTTACAACGAAAACTACCGTTTACAATTTTTTGTTTACATCGTCCTCTTTACACTCGACTTTTTTAATTCCGACGCAGATGAAACGCTTTACACTCGCTCTTTCCGCCGCTACAGTGGGGTAACAATTTTTTGTTTACACCAAATTGTGTAAAGTAAGTTGAGTGTTGTTTACACCACCATCAGGTGCTCTTCGGCTTATTTAAATTGGGGCTACGACGGTCGAAGATTGATGGATTATCGATCGTTATTAAAATTATGTCATTCGAAAAATCGTATCGACCAATTATTAGGTTTAGAAAATTTGATCAATATGGGCGTTTTACACGGTAGAACAGTTTAAACTAGATTTGCAGCTAGAAAAGTGTAAAGTAGGAAAATAATCAATATTGTAAGGTGATATTTTTCAAAAAAAATGCGGTTTACATCAAACACAAAAACTTCCAAATTGACGTCAGTGTAAACTCTATCTTTACAACTCTGATAAAAATTGTGTAAATTAGTCGAAAGATTGCGATTTAGGATAAAAAAGCTGGTGTAAACTTTTACTTTACCACGCAGCGCATTAAACATGTGTAATATAGATTGCGTGTAAAGTTGAATTTGAACACCCACTTTACAACTGTATTGGAACGAAAGGTGGAAAAATTTACTAGTGTAAACAGCTAATTTTTCAAACTAGCTTATCACAGTTTGCATTTTGACTGTTATAGGGAAAGTATAAGTGTAAAGTGTGTAGAATTTTCATTTCAAATGTCACTTTACACTTCAAGATTGTAAATTACAAAAAAATTTTATACGAGCGATTGTCCTATCCTGGCGGCGTTAATTTTCGAAAAATTTGCGCTCAAAAAATTTTCAAAAAGTAAAATTCCTTTACAAATCAATGATGTAAAGTAATTTTTTGTAAAAATTGTCGAACAAATATTCACTTTACACTACAGAGTAAAACTCTGAAATGTGTGCTAGTGTAAACTCTCTCTTTTCTCAATTGTTGCACTGTACAACTCTGATAAAAATTGTGGAAATTGGTCAAAAAAATTTAATTTACCAAAAAAGCGTGTGAAAACCTTTGGTTTACAACAACATGTCGAAATTTTGTCTTCGACGGATTGAAAATGTGGGAGGTAAAAAAAGTTTAAAGATGAATTTGGAAACCCACTTTACAACTATATTGAAACGAAATGTTTTGACTTTTTTTTACTGTCGCAGAAAAAGCAAAAGTGTAAAGTGTAAACAAAGGTTTGTAACAAAACTTATTTACAATACCGAATAATGGTGTAAAGTGTAATCTTTGTTCTTAATCTCACTTTACACTTTTAAGATTACAAATTGCAACAAATTTGTCAAACGAGCGATTGTGCAATCCTGGCGGCGTTAATTTTGAAAAAATTCTCGCTAAAAAAAATTTTAAAAGAAAAAATTCCTCTACAAGTTGTAATTTTTTCTTTTGGTGTAAACTCGGTGTAAAGTAAATTTTTTTCCCATTTGTGTAAAGAACGAAAATTTAGAACAAGAAATTCGTCTACTTTTGGAGATGTTAAATTCGACGACGGTCGACCAACGTTTAAAATATTTTACAAATTTAGCTTTAGAAAAATTGCCGGATGTTTCGGCGAACGATTTGGTAAGCTATACAGTAAACATTGAGCAGGAAAAAAATCTTTCTAACTTGCTCATCAACTTTGATTATCGACAGGAAGCGTTTTACACCTTAATCAACGATAATTATTACGCTAGCCCTTCCAGTTTTACCAAAGATAATTACCATAAACGTCTACTTTTGTACGTTAAAGCGTTAGAAGCGCAATCTACAGTAAGGAAGTGTAAAGTGCGAATTTCGCTTTACACTTTTCCTTTTCGTAGAACAAAAATCAGTGTAAACTGATGGCCAACTTGAAAATATTCGAAATATTACGTCGTTTATGGAATTTGGAACAGGAAAATATGCAAATTTTAATTTTAAAAGTTTTAGCCAATATATCCCTCGACGAGGAGTTGAGCGATTTTTTCCGCTTTACAGGTGAGGTTACACCAGCACTTTACACATCGCGTGCGTTCACTTTACACTTTTCTAAGGTTGGCTAGCAATTTTGGAAGATTGTTTACAAAATAGTCGAAAAATACAATTTAATTTGTTGTCGAAAAAAATTTTGTACAATTTGGTCCAAGATCGTCGGTGTAAATTTCGCGATTGCGTCTATTTGATCGACAACGACAATTTGGACAGGTTTACAAGAAAACTTTTATTTTCACACCTAGAGAAATGCGAGTGTAAAACAGTTCGTCATAACTTACTCTACACTCGTAGTCTGATCGATAACGACAATTTGGACATGTTGACGACAAAAATTTTGAGTTTACACCAACAGAAATGCGAGTGTAAAGTAGTTCGTCGTAATTAACTTTACACTCGTAGTTTGATCGATAACGACAATTTGGTCATGTTTACAACAATTTTCTAGTTTAAACCAACAGAATTGCGAGTGTAAAGTAGTTCATCATAATTAACTTTACACTCGTAGTTTGATCGATAACGACAATTTAGATAGGTTTACAACAATTTTCGAGTTTACACCAACAGAATTGCGAGTGTAAAGCAAACTTTACAGTCGTAGTTAGATCGATAACCAGAATTTGGACAGGTCGACAAGACAACAAAATTTTTTAGTTTACACCAACAGGAATGCGAGTGTGAAGTGGTTCGACATTATCGACTTTACACTCGTGATTTTTTTATTGTTGTAAAGTTGAAAAATTTTCGTAGCACCAAACAACCCATGTTGGACGTGATTTTTATTCACGGTTTACGCGGCGGTTTATTTTACACTTGGCGCCAAAAAGACGCGCCGAAAAATGCTACAGTAAACGAAAAATCGTCGCCTCAAAGGACACCCTGTTGGCCCAAGGTGAAAAACTTGTACTTTACACTAAATTTAACAACTTTACAAAATTTTTCATGCAGGATTGGTTACCTTACGATGTAAACCAACCGGTACGAGTTTTGGCCGTCGATTACGATTCCTATTTGAGCAATTGGTTGCCCAAATGTCCGGACGTCAAAATCAAGTTTACAATTTTTTGGTGTAAAGTCGAGTTTTACCGTATGATTTTTTCTACCAGGCACACTTTAAACTACAGGTCTAAAGATATGTTGAAAAAATTGAGACAGGCGGGCGTCGGCGAACGGCCCGTCATTTTCGTAGCTCATTCTATGGGAGGTTTGGCAAAAAATTGGGTGTAAAGTTAACTTTACACCAATGGATTTTTCAACGAAAGTGTAAAGTAATTTTTAAACGTACAGGTTTGGCCGTGAAAAAAATGTTGAACTTAATGTACGACGAAGAGGAAGGCCATTTGTGGGCCGATTACGACGCCGTATTAGAAAATACTAAAGGTAGAAAGTACATACTCTGAAATCCTGAACTTTACACTTTACACGCTTTTTGAGGTTGTATTTTTTATTCGACGCCGCATTTCGGCAGCCCTATCGCGACGAAAAGTTACGAGGGAAAATTGCGATTTTTACTTTTGCCTTCTGTGGAAGTATCGGAATTGGTGGAAAGTAAGTTTACACCGCCTTCCCTGACGTGAAATCTATAACTTTACACTTTCGGGAAATTCACAACTCGACACTTTTCGCGTGGACTTTACACTTCCAGCGTCACATTCGCATATTTACACTTTCTCCGTCAAGTTTACAACTTCGCAATTTTTACGTCAAATTTACATTTTTGTTTTTTTTCCGTAAAATTTACAATTTCACACTTTTTGCTTCAAATTTACTACTTTACACTTTTACGTCAAACTGGAATTTTTATACTTTTTGCATCGAGTGTACAATTTTACACTATGTGCGTCAAACTCACAAGTTCACACTCCCTCCGTCAAATTCACAACTTTACAATTTTCGCGTCAAATTCACAATTCACCATTCCTGCAGTAAATTTACAATTTTATATTTTTGGCGTCTACTTTACATTTTTACACTTTGGACGTAAAATTTACAACTTTACACGTTTCGCCCTAAATGTACAACTTTACAATTTTTGGCTCAAATTCACAATTTTACATTTTCAGAGTCAAATTCATAGCTTTGCACTTTTTGAGTTGAATTCACAACAACTTTACAATTTACGCTCTAAATTCAGATTTTCATACTTTTCGCCTCGAATTTGCAACTTTACACTTTTGCGTCAACTTTACACGTTTCCCTCTAAATTCGCATTTTTATACTTTTTTCCCTCGAACTCACACCTTCACACTTTTTGCGTCAAAATTACATTCTTATACTTTTTATTGCAACTTTACACTTTTCGCATCAAGTTTACAACTCAACACGTTTTGGTCTAAAATTACGACTCGTCAATTTTTGCCTCAAGTTCACAACTCTTCAAATTTTGACCCAACTTTACATTCTTTGCGTCGAATTAACAACTTTACATTTTTGCAAACTTATAACTCCACGTTTTTCATTTCCTGCGTCGAATTTACAACTTTACGCTTTTGGCGTCAAATTTACAACTTTACATTTTTGGAGTTAAATTTATGTTTTTACATTTTTAATGTTAAATTAGCAACTTTACACATTATGCGTCAAACTTGTATGTTCATACTTTTCTATTAAATTTACATGTTTCAATTTTTGACCAAAAATTTACAACTTTACACTTTTTACGCTAAATTTACAATTGCACTTTTTCCTCTAAATTGACATTTGTATTTTTGTTGCTTCAAATTTACATTTTTATACTTTTTGCCTAAAATTTTCAACATTTCGTTTTTGCGAACATTACACTTTGAGCGTCAAGTTTAGAGCTTTACACTTTCCTCCAAATTTACATTTTTTCACGTTTTACATCAAATTCACAACTATAGACCACTCCAGACTTTTTGGCGTCCGATTTACAATTTTTGCGTCATATTTACACTTCTACACTTTCTGCGTCAAATTTAAAACTTTACACTTTTTGATTCAAATCAAGAGCTTTACACTTTTGGCTTTAGATTTACATTTTTATACTTGCGGCTTTAAATTCAAATTTTTATACTTCTTTCTCAACTTTACAGTTTTATGTCAATTTCACACTTTTTGCGTCAAATTTACATTTTTATTTTTCTTGCGTCAAGTTTACTTTTTTAGCGTCAAATTTACGACTGTACACGTTTTGCCCAAAAGTCATAACTTTACACTTTTTGCCTCAAATTTACATTGTAATATTTATCGCTTTAAATTCATATTAATACACCTCTTTCCCAACTTTACACTTTTTTTGTCAGACTTACGACTTTACGCTATTTGCAAATTTACATTTCTGCGCTTCCTGCGGCAAATTTACGAGTTTGAACTTTTAGCTTAACAAATACAACTTTACACTTTCTACGTCAAACTCCCAACTTTACACTGTTGGTTCAAATTTACAACTATACACTTTTTAAACGCAGATTCGCCGCATTTGTTGACTTTACACTCGAAATTTTTACGTTTATGTCAGCAACGGCGAGTGAAAATTTTAAATCTGGCCGAAACTCGACCGAGTAAAATACCGAAATTGAATTTAAATCTATTTCTCGTACCTGTCGAATCGGCTTTCGGAAATTTTCCCAAGAACAACAATACCGTAGGTGTAAAGTCGTCTTCCGGCGAGTTTACACTCAACTTTACACCGTTACAAAAATTTTACGCTTTAGAGGGTGATCATTTCAACGTTTGTAAACCGCAAAATCGCTCGTCGAAAAATTATTCTTTGGTCTTAAATTTTGTAAATGAAATTTTGTTTTCAATTTCGAAATAGACAAAAAAATTCGGTTGTTTACACTGTGTAAAGCGAGATTTTTACGGTGGATCGAAAGAAACAATACCGTATACGGAAAACGCGCGATTCGCAAGTTACGATTTGATAAATTGGTCACGTGACGAATACGCGACATCTTCGGCCAAGAGCCAAATATCGATTTTCTCATTCTGGGCGTAATTATTCGAAGCGCGGTTTATCCTCCTCATTCTCATTTGAAAAATTTGTCGACGTCGGCGGTCGATTTTTTACTGTTATCGATTTTTTCGATTAGTCACGTGATTTTTCCAAATAGGGCTGAAATTTCCACGATTTCCGATTCTTCGTATTGGTTTTTGTGGAAAAGATTTCGCTTTTTTGACAACACAGCCTTTTTAGCACATTGTTTATCGATTTTTGCTATAACTCAATTTAAAATTATCAATTTCTCAAAGTTTCCTGCTTATTTGTTTAGTATGATTTTTCAACTTGGGGGGCTCAAATTTGCATGATTTCCAATTTTTCATATTGATTTTTTGAGACAAATTCTGCTCTTTTTGACAACACAGCCCTTCATTGGCGGTTGGTTTATCGATTTTTACGATTGAATTCAAATTTATCGATTTTTCACAATAATTTTCGCCATTTTTGGCTCAAATTTGACTTAATGTATAATGACTGATTCGTATTGATTTTTTTACACTTAGGTCGCCTTCTTTTTTTCGCCAGACAACCGTTTCATCTCATGATTTTGGTTTATCGATTTTTCGATTTTGTCGATTTTCCAAATTTTCGAATTTCTATGATCACCGATTCTTTATTCATTTTTTGGTTCGCCATTTTTTTCTTGACCAGTCAGCCTTTTTAGTGTACGGTTTATCGATTTTTGTATTTGATTCAAATTTATCGATTTTTTAAGATTTTTCGCGCCATTTTTTGCACATACTTCATTTGCGTTCATTTTTTAAACTGAATCGCCATCTTTTTCTTGACAACACAGCCCGTTTTCAAAATTATCGATTTTCTTTTCAGCGTCGTCACGTGATCGAAAATTATCGATTTCCCGCCCGCCCTGCCTAATTGCATTTTAGAATAGGAAATTTTCAAAGAAAAAAATCATGGCTCGTACGAAACAAACGGCTCGCAAATCGACCGGCGGCAAAGCGCCGCGTAAACAATTGGCCACCAAAGCGGCCCGAAAATCCGCTCCGTCGACCGGCGGCGTGAAAAAAGTGAGCGATTTTACGTATTTTTGGTGGAAAAAAATTTACGCTTTACATTTTTCAGAACATTTTACACTAAAAATTTACACTTTACAATTTTCAAAAATTTTACACTCTACAATTTAGAATATTACACTTTACAATTTGTCACAAATGTTTACAATGTTAGAATATTTTACACTTTACAAAAAGTTTACGCCTCAGGATTTCAAAAATTTCAGGTGATTCAATTTTACAAAATAATGTGTATTTTACAATTTGACAGAAAAAAGACGTTTTACAATTTGTCGTAAATTTTTACGCTTTACAATTTTGAAAAATTTTACGCTCTACAAAAATTTTTGCTCTACAATTTTACCAAACTTTTACACTTTACAATTCCGCAAAAATTCCACACTAATAATTTTCCAAGATTTTACGTTTTACAATTTTTCAAAAATTTTACACTTTACTATTCTACAAAAAGCTTACGCTATACAATTTCAAACATTTGTACACTTTGAAATTTTACTAACATTTTACACTTTACAATTTTGAAAAGGTTTCAAAATATTCTACAGTTTACAATATTACAAAAAGTTTACGCTTTACAAATTCAAACATTTTTACACCTCACAATTTTACACTAATTTTATACTTTACAACACTTCAAAACAAATTTACACTGAAAAAAATTACTTCCAAAACTTTTACAGTTCACAATTTACGCTTTGAAATTCTATCAAAGTTCTAAAATTTTTAAATTTTCAAAAAATTTTACAATAGTTTTATGCATTAGAATTTTACAAGTTTACACATTACAATTTTACAAAAAGTTCACGCTCTACAATTTCGAAGATTTACACAAAACTTTACGCTTAAGAATTTAACTGGAGAAAAATTTTACGCTTTACAGCTTTTATGAATTTTACACTAAAATTCCATCAAATTTTTTCACCATACAATTTCTCAGTAATTTTTACACCTAACAATTTTACAAAAAAATGTACACTTTACAATTTTCAAGGTTTTACACTCCTTGCAATTTTAGAAAGTTTTACATTGTATAATTTTACAAAAATGTCACACTGAAATTTTACAAGATTTCACACTCTACAAAAAGTTTCCCCTTTATTTGAAAAATTTCACGATCTACAATTTTACAAAAATTTTATACTACAATTTTACTATAGTTGAGACTTTACAGTTTTGCAACATTTTACACCCTACACAAAGTTTACGCCTTAAAATTTTGCAATAAACAATCTTTCGAAAAATGTACGCTTCACAATTTTACCAAAATGGTACGCTATATAATTTGTCAGAATTCTTCACGCTTTACATTTTTACAAAAAATTTTACACTTGACAATTTTACAAAAACTTTACGGTTTACAATTTAACTAGAATTTTAGGCTTTCAAATTTTTTGGGAATTTTTAGACTTTACAGTTTTACGCAAATTTTACAACATTTTACAATTTACAAACAGTTCGCGCTTTTTACTTTTAAGGAGTTTTACATTTTACCCTTTGCAATTTGTCGGAAATTTTTACACTTTACAATGTTTAAAAATGATACATTACACTTTTTTTTAAATTTCACACTTTAGAATTTTAGGCAAACGCTTGACAACTTCAAGAAATTAAAAAAAAAATTACACTCCACAACTCTATCGAAATGTTACAGTTTTTAAATTTTGAGAAATTTCTGCCGTTTACAATTGTACAAAAATTTCACACAATTTCACAAAAATGTTGGAAAATTTGACCTATTACATTTAAGACAAATTTTACGCTTTAAAATTTCACCAAAATTTTACACTTTACAATTATGCGGAAAAGTTTCACATTTTATAAAAATTTTACTTTTTGAAAATTTCAAAATTTTATACTTTACACAGTTTGTCAGATAATTTCACGTAAATTTTACACTTTAGAATTTTTTATACATTTTTACATTTCAGAGTTTGACCAAAAGTTTGACGCTTTACAAATTTCACTTTACACTTTTGAAAATTTGAGCTCGTTTTGCTTTTTAGCCTCATCGTTACCGACCCGGAACGGTAGCTTTGCGAGAAATTCGCCGCTATCAAAAATCCACCGAATTGTTGATCCGCAAATTGCCCTTTCAACGATTGGTTCGCGAAATTGCCCAAGATTTCAAAACCGATTTACGTTTCCAATCGGCTGCTATAGGCGCTTTGCAGGTAGATTTGCTCTAAATATCCACTTTACATCATTTGGACTACTCCACTTTACACTAAACAAGAAATTTTTCAAATTTAAAATTTCCAGTGTAAACTGAAAAAAGTTGGATAAAAAGTGTAAAGTTGTAAATTTAGGGTGAGAGAAAAAGTATTTCCAACAATTGGACGAGTTATTGCTCAAAAAATGTCTAGAAAAATGAATTTTAAACCCAGTTTTTGTCGTTTTAAAACAGCATGGTTTTTCTATAGGAAGCTAGCGAAGCCTATTTGGTAGGATTGTTCGAAGACACGAATTTGTGCGCCATCCACGCCAAACGCGTTACAATTATGCCCAAAGATGTAAGTTTTTTTTCAAATTTACAACTTTTTCGACTCTCAATTGCGCGAAATTTTGAAAATTTGCCTTTTCGCCAAGTGTGGAAAATTTGTCGAGTTTTCATTGTTTACACTTCAGATTCAATTGGCTCGTCGTATTCGCGGCGAAAGAGCCTGATCAAGATGAAAAGGCCAGAATTTCCAGCAATGATCTTTCTTTTTTTACAGAAAAAAAGTTACAACTTTTCGTCGTTTTTTTAATTATTTAGTAAAAGTGTGTAAATATTAACATTTTCGTCGCGAATGTAAACCTAAGTTTTGTTTTGTCCGAGTAAAGAGTAGTTGTGTAAAGTTGAATGTTCAAAATCCAATAAATTTACAAATTTTTGATAACATATCCAAATTTTATTGCCTTTCTTTAGTTTTCGTTAGTCTGACATTTTCTACAGTTTTTTCAAATTTTGGTAAGATTTAGAATTCCCTTAAAATTTTGGATTTTTCACATGAAAACTTGGAGTGTTTTTTGAATTTTTCTCAAATTGTTTAAGATTTTGGTTTTTCTCAACTTTCAAAACTTTATTTGTATTTTTGCCTAGACTCTTTTTACGAGACATTCTTCGAATTTTTTCAAAAATTTCAACTTTTTTCCAAATTGTTCAGGATTAACGTTTATTCAAAATTTCCGGAAAAAAAAATAATTTTTCTAGAATTCCGAATTTTTTTAGAAACTTTTCAAAACTTTACTTTTTCGTCATGAAAATTCTAGAATTTTTCTTATTTTCTTCGAAAATCTGCATTTTGTTCAAATTCTAAAATTTTCATGTTCAAAAATTTGTCTTCCGAATTTCTCAACTTATGATTTTCTCCAATTTTTTTTTAAATTTCGAAATTTTTTAAAACGTTAAAAATTTTTGAAAGTTTTTTCCTTCAAGTTTTTCGAATTTCCTCATCTTCTCAAAATTTCTTGCGAAAAATATTTGTTTTTTTTAAATTTTCAAATTTTTTAGCAATTTTTTTTTAATCCAACATTCTCCGATAATCTGTTTTAAGCTCTGGAACATTTTTTTTCAACTTTTTTAAAATTCAAACTTTTTTTCAAAGTTAATTTTTATTTTTTCAAATCCCAAAAATTCTTTCCAGGTTTCTCTGCATTTCATTTTTTTCAAGTTTTTTGTTCTATTCATAATTTCGAGATTTTCTTACAGTTTGAAAAGTTTCAAAATTTTAAATTTTCCACGTAAAAAGTTTGAGGTTGCTTTTCAATTTTACAATTGTAAATTTTTCTAAATTGGAAGAAAATCGAATTTTTACCATTTTTTTGAAATTTTTCTTACATTGCTTCATCAAAATTTGATGGAAACTTAGTTTAAAATTCAACTTTATATAAATCTTTTCGATGAAAATTTTAGAATTTTCTTCAAAATTCAGAATTTTTTAGTTTCTGATATTTTTTCAAAAAATTTCTAAATTCGTCCCGAATTTTTTAAAACTTTATTTTCTCAAATTTCTTAAAATTCTATAATTTCCATTCAAAATTTTAAAATTTGTTTGAAAGTTTTTCAAAACTTTTGATTTTTTCTCAATTTCTTTGAAATTTAAACATTTTTCTGGAGTTTGTTTAAAACATTAAAAAAATTTCGAAGTTGTACATTTTTGTCTCTCAAGTTTTTGAAGAGTTTTTTCAAATTTTCTCAGCTGCTCAAAATCTCTTGCTAAAAATTTCTATTTGGTTTTTTTTCGCAAATTTTTAAATTTTTCCATCAATTTCTTTCTAATCCAACATTTCCGATAATCTGTTTGAAGCTCGGAAATAATATCTTTTTTTCAAATTTTTTTTCAAATTTCAACTTTTTTCCCAAATTTTTTTAAATTTGATTTTTCTTTTTTTGAATACAAAAAAATTTTTCCCAGCTTTCTGTGGATTTAAATTTTTTCAAATTAAACTTGACGTTTTTTTAATTTTTTTTTATATTTTAGAATTCTTTTTCCAAACTTAAAAAAAAATTCGAAATTCTAACATTTGTCCTGAAATTGTTCAAAATTATAGTTTTTCCACTTTAGAAAATTTTGTTTGTAATTTTTTTTGGATTTTGTCCCCAAATTCTATTAAAATTCCAAAATTTTCTCCAAAGTTTTTTAGAATTTACAAAAATTCTCAAATTTGGTTAAAAATTTCGAGACGCTTAAAGCTTAGTTTTGTTTTTTTATTTAAAAAATTTTCTAGAAGTTTTTTCCAATTCCAAATTCCTCCAATTTTTTTTTAATTTTGAATTTTTCAAAATTGAGAAATTTTTTTCAAATTTCAAAACATTCTACTGATTTTTTTGAAAATTTCAAGTTTCCTCCAGGTTGTTTAAAATTGAATTTTCATTTTTTTGTTTAAAATTCTTCGAAAATATTTTTCGAATTTTTGAATTTTTTGACAAAATTTTTGTAATGAACACTACTTTTTGAAGTGATTTGCGAAGTTTTGGTCCAAAAAACTTGGTTTATTTTCTTTATTGTCTCCGTTCCTGAGATAATTTTTTGGTATTAATGACCCCTTCTCCATGGAAAATGTCATTTTACTGTGTTTTCGGCGCTCCATTTTGAACAAAAATGTCAATTTTTGGATCTCCAATGCTAAATAAAAAAAAACAATTTTTCTGCTTAATGGGCAAGCCAAAAGAGAGCAAAAATCGAGAGACACTTTCTTGGAACCGGCTGCTCACATTTTTAAAAAAGACTTGGCTCTTTTCCACAAATTTTATGCAAAAGAGTAAAAAAAAGAAAGGAAGTCAGAAACAAAGAAACAAGGAAAAAGAAAGAAGGGAAAAGTAAGATAAAGGAAAGTTTTTCACACTCACCGGAATGTCAAAAAAATTTAATAAAAAAACGTTACATTCACATAATTTTACAAAGTAAAATAAGTCATTACAAATAAATAACAAATTTTATACACTAAAGAAAGACTGATTCCCGCTGTCTCCCTGTTCATCTTCCTCTTCTATTTGATCAGGTTCACTGTCTTCTTGAATACAACGGCATTTTTTGGCTGACGGGTGCGGGACAACATCTCCTTCGTCTTCATTAGCACCATTTTCTTTGTTTTCGTCAGGTTTTTGAGCCCGAGATGGCAAAGGTTGCCGATTTGCAATAGCTTCCACAACTGTCCTCACTTTTCTTGGAATGTCCAAGACTTGGATGGTCGAGACGTCGACCTTGTAATTGGTGATTTTGGCTAAATAAAAACCGATTTTAAAGATAATTGATCAGATCTCTAGTTTACAGACCAGCCTTTTTCTCTTCGTCTTTCTTATTTTTTTCATCTTCTTTCTCTTCATCTTTCACTTTTCGTCCATTTCCACTCGAGTTCAGTGGAGCGGATTGAAGGGAAAGCAGGCCTTCGGCCTGCATTTTAAGCTGCGCCAGAGCTTGTTTTTCGCAACTGTAAGGTTTATCATATCTCGACTACACAAAATTTTTTTTTAAAGGACACCTGTCCTTTGAAAAACTATATAAGGAAAAAGTAGGAATTTTGATAGTTGAGTGTAAAGAGCATATTTTTAGCATTTTGTAGGATTACTGTAGCTTTACACCATATTACAATTTTTCTCTATAGATTAAATAGAGGACTTCAATGCAAGCTCAAATCTTTTTTCCGTTTTCAAAAATCTCAATTTTTGAAGGAATAGTCACTATTCAAAGATTTGAGGTTATAACATGTGGGTATAGTGGATTGCGAAAGCTTTTGCTTATATGGTATGATACAGCACTGCATCAAATTCCGGACTAATTCTAAATTAAAGCTTATCGCAAATGATGATCATAACTGAAATTTCAATGTCCAAATATCGTCCAATGTCTGGGAATTGATTATTGTAAAATTGCGAAATTTAACATCCTATGCTTAAACACACAAAGTTCCAAAATCTAATAACTCGGTCAATTTTGGCTCAATTTTGAAAATCTAAAATGTTTTCTACTCCTGTTCTAGAGCTCTTTGAATGTGCAAAAACAAATTTCACAAAATGACATTTCACTTTACACTTCGGAAAAAAGTCGTTTTGGACCAACTTTGACTATGTGTATCTCAATGAATTTTTTCTTCAAATGACTTGGGAGTTTGACGTGTTGTATTCCAAGTGTCAGAGATGCTATTCGTAAAAAGTTGTAAACTTTACACTAATATTGAGGGAATTTCATTTTTTTCGTATTTTTTGCATTGTGACGCGAAATAGCGAATTCCCGAATATAAGCGAATATGGAATGTGTACGTCTCGATGAGCGCTACAACATATCAAAAAATTAAAAAAAATTAATTATCATTTTTTTTGCAATTTGGACAAACGTGATTTTACAAAACACATTTTACACCCGTTTACACTCAATTTTAATTTTTTCGAAAAAATTCTTTGATATTCTGATAGCCCTCGCCAAACTCTACCTGAACGACACTGAACCAACTTTAGACGACGCGTACCTGAAAATCGCATAGGGGACGTAGGTCAGCAAACTTCAACGCTTAATAGGTGGAGAACGAATAGGGGTTGGACCATATGGCGATAGCTTAAATAGGTCAAGGGAGCATCCTCAACAACATATTAAATTTTTAGATTTTTCGAACGTCTGCGATTTGAGAATCATTTTCGGGCCTATACTTTGTACAGGGTATACTGTAGTCGAAATTTTTTTCACCGTCTGTATGGATCTCGCCGAGCTCTATCCAATGGACTTGGTTTCGAGTTCCAATGACAAAAACTCGCGGAGCTATAGAGTTCCAAAGTTGCGATTTGCAGGATAGAGGTATACTGTAGGTACCAAAAAATTTTACTCTTCGAGCCAAACCTATTCCAAAAATTTGAAAAAATTTTACCGCTCAAATCCCGAGAAAAGTGGACCCAAAGGCGAAAGTGTAAAAAAAATCTGCACAAAATCTCGTTCTTAGATATTTAGCACAGATTATATGGGCTACTTTCATTTGGAATCAGACTCGAGAACTTTACAAGTAACTTTACTTACGCGCAACTAAATTTTTCGGAATGCTTCACAATTTTTTTTTATTGAAATGCTTGATCTTGCCGTCAGTTTCATCCAAATAAGCATATCCACCGCCATTGCGAGCTTTGCACAATTTTTGAATGCACTTGTGGCAGTGGAAGCGAGCATGATCGTAGGTGGTCATTTGATTCAAGGTGCATTGCAAGTCCTGGCCGCAGATTCCGCATTGGTTGCGAGTTCCGGTGCGGAATTGTTGATTTCGAAGAGCGGCAAAATAAGCCACTATGTCATTGTTGTCGAAGTTCCGTGGACGACTGAAAAGTATTAATTTGTGATTTTTATATTATCAGTTATCTCAGCTCCTCTGCTGATTATCTGAGATAAGAGCAAAGAAATCTCACTGGGGAACCTTTCCAGGTGGAAATTCCAAAACAGAACGTGTTAGGCTTGATTAGATAGGTCTTAGCGTCCTGATTACCATAATGATAAGCATTTTCCCCGTGGGCCCTTGTTGCAGAGAAATGTCATGAGAAACATGCATTTTTTGCCCGCAAAATTAGCACCTTTGTCAAATTTTTTCTCCATAATCAGGGCCCACAGGGAAGAATACTTGTTACTAGAATGATTAGGAGAATAATACATCTCCAATGAACTATGACACTTTTATTTGGAATTTACACCTCAAAATGTTCCATTGTCAGATGTTTATCAAGAAATCGCATCAAAAACTACCTCAGCTTTTCAACTGACTATCTGAGATAACTCAGGAAGATCTGTCAACAAAGTAGTTTAAGCTTTTCAACTAATTATCTGATTTTTTTTTGTATGAGCCTCTTTGTACGTGTACAAAGATCAAAAAAAAAATTTTTCTACGCAAGATTTTTTGTTTGTACAGTTTAATATTACCAGCACGCGCAAAGAGCTTAAAAATTCTCATGAAAATTATCAAAGAATTTGAGCATAAGTGCATGTAAAAAGAATGAAGTTTATAAGTTTTAAAAATTTACTTCCATCAACATGTTTAAATCGCGAAAATTTATGGCATTTCAAGTCAGACAATTCAAAAATTCAGAAGCTCGCTCGTCATCCAAATCAGATTCTTCCGAATCACTTTGCAAATTCTGGGACATTTCTTTGCGATGGATTTTTTTTCGCTGGCAACCCTATATTATAGAGACCACATTCACTCATAGAGAAGACTATCTCAAACGAGCAGTGTTATGAATTTGCAATCAATCATACAACGAATACATATCATTTTTGAATAGATAGGAAGCAAAATACAGCTAGAAATCGGAACTTAGAAGCAAAAATGAAGACGAGGTATAAAATTTATTCCATTAAAACAATATTTTTACCTTATCATCAGTAAAAAAATCTTGGAAAAATCTTTGTACATTGTACAAAGATCGTCAAAAAATCTTTGTACGCGACCAAAAATCTTTGTGCCATACAAAAAAAACACTGGATAGAAGTGCAGAAAAAAACAGCTTTAAAATGCATTTCTGTCTTAGCTATCTCAGATAGAAGTTACTTGAATGGTAGGCTGCCCGGCAGCATGAAAGGCTTTTGATGGGGGGGGGGGGGTGGCTAAATCAGCCACCTCGTCAACATGGTTAGGCAATATATCAATTCGAATTCGAACGCGAACGGACTTCTGCCCGGAGGGGCACTCTAATGTAATTTCAAGATCCATGATGATATACAAGTGGATACTCTACAAAAAAGTCCGACATTTGGATATAGAGATCGACCAGATTGAGGGGTGGGGCTCCCCCCCAACCTGAGACAGGTATACCCCCTGTGAATTTTGAAATTTACCCCCCTCCCCAACCTGAGCTCTTACAACTATGATCTCATCTAAATAGAAGTAGAGTAATCAGTGTAAACATTAGTTTCCTTACACAGAGATGATAATGGAGACAAACATAGATAAATAAATCAAAAGTCAGATAATGAATGTGTCACGTGTCGCACGGCTGTACCCTTTCCAAACAATCGCAACACTGGCTCAGTAGTTCAATCGGAAGAACGCTGCACTATAGTCACAGAGACCCCAGTTCGAATTCCGGTCGACCATTATTTTTCGAACAGCGTTTGGCGATGGTTACGATGGCAATGCGTTTACCCATTACATGTCATGGCGAGGCTTGGATTGGTCCCACATTGGTGGGCCGCAGAACCTGCATCTTCAATGGACGAGGTCGTCCTTCTTTCAAGGGGGGAATGTCAGGTGTCGCACGGCTGTACATCACCCCTTCCTAACTATCGCAACACTGGCTCGGTAGTTCAATCGGAAGAACGCTGCACTATAGTCACAGAGACCCAGGTTTGAATCCCGGTCGAGCATTATTTTTCGACACTGTTTGGCGATGGTTACGATGGCAACGCGTTTACCCATTACGTGTCATGAGCTAATTTTTTCAAATTAGATAATTTTAATTTTCATTTGTATCGGGATTAGTATGGTATGTTCGATTACAGTTTGTTATTCGTCAGATTTTTTCCAAGTAGTGGCTAGATTGTGGTTTGAAACACTAATTGACTGATTGAATTATTCATGATCCAAAGATCAGCCAATTAGAGTTTGGTAACCTCTGAAAGCCTGCTCATTCGTCGTTTATTTTAGCACTACTATTTTTTGGATTATACTTTACTTCTGTTGTGATTTGTGAGTCGATTGTGGTAGTTTAACTTTTCTCCTGCCTATGATCTGTAGTAAAACAAGGATCACAGTTTTTACATTCGCCAGATTGACATTAATGATATTTGCAGTCAGGGTTTTTTTGCACAGGCCAGGTTGCAAAGTGCAACTTGCATACCTGTAAGACCTCCGACCAGTTAGGGGGGGAGTAAATCCGAAATTTGAAGGGGGGGGGGTAGAGAAAAATCGAAATTATTTTATTTTAAGCTCAATTTTATCGGAAAAACCAGCATGAGCTATTTTTGTTGTATTTCATTCGATTCGCGTCGGATTTAGGCCTTTAAAACCCAATTTTTCAGTTTTACAGAGAAAATGAAATGGTTGATATGAGTAAACTAATTTGGCGTGTAGGCCTGAAAATTTTTGATATTCTAGAATGCTACAAAATGAATCGTTTCAAGTTTTATTTCCAAGACAGAAGGTTTAATTTTTCAGTGAATTAAATGCATTTTCAATCGGGCAAACTGCAGTTCAAAAACTAGGTAAGCAACCACAAATTTTGGTTCTTCAACCAGCAAGTATTTCTACGTGAACTAAAAATGTTTTAATCACTCAAAACTCAAAATTTTTTTAAAGATCGTAAAAAGATTTTGGGAAAATAAGAAAAATCTTGCTCATTAAATACATCAAAAAGCAATGCAAGATCAAACATTTATCCGTAATGTGTTGACAATTAAAAGTTATAAGCATTACCTAAAATGAAATTTTCCAATCACCCACATGAACAATATAGAAAAATTATAAACGAATTGAAATCCGTGCAGGAAACATAACCTAGCCAAAAAGAGTGGTCAGGTTCAAGTTGCCCTTATTTGACCCGAAATTTGGGTGCTGAGTGCAAAAAAAGTCTGTTTGCAGTTGCAAAGATAACATTTTGGTTGAAAAAATTCAATTTTCCCTTCATTTCTATCAAAAACAGCCCTCAAAATCAGTAGTTTTACAATATGATTTATCATTGATGACTGACGTCAGCATTATATTCTTAAAAAACGTATTTTATGATTTTGTGGGTGGAGAAAACGATGACAAGACTATGTTTTTCGCACCATTTTAGAATGGGATAGAGGTCAAAATTTTCTTTTCCATATTCACTCAGTCATTTTCCCCCTCGTTTTATTGATGCTTTCTGAACATCTAATGCTCCTCCAGTCAGTGTATATTTGATCAGAAATGAATAGAAAACCAATATTTGCAGAAAAACTGAACTAAAAAAGCTCGATTGTCTAGAAATTTGCTGAAAAACGTCTCTGTAATCAGGCAAAATGAAAGATTACAAACTGAATTGGGAATTATTATTCCCTCCGAAACGAAAGAGAAAAAGTACAAATTTCGATAATCTAGAACACTCGAAAATGAGCCTCTTTAGCATTTACTTCTTGTTTATGAAAATGGTAAGAAAGTTTTGATGTTCTAGGTCGAAAATATAGATTCTTATGTACTTCAGAACGTCAAGCCCTATCTTCTGCCTATAATAATCATAATCTGTGACCTGACAACCCTGCTGAGCTGCTGCTGTCAGCATATTTTCCTCTTATCAATAAATGTTTTATATTCTAATTCAATAGTCGAGTAACAACTAGGGATGAGCCGGATCAACTTTTTTGGCGACAGCAGATCTGGATCCGGATATTGGAAAATTTGGTCCAGTGGATCCGGATCCAAAAAAATTTGGTTCAGCGGATCCGGATCTTTCAATAAGTATATGTACTACCAGGGCCGTGCGCAGGATTTTTTCATGGGGGGGGGGCGGACTAGATTTTTTCACTGAATAGCCCCAGAAATGTTGATCTCACACGGATATACTGTGTGCATCATCGTTTTTTTTCCTCGAAGATTTTTTCCACATGAGAACCGGAACCAAAATTTTTTTCCTCATTTTCCAAAAATTTTCCACATTTTTAAAAACGCTTATAATGTGGCTACGGTTGCTTTTTTATGCATTTTAGGAGCATACCCAAGCATTTTGTTGTATTTGTAGTCAGAAACCTGCAAAAATGAGGAAAAAAATTGAGAAAATTCTGGTTATGTTAGTCAAAATGAGGTCATGAAGAATATATTGGTGTTCTATAGAATGGTCCAGCGCGGAACGCCGGAAAAATTTTTTGATTTTCACTTTCTAAAACGCTGGAAAATGAACCTTCATTAACGTTGGGAAATAAAATTAAAATCAGACTGATGAAGCGTAATTTACCTTCCATTCCGGCGCGAAGCGCCGGAAAAATTTTTGGGATTTTGTATTCTAAAACGCTGAAAAATAAATCTCTCCAACAGATAATTCGTGAACAAATGTTTTGAAATCGCGTTCTAGAGTAATGTCTTCAATTTCCACCTTCAATAAACGCAAAAGTTCAGATTGCAAACGTTTAAAAAATTCCAATCATCGAGGGAAAAAATTGAGAGACATGATGAAAAATCTCTATTTTCGGCGACATAATTGACTGTAAACGATTAGAAAATGAAACGATCTAACTTGATTGATAGAAACTGTTGAGCATTAATTAGTAGGTCAAAGTAGATATGCTAACGGCCGCGCCTGATAGAATATAGTTATAATTATACCCATGACCGGCGCGAAGGGCCGGAAAATTTTGAGATTTTGACCTTTTAGAGTCCACCAAAACGCATCTTTTCGGTTTAGAGTTACTGCCTCAATGGGGGGGGGGGGGGGCGGCCGCCCCCCGCCCCCCCTTGCGCACGGCCATGTGTACTACACTACCAGGCGATACTAACCGTCCATGCCGGTCCCATCCGGAACGCGTCCCGGACGCACGCAGGACGCGAAAAGCACACCATACTGACAATAAAATTGACAGGCCATGTGCTTGTGTCACACAAAGCCAAAGAATTTTGCTGAGGCTTCCTTCTCACCTCTCTATATAAAGCAAACATTATTTATCAGATATAAACGAAAGGTCAACTGTTGTCATACTGTAGGTCAAAACAAAGTGCATATCCACTACACATTATGAAAGAACTATGATTGACAGTTGTTGCATGAATGTCAATTACTAAGAAAGATGAAAGTTTTCTTTGTGCTGCCGAAAAAGACGCGTTCCAGACGCGACCTGGACGCGTCGCAGACGCGAATTTTCGAGGGTTAGTTTCGCTTGGTAGTGTATGTCTAATTTGTCTAAAATTGAGTTAAATGAATTTATATTCATTGGTGTCAATAGATTAATAGATTATTAAGTATTGAGGTGTTCGTTTATTGAAATAGTTCACATGTACTAATTGATAATTTTCATTCACTAAATTGTATTCATGCTTAGATTAATATTGGTTTTATCAGAAAAGAAATGAATAAAATGGAAACTTTTTTTTAGAAATAATGGATTCAAGTTCTTCTTTAATTAGCAGAGTGTGGGACTACTTCACAGTGTCCCCAGATGATGAAGAAAAGGCAAAGTGCAATAAATGCAGAATCCAGTTATCCAGAAAAGGTTTTGGTACTGGATGTCAGAGAAAACATTTGGAGAGGAAACATATGGCAATATATAAGCAGTTTGCGGCTAAATAAAAAGAAGATAATGAAAATAGAATTGTGGAACAAATTGCTACTAGTAAAGTAAAATTATGTTAAAGAATTAATTTTTGTGTTTTCTTTAAAGATAGCCAAAAAATGAACCTAGCTGCTCAAAAACCAAATTAGAGCATGAACTTAAATCTCAAACGTCTGTGGAAAATTGCTTCATGCAGAAAGTAAACTTGAATTAGCACCAGCGAAAAGTGTCCTCTATGAACAGCTATTGAGTGGTGCTGGTCAAATTTATGATCCTACCAAAAATCGTTTGAAGAGTGGTACTGTTGAAAAATTACTGTTTCTCAAGTATAATTTTGCTACCATTGCAGTGTTTTTTTGTACAAGCCTGTTTGTACCTGTACAAAGATCGGCCAAAAAGTCATTGTACGAAGAAATTTTTTTTTGTACACTGAAAAAACCATGATCTTTTATGTATTTTCGCACAAAGTTTCTTCCTAACAGCACTCGAGTTCCCGTCCTTCATAATTATCTTACAAATTAAGAAAATATACTCATAACTTTCATAAATCTGAAAAAGTTCAAGTTAAACCTGAAATTTCTGAAAATTAGTTCCATGATGCTTCTCAATTCAAATTCGGCTTCATGTTTAAAATTACAGTTGCAAGAAAGTTGGAAAAATAGATTTTGAAATTCTGAAATGGAGCAAAATTCGCCTTTTCCATACAGGAAGACCACCAACATTTTTTCCCTTTACCGGAAATTTTTTCTCCAGAAAGCATGATTTGTAGAAAAATAGTATTGCAGAGAATTATAAAATCCGGCGCCCAGCGCCGGAAAATTTTTCGCGTTTTCTAATTCTCAAAAATTTTATGTGAATAATAATGAATAAAGATCCGATTATGACCGGATCTTAATCATTGACAACAGCGGATCTGGATCTTAAAAAATTTGCTTCAACGGATCCAGATCCAGAAAAATCTGGTTTAGCGGATCCGGATCCTAAAATTTAGGCGGATATCCACGGATCCAGATCCGGATACCCAGCCCATCCCTAGTAACAACCAAATATTTCCTCTATTTAAAGATTTAGAATTTTCTGATTTTGATATTAGATAATCCAAGTTTTTAGTGTCTGATTTTTAAACTTTAATGTTCTATTGACATGGTTATTGCTCCTGGCTTGAATTTATGAAAAATCGTTGATTTATGATTGATTTTTTACGCTAGTTAGCTGTTTGAAAACATCAAGTTGTTGATCTCATCTTGTTTGACAGTCATGTTAGATTAAGAAAGTGAAACTCAAATATCGGGATTTGTTTGAAAATATTCATTCAATAACATTCCAGAGGGTCAAAATCCGAAAATTTTGCCAGCGCTTTTACTGAAGGCTTGAATAGGAAAAAATAGATCGTACATGTAACGGAGCATTGAGGGTGAAAATACAAGTTTCTAAAAATTATCGTTTTGTTAATTTTGTTTCTCAAGATCGAGAAAATATGAATAATAAAAAATTCAAAGTGTTTAAAATTTGGGAACATGTGGTTTCGACAAAAATTTATTTCACCATCAAAAGTGACAAAATCGGTGTTTGTACCATACAGTGGCACAAAATATTGGGGGTTGGAAATAATATTTTTTCTCATCTTAATAGTCATAGTTATTGAATTTCACCAGCTTAAATTTGGTAAAAATAATATTTTGACACCAAAATCAATTTTTGCTTTTTTTCTTATACATGAGCGGAAGTTTTATTTGTGTTTTCTGAATTAAAATTGATAAAGTGGGCGATTTAAGGTGTATGAGTTCGAAAAAGAAATATATTTTTTACTTCACTTCAGTCGGGAACTTTGTTTTGGTGTGGAGATCAGCTTTTCTGTTTCAATATTCAATCAAACTATACATTTTTGGCTTAAAGCAATAGAAAATACTGGGTTAAACATATCTTCTAGTTTTGTTAATTTAGGTATTATGACAGCTAAGCTAGGCAGAATAATTTGATGTCTTTTATTTGAGGAAGTATCTTTTCGAATGATAAAACTAATTTCCTTGAGTCTAGGCTATGAAAATATGTGATTATTAGCAGTGTTTTTTTTTTGCCATCGGCAAATGAAAATTTCTAGCGGCAAATGAACTTTGAGTCGTCATTTGTACATGTACAAACGAGAAGAATCCAAAATTTTGCCGAAATCTGTAACAAAAATTGAGATTTCCGCTTGTCTCAGCGGAACTGTGCTGCATCTTGTGAACCGCGCCTTATTACTGTGGTATAAATTTTATGATTTTCCAAATATTGAAAATTTTGGAATTTTTTGGATGGAAATAATAAATTGAGTCTTAATTGAATTGAAGTACTTAGATAAATCAGTAGGTTTAACTTTGTTGTTGTTGTCAATTTTTATTAGTTTTTACCTCACCCGCAATTCTTCAGATATCAAGTGGGGAAAATTTTTTTTCTAATTCTTCCCACCAAGCAATTTTGCTCACTTTTCAGGTGCTAAATATGACTTACTCATGCACTCCTTTTTATAGAAATCTGTTATTTTACTTTGAACTGACCTGATAATAATATGGCTACTCGTTGTTACAAATTCAACTCGACGTGGCTAAAAATATTTTACTTGGCTTCGTTGTTGAGTATTTTTTTTATTTTATTTAGAGCGGTCTCACTTCTTCTAAAATCATAATATATTTGATTCGATATCTGTACCAATAAGTACTAAAACAAAATCGCTTAAAAAACTAATATTTTCATTGTACAAATATGTACAAATGAAAATTGCCTACTCGTTTGTACATGTGCAAATGGGTCATGTACAAAAAAACATTGATTATTAGTGAAGAAAAGTGTAAATTTCATGTGAGTAATCAGGCCCGTAACTAGGGGGGGGGGAATAGGGGGGAATTCCCCCCTGAAATGAAATCTGAAAAAATTTTCTTAGCGTATCTGATCCGGCGCATGTATGTGAACAAGTGACTACTCTTGGCACTTGTGAATTTTTTTCTATTCCTTTATTGAATCATAAAAATGAAGGGTTAAAGGTACAAATATTACATTTTATAATAAAATTTGCATGTCTAACAGTGTAATACATTGTTGAATATTGATTGACTTTCATTTCGCTGTTTCCTACATAATATTACGCTTTTTCTTGCTGTATGTATTTTATAAGTTTAGGGAATGAAGTTTATGAAAATTTTTTCGGGATTGTCTCAACTTTTAAATCTAATACAATATGAAGCGTATCACTAGCTATTTTACATCTCCAAATTTAAACAACAAACGTCAATGTGTAGCATCAAATTCAGCTTCTTCACATGAATCCAGTGCTGCGAATGATTCTCAAAAACCTTCAGAATCAACAGGTTAGTTAGAATAAAATTGTATCATCGTTCTAATGAGTTAAAATTTATTTAAATATTAATTCAGTTGTAACACTAGCGTCAACTACCGCTTCTACAGATTGTGATATGTTTGTTGATTTGTTTGCCGAAACCGGTGATAGACGTTTAGCACTTCATTAATTTTGAATAGATTTTATTAGTTGTTTAGTGCCAATGAATTTTGATCTTGAGTTTTCTCAATTATGTATTTTAAATATAGTGTTTTAAGAAATTTTTCGAGCACTAACAGTGCTAAAAATCGATTTTTTCTGGGGCTACGCCAGACATTTTTTAGACAAAAATTACTAATTTTTAAACCGTTTTTCGGACATTTTTCATGGAAAAAATCGAATTTTTTTCCTTCAGGGACCCCTTCCCCCCAAAATTTTGGCAATTACTGACCCCCGGCGCCCAAAAAAGTGCTCCGAACCCCCAGACCTCGGAGCTCCGTTACATGTATGTCTCCAATAGATCTAAGATTTTTTAGTTATAAAAAAAAGATTTCTTAGTTATGAAAAAACTCGTTGGCTCAAAATGAAGCAACTAATGATGAAGCAAAAATATATTTTAGAAACGCCAACCTTATGTTGCCGCATATTCAAGATAAGTAGGCGGACAACCACAACTCTTTAAAACCCAGTTATTCACATAAAATAGAAAAACTTGCGACAAAAAATGAATTATTCAAGGCAAAGTATGCTAATTAGTAATAAGGTGATTTGAGAGTCAAAAGTATCAATTTTTGACCCTATAGAGGAAGCCGTCTTATATATATATACATGTAATGCGGTTCAATTTTGCAGTGCATCGAGCAACTTTTCCCAGCCCGAGAATCCTTCATTTCCCAAAATTTCAAACGTATCCTTATTGGAATTTTCTTATTAAATGGTGAGGAAAATCAGTCGAAAAATAGTAATTTTTGTCTAAAAACTGCGGGAAATATATTTATGTTGCAAATTGCTGAGGACCAGTGTTTTTTTTGTACATGACCCATTTGCACATGTACAAACGAGTAGGCAATTTTCATTTGTACATATTTGTACAATGAAAATATTAGTTTTTTAAGCGATTTTGTTTGGGTACTTATTGGTACAGATATCGAATCAAATATATTATGATTTTAGAAGAAGTGAGACCGCTCTAAATAAAATCAAAAAAAAAATACTCAACAACAACAAAATTTTCAATATTTGGAAAATCATAAAATTTATACCACAGTAATAAGGCGCGGTTCACAACATGCAGCACAGTTCCGCTGAGACAAGCGGAAATCTCAATTTTTGTTACAAATTTCGGCAAAATTTTGGATTCTTCTCGTTTGTACATGTACCAATGACGACTCAAAGTTGATTTGCCGCTAGAAATTTTCATTTGCCGACGGCAAAAAAAACACTGCTGAGGACATTGACATTTTTTACCGTTTTTGTTCAAAAATGACCGGAATTCGGTCCTTTAGAGATATACTTTCGATGCTCACAGGAAAGCCGACAAGAATGCATACGATCAGTAGACCTAGTACTCAAGTGTACCCTTCAAATCTCAAAAATGCTCAAAAAGTGAAATTTTTTGACTGCTCTTGGGAAAATTCTAAGGGTTTTTGGGCTATTTTGGAGATCTGAGATTTTGGAAAAAAAGGGTACCCCCACCCCAGGCCAGGAATTCGGTTTCTAACTTCTGTCAACTTACTGGAGGTCTTACAAGTAGGCATGATTTTTCTAGCTTTTATCCAGTTCACCTCATTTCAGACTTTTTAAATTGAATTTCTTCACTTCTGGAGAAATGATGAATAGAATGCTTAATATATTTCGTTTGACGCGTAGCACTGGAAAAACAGATTTAAATGCTATTAAATCCGAAGAATATTATTTCAGCTCATTCTTCTACAATATTTGATTGGGATCGCATCTCGAGATTCTCGATCGTCCAAAACTTCATAATCGTCATCTTCATCCATGAGAGAGTGTACTTTTTTCACCATTAAAACTTCTGTAGCAATTTATCCCGCAACCGAGGAAAATTAATTTGGAATCCAAACAAGTATAAAAAACAGGATAAAAAGATTTATTCGTAATACACCAATGCTTAAAGATCTTAAACATAAGAAAGAACAATATTTCTCATCCAAGGGCTCGAGAAAATTGTGACAGCTACAAATAGTTTGAAATTGAAAAATAACAGTTACTTGTACAAAAAAAAAGAAAAATCAGGAAAAATTTCTCCAGAGAAATGTCATGTGTTAGAGTTTTTCTCTTCAAATTAGAAGGGGAATCTTATGGCAATGCTCTACTTTCTGAGTAACTTTGACTGAGTAAGGTAAAAAACTAAAACGCCGACTTAATAATCACAAACTACTGAATTAAAAGAATGAAAAAAAAGTGAGACAGCGCCGCACACCATACCTGTACTTGGGGTGGGGGTTGAGGGGCCCCCCAACTTGGCCAACCCTGTACCCAAAATCATTCCCCCCCCCAACCCCCCCCCCCCCAGTTTGGAAAAAATTGAAAAAATTTTCAAAAAAGTGTATGTTTTTTGGCCTTTTTTGGGAAAAATTTCGACTTTTTCCTACCCCCCCATAATTTCAGATTTACCCCCCCCCCCCCAACTGGTCGGAGGTCTAACAGGTATGCCGCACACATCCATATATTTCTCGATTCTGCTAATTAGCCAAAATAGCATAAAATCAACACTCTAAAATTACGTAGATGGAAAACCCAACATTCTCCTCCACTCAGATTTTCAAATTGAAAAACAGAAAATTGATATGGGTGCTGATGTGACAGACAGTTTTGCGATTCTGTTGACTACAGTAAATCATGTAAAAGATTCAAAAGTACCGAAAATACCAAAAAGTATTGACTTTTGATGGAGGTTGTCACGTGACAGCCAATGGCAGGCTGAAAACACCGTGGGATTTGAATCCCGGACGAGCATTATTTTTCGAACAGTGTTTGGTGATGGTTACAATGGCAATGCGTTTATCCAATACCTGTCAATAGATAATAAGTAAAGTCACGAAAAAATTTATCACGTGCCGACAAATTTCGCCCAGCCTCACGTGATTCACATCATATTTTTCCGTTATGTTTTTCACCACGTTTTGTTTTACAGTAACTCACATTAATTTTGCGTTCCATTTTTATGATTTCTACATGCAATTTCTGTGTGTACTTTTTGTGTTTCGTTTATGTTTTACTTCCGCACTTTCATTTCCGTTACAATTTGTTATTTTCCGTTGCGCACGTAGACTACAGTATGTAACCCACTAGTCAGAATTTCCGTTAAAGATAAGCTCTCTGAGCTCATCGCTGTAATTGGAGCACATCCTGCACCTCTTATCAGTAAAAACTAGCGACGTTTCGCATTGTGGAACGCCTAGTTGGAAATTCTCACTAGATGACGTTTCTATGCTAAGCATGGAGAGTGAAAACTCCCCCCAATGCTTCACATAGTGAACTGGAAAATGTCTATGTGACCATAGCCATCTTCTGCAGCGATTTCCGCTGCAGAAGTTAGCTTGGGTGTGTCTTAGCTCTGCCCAAGGCATACTGTAGATTACGGGGCCCTTTAAAAGGGCTTGTTTCGTTAATTTTGCACTCATTTTTGGGCTTAAACCGTCTTCTGCATTTTTAGCTTACAACTCCGCGTTCGTCAATGTCATTTATTAAAATTTGCATATTGTACCTGCCTCCACCGCCCTTCATTAAAAAATTTGCATATTCACCTTCCGTGTCCCTTGCGTTGTCAGTTACAGTAACCCAACCTTAGGAGTTTACCCCATTGCCTGTTGATCGAGAACCCCTGTCGCCTCCCCGATGAACGCTTTGATACCCTCACCCGCGGACTTGCATTCGCCTACCCTCCATGCCGAATCGCTTTCAGATTATTGGACCTGCTTCCCCGCTGTCCACAGGACCCACGTTTGACCCTTGAACCCGTTGCCCAGCGCCAAGTACTTTGAGAAGAGGATTTAGTGAGTCTTCTCAGGGGTTGTAATTGTTGAGGGTATATTTGTGGGAATCCTCCTTAAGCTAGTTTTCCCTTGAGAGTACCCTCAGTTGAGAAAGCCCTCGGACCCTTAAGGTCAGGACCAATTAGGGGATTTAGGTTGACAATCGGGTCCCCTACAGTAAGCCATTCCATGAATGGCACTGTCCCTCATTCCCAGTGAATGAGGACTAGGGATTGCCACCCCTGACCCAGCCGCATTGTCCATTATTCTATAGCTGAACCCTAGGACAAGGATGAGGTACACCATAGGTTTTCCTGTGGTAGTACCAGCTGGGTTAGGTTCCCGAACTGAATATATTAACAGAGCCACCCAATGCGGTCACAGCATGTCACTTACAGTGGCATGGCCGTATTTTCTACGAGATATGGTATGGGTTTTGCCCATCAATGTGACTGATCACAAGATCTACTTAATGTGACATGGCTGCCAATTCAGTTAATGTGACAAATTCAAAATTTACAAAAAGAACACAGCAAAAGGGTGTGAAGGCTACTCACACGGAAATTTGGAATTGAAACGAAAAATAACACGAAAAAACAGGGCCCATGACCATAACATCAAGATACTCATGCAATGTCCATAACTCTAAAAACAATATACAACAGCAAATAGTTATAATTGGAACTTGCAATCTTTGGTGCTAAAATGTAGCTGATTTAGTGCAATTTTGGTGCAAGATTTCAGGTTTTTATTCAAACAAAAATATGTTGAACGCAATGACATTGTACATTTCAATGTTTTGGAGCAATAGGCTTTGTCTGCCATCAGTTAAAATCATTTTATACAGCAAAAATGAACGTTCCACATCAACTCATACCAAAGGGGCATGTAAAGTTTTGAGTCGAATTTTGGGATTTTTCTGGGTATCTGTTTCTGTCCAATAAAGTTTTTCAACAATTCAATGTGACTGATTGCTTTTTATATGACAACTGACGGGTGCTTTTTGATGTTTGTCATCAATTTTAATAACAAATTCGCATAAACCACACTTTAGAATTTTTTCATCTGTAACTTATGTGATCCGACGCATGCTGTTTACTCAAAGTACAAGTAAAACAATGCTAAAAAATGCAAAAATGCACAAAAAAATGGTGAAAAAATCAAAAAAGCGAAGCAAAGGGGCTCAATTTCCAAGTTTTGCTGTAAAAATTTGCCCAAACCTACTGTAGTTGCATGAAAAATTTCCTGCATCGATGCATGATGAACAGTACTTGCTTTCCATTCCACGAATCCTACTGTAGAAATTTGCATGTCTTACTGTAAGTGGCAGATGAGCAGAATGCAAAGTAGGTACAATTTTCAAATTTTTGGTTGCAAAATTTGACGTTTTTTGACGAAAATTTCAGTATTTCAAACTTTTTCTCAATAAATTTTCCAAATTTTTAGAGCAAAATATTAATTTTTCAGATGAAACTTTGAAAATTTGAACCATTTTCAGCTAAAGTTTTCAAACTTTTTGAACCAAAGTTTTAATTTTTTATGCAAAAATTCCAAAATGTTTGACTTTTTCGCTCAATTTTTTAAATTTTCAGAGAAAAAAATATCAAATATCCCAGCGAAAATTTGCAAAATTCTAAACTTTTGGCCAAATTTTCACTTTTTTCCCAGCAAAATATCATTTTTTAAGGCAAATATTTGAAAAATTCAAATTTTTTGGACTAAATTTCCACATTTTTACAAAAAAATATCAATTTTTCAGCCGAAAATTGAAAAATTATCAAATCTTTCATATTTTTTGGAGCCAAATTCCAATTTTTCGAACAACAATTGAAAAATTTTCAAGTTTTTTTCTGAATTTTCACATTTTTGGCTGTAAAATATGACATTTTTTAGACGAAAATTAGAAAAATTGATTTTTTTTGGTAAATTTTCCAATTTTTCAAGCAAAAAAAAAGTCGAAAATTCAAAACTTTTGAATTTTTTCTAGCAAATTTCAAAAAATTTTTGTATGAAAAAATTAAATTTTCCAGCAAAAATCGAAAAATTTTCAACTTTTGGCCAAATTTTCACTTTTTTTCCCAGCAAAAAAATCATTTTTTAGGGCAAATATTCAAATATTTTCCCATTTTTTAGACGAAAATTCGAAAAATTTCAATTTTTTTCGGACTGAATTTTCACATTTTTTACAGAAAAATGTCAATTTTTTAACCGAAAATTGAAAAATTATCAAATTTTTCAGAGCGAAATTTCATTTTTTCGAACAACAATCGAAAAATTTTCAAGTTATTTTGCTGAATTTTCACATTTTCGGCTCAAAAATATGACATTTTTTAGACGAAAATTAGAAAAATTGATTTTTTTGGGATAAATTTTCAAATTTTTCAGAGCAAAAAATAGTCGAAAATTCAAAACTTTTGAATTTTTTCTAGCAAATTTCAAAATTTTTTTTGTAGGAAAAAATTAATTTTCCCAGCAAAAATGAAAAAATTTTAAACTTTTGGCCAAATTTTCACTTTTTTCCCAGCAAAAAATCATTTTTAAGGCAAATATTCAAAAATTTTCTCATTTTTTAGACGAAAATTCGAAAAACTTCAATTTTTTTGGACTAAATTTCCACATTTTTTACAGAAAAACATCTATTTGCCGAAAATTGAAAAATTATCAAATATTTCATATTTTTTGGAGCGAAATTTCAATTTTTCGAACAACAATTGAAAAATTTTTAAGTTTTTTCGCAGATTTTTCACATTTTTGGCTCTAAAATATGACATTTTTTACACGAAAATTAGAAAAATTGATTTTTTTTGGTAAATTTTCAAATTATAAATTTTTAAACACAAAGATTCGAAAATTTTCAAACTTTTGTTGACTAAATATTAAGAATTTTAGAGCCAAATTTTGATTTTTCAAAATTTTGAAATTTTTCGAAGCAAAAAATTGTCGAAAATTTAGAACTTTGTTGCAAAAAATTAATTTTCTCAGCAAAAATGAAAAAATTTTCAAATTTTAACTCAATTTTGCCACTTTTTTGGACTGAATTTTTAAATTTGTCGACACAAAATTCAAAAATTTTGGTCCAATTTTTTAGATTTTTTTGCTAATTTTTTATATTTAACAAGCAAAATGTCAATTTTTGGGGGAATAATTTGGAAAATTTTGAAATTTTTTGAGCAAAATGTCAATTTTTAAGACAAAATGTTTCGAACTGGGCAAACAGGGTGCTTGGAAAAAATATTTTTTTCCTGCAAATTGTAGAATTTTTTAAGCAATTTATCATAAAAAAAAGCATTTGTGAATAAATTATGGAGAAAAAACAGAAAAATTAAGCCAAAAAATGAAAGCAAAAAAATGAAAACTCATCAATTTTGATTTTTTTTGAATGTCCAAGCGTTCCCTATCTTCTAGAAAAATGGCATTTAAATATGAAAAATCATAAATAAAATACATTTATTTACAAAAAAAAATTATAAAACATAAAAAAAGAAAAATTATCAGGTTTATGGTTGAAGTGGTCCATGAGTCGTTAGTTTTCACTTTGCACCTGAAACAAAAAAAAATTCGTATTAGAATTTCAAAAACCATAAATTTGTAAAATAGAATTCTAGAAAAAATTCAAATTTCTTACATTCTTTAATGTAAAATTTGAAAATCTAAATTTTTATTGTGTAAAATTTCAAATTTTAAAATTCATATATGTGAAATTTTTAAATGTAAAATTTACAAATTTTTAACTTTTTCGATATCAAATTTCACATTTTTAAAACGTTTTTAATGTAAAATTTGCAAATTCTGAATCAAAAAAAAAAATCTTGAAATTTTCCCATGTAAAACTTCAAAATTCTGAATTTTTTGAATTTTTAAACTTTTTTATGCAAAATTTCAATTTCTGTAGAATAAAATTTTCAACTTTTTCAAGCATTTTGTGTGTAAAATTTGCAAACTTTTCTAATGCTAAATATGAAAATTTTGAATCTTGATGTACAGTTGTCGAATTTTTACATTCATTTTCATCAAAATTAGCAAATTTCCAATTTTTTCCCACTAAAATTTCAACATTTCCATTTTTTTCACGTAAAATTTCAAATTTTTAATGTATAGCATTCAAGATTTTTTTAGTAGAATTTTCGAATTTCAACATTTTTATATGTGAAATTTTCAAATTTTACACTTTTCAAATGCGAAATTTTAAAATTTATATTTGTAAAATTTCGAAATTCTCACATTTTTCCATGTAAAATTTGCAATTTTTAACCTTTTTCAACCGTAAAATTTCGAAATTTTCCTATGTAGAATATGAAAATTTCGATTTTTGTATGCAAAATTTTCGAATTTTGAAATTTATACATGTAAAAATTTTTAAATGTTAAATCTTGAAGATTTCAATTTTTTTCTACAAAAACCAAGCAAATTTTCAATTTTTTTAGATTAAAATTTTGAATTCTCAAATTTATTCACATGAAACTTTCAAATTTATTTGTGTGAAATTTACAAATTTTCAATGTAAAAATTGCAATTTTCAAATTTTTTAACCAAAAAATTCTTCAGTTTTAAATTTATTACTGCAAAATTTTGAAATTTTCTACTTTTTTTCCATTCGAAATATGCAAATTTTGAATTTTTCAAGCAAAATTTTCAAGCTTTTCCATGAAAAATTTGAAATTTCTGAAAATTATTTTTGTTAAATTTTCAAATTTCCAAATGTGAAATTCAAAAATTTTTAATTTTTTGGGAAAATTTCAAAATTAAATTTTTTTTCATGTAATGCACGCAAATTTTAAATTTTTGAAGTATAAAATTCCCAAATTTCAATTTTGTCAAAGCTAAACTCGAAAATTTGAAAATTTTTGAAAAAAGTTTTAAAATGTTAAAAATTTTAAACTTTGTGATGTAAAATAGGTGAATTTCCATTTTTTTCTGGTAAAATTCGGAAACTTTTTCAATTAAAATATGCAAATGTCGCAATTTCCATGCAAAATTTTGCAATTTTCAATTTTTTCTTATGAAATTATAAGACTACCAAGTTTTTTGTGTAAAATTTACAAGTTAAAAATGTAAGAAAACTTGCAAATTTTGGTTATTTTTTCGCAGTAAAATTTTAAAGTTTTGAAATTTTTCCATGCATTTATTTAACTGAATTTTGAAAAGTTTCATTTTTCAACCCAGATGCTAAAAATTTTCCAAATTTTGAAATTCTCAGCTAAAATTTTTCGATTTTGAGAATATTGTAAAATTTCAATTTCCGTGAAAAAAAATAAAATTTTCAATTTTTCCACATAAAAGAAGCATATTTTCGAAATTATGTTTTTAAATACAAATTTCAAATTTTTGTGTAATTTTGTCACAAAATTTTGAAATTCAAGAATTTAATAAATTTTCTAATTTAAATCATCCCACAAAATTACCTGCTGGGTTAAAGTGCAATAGTATTCCATATAACATGTATTACTGTAGTTCCTCTGCAAGCTAAAAATAAACACTTTAAATTTACTTTTTTCAGTGTAAACCAGTAAATATATGAGAAAATTCAACAAAATTTACAAAAAAAGCAAAATACATTTTAAACTTTTATTTCCTAGAAATTCCGTATTCTATAGACGCAAAAAAAGAAAACAAAATTCAACAGTTTGAGGGAAAAAACAACAAAAATGAGCTAATTTTCTAAATGTAAATAATCTAAAAATTTCAATTTTACACTTTAATTTTGCTCTTCGGCCAATTTTTCCGCTTTTTGAACCACTTCTTCAATTCCGCCGACCATGTAAAATGCCACTTCGGGTAAATGATCCAATTCTCTTGGAAGAGGAAATTTGAAAAAATAATAATTGTAAAATCATGGAAAATAAAATTAAATTAATTATTCTAGAAAATGTAAACAAAGAATGTAAAATTTAGAGAAAAATGTAAACTCAGTTTTTTCTATTTTGCTTTTCTAATCATTTCTTCTCTTTTCTTGGCATTTTTAACAATTTTGTTCTTCTTTTCCTAGCAATTATTTTTTTGTGTTTTTTTAGCTATTTTTTGCTATTTTGGCATCTTTTTTCTGTTCTTTTTAAGATTTTTCAGCTTTATTTTAGCAATTTTTAGCTTCTATTTGCTTTCAAAGCAATTTTTCATTGCTTTTTCTTTTTCGACCATTTTTTCCCTTTGTTTGTCGCTTTATTTTCATTTTTCTTGATTTTCTGGTTTTTAGCCTTTTGTATCATTTTTTGCTTTTTCAGCAATTTTTCTTTTTTCTGCTTCGTCGACTCTTTGCAGTAATTTGTTTATTTCTTGTGATCTTTTTTTATCAATTTGTTTCTGATGATTTTTTGCCTTTTAGCAATTTTCTAAGTTAAAATTCGAATTTTAAATTTACAAAAATTCTTAATTTACAACAAAAAATGTAAATTTGGACCGAAAATGTAAACTTTTGATGGACAAATAATTAAAATTTACAACAAAAAATGCAAATTTGGACTAAAAATTTAAGCTTCCATGGACAAAAAGTTGAAATTTGAAGTAAAAAATTGAAATTTGGACTAAAAATGTAAACTTTTGATGGACAAAAAGTTGAAATTTGAAGTAAAAAATTGAAATTTGGACTAAAAATGTAAACTTTTGATGGACAAAAAGTTGAAATTTACGACAAAAAATGTAAATTTTGACTAAAAATGTAAACCCTTGCTGGACAAAAAGTGTAAATTTACGACAAAAAATGTAAATTTTAACAAAAAATGTAAACTTTTGATGGCAAAAAAGTGTAAATAAAACAAAAAGTGTAAACTGACCTTTCAAAATCATATTAAATCCTTTGATAGTTTCTTGTAAAGAGACGAATTTGCCGGGCGTGCCGGTGAAAACCTCGGCCACTTGGAAAGGTTGGGACAGGAAACGTTGGATTTTGCGGGCTCGGGCGACGGTCAATTTGTCGTCTTCGGACAATTCGTCCATGCCCAAAATGGCTATGATATCTTGTAAAGATTTGTAATCCTGAAATGTAAAGTGTAAACATTGAAAAAATGTAAAGTTTAAACATTAGTGTAAAGTTTGGTATTTCTTCTTTTTTGATGTTTTATAAAATTGTAAATATTGAGTTTGTTTCTTTTCCTACTTTTTGCTTGCTGTTTCTATGGTTTTCTTAGCTTTTTTATTTTATGGGCGATTTTCTGGTTTATTTCTTTGTTCTCACATTTGTTCTTTCTTGGCTAAAAGCTAAAAAAGCAGAAAAATTGCTAAAAAAGCAAAAAAATAACAAGCAAAAGATTGTTGAAAAAGCTAAAGAACGGAACAAGTTGGTAAAAACAAAAATTCATAAAAAACAAAATTTGAAAAAACAGAAGAAAAGATTGTTGAAAAAGCTAAAGAACGGAACAAGTTGGTAAAAACAAAAATTCATAAAAAACAAAATTTGAAAAAACAGAAGAAAAGATGTTAGAAAAAGCAAAAAAAAAATTGCCAGAAAGAGCTAAAAAAGAAAAAAATGCATAAAAAACGGAAAAAATATGCTTATTACGAAAAAAATTGGAAAATTTGTAGTAAAATTTAACCAAACGAAAGAGTTTTGGGTTAATTTTCATTTTTCCCTCAAAATCTATGAGTCAAAAACGTCAAAATTTTCAAGTTTTGTGCACAAAAAACTTTTTTCAAAAAAATTTTGATAATTTTAGCGAAAATTTAGCCAAAAATTGGGATTTTCTACTTGAAAAAGTTTAGTTTTAATTTTCCATCAAAAAGCAAGCCAAAAATTAGAAAATTCATACTCAAAAAAAATGTTTTTTTCAAAATAATTTGGAAAATTTTGTAGTAAATTTGATCAAAACTTTGAAATTTCAGCATAAAGAAAGTTTTTCTTCTAAAATTTTCCATTGAATCCAAGCCAAAAATTGGAAATTTCCTTTTCAAAAAATTGAAAAAAATTGCTCAAAAAGCCAAAAAAATTGCTGAAAAAAGCAAAAAAATTACCAAAAAAGCTGAAAAAGTGCAACAAAGAGCAAAAGGAAGAAAAAATTGCTGAAAAAGCAGAAAAAATATGCTTAAAAAAGCGGAAAATTTCTCTTAAAAAGCAGAAACCTGCCAAGAAAAGCAAAAAAAATTGAACTCGGCCAAGTGACCACCCAGCAAATTCTCTTTTGTGCCTCTCATTGACCGTAGGCTTAGGCTTAGGCTTAGGCTTGGGCTTAGGCTTAGGCTTAGGCTTAGGCTTAGGCTTAGGCTTAGGCTTAGGCTTAGGCTTAGGCTTAGGCTTAGGCTTAGGCTTAGGCTTAGGCTTAGGCTTAGGCTTAGGCTTAGGCTTAGGCTTAGGCTTAGGCTTAGGCTTAGGCTTAGGCTTAGGCTTAGGCTTAGGCTTAGGCTTAGGCTTAGGCTTAGGCTTAGGCTTAGGCTTAGGCTTAGGCTTAGGCTTAGGCTTAGGCTTAGGCTTAGGCTTAGGCTTAGGCTTAGGCTTAGGCTTAGGCTTAGGCTTGGGCTTAGGAACATTTTTTGGGGCAGGTGTTGACGTGCTATACTAGTACCCAGTCCTACTTTTAATCAATTACTTTAAAAACGACCATATCAAAAAATTCTGCTTCTTAAAATTTTATCAAAAACTAAAAAACAAAATACTCTTTTTTCCCCGGAATAACAAACTCCTGACCAATTCGTATTCAGAAAATTGACAACAACATCAATCATTTTTCTAATCTTTTTTTGTCTGAGTAATCATTGTACTGCTCCTCGTCGGCATTGTTGTCGTCAATTTCAACACCATTTCTATTCGCAGAATTTAGATCCGTGTCCGATGATTCATTAGCATCACCATATTTGGTCCCTGAAAAATCTGGAAAAAATAATCAAAAAACCAAAAAACATGTTCAATAAAATCAAATAATTGTTTGATTATTGATCAAAAGTCAATGAAAGGTAACAAAAACAAAAAAAATCAAAAACAAGAAAAAATAATAAAAATAAGGGAAAAATTACAAAAAAATAACAAAAACAACAAAAATAAAAAAGCAATCCACACCAGGTCACATGGCACATTACCTCCATGAGCAGTATCTTTTTCCTCTTCGCTTTCCTCATATTCCGGATCATCCACTAAAAAACTTGACTGAACTCACCCCAAGGCGTATTCTCCACGATGACTGCCAGAAAGAGCACGAAAAATAGGCACAGAAAAGTAAACTTGGGCATTGATTCCGACATGGACATCTATATGTTGAATCTGTAATGAGACATAATGGTTGAAGCGACATTCATTCAAATATTTATTGTTACAGTAATCCAAACATTGCATTTTTGAATGTTTTAACGTGGAATAACTCCCTCAAATGGTCTCTGTGCACAGTTCTCGTGTATTTGGTAGTCTCTCCACAGCAGTGCCCATCGCGAAGATCTGGATCTTTTCTGCTGACTTGGATATGAAATATCAAATGTACGGGTTCAGAGAAAAAGGTACGACTGCACTACTTGCAGCGCACTATCAAACACTATTCCTTGGAGAAACACGGGGCCTTTGTGGCAGCATCCCTGCTAAGTTTAGGCATGCCAGAGGCCTCCTTGATAAAGGCATCATGACATTGTTCTTGCACAATCAGATGCAGTCCCCCCACAGCAGACCCTCTATCTGGTTGCATAATCTGATCACGGTTTGAGCCTATGATTCGGATATGAAACATCAAATTTACGGGATTGGAGAAAAAAGCACGAGTACGCTCTTCCTCCACCAATGCAGGTTTGAGCCCATTTGAATATGAAACATCAAATCTACGGGTTTTTGAGAAAAATGTACGACTACGCTTTCCTTGCATCGATCCAGGTTTGGGCCTGTGATTTCAATATCAAACATCAAATCCATGGGTTTGGAGAGAAATGTGCGACTGCGCTCCAGGTTTGAGCCTATGATTTGGATATGAAACATCAAATCTACGGTTCTGGAGAGAAATGGACGACTGCATTCAAGGTTTGGGCCTATTACTGAAATATGAAACATCAAATCTAAGGGTTCAGGGAAAAATGCACGACTAGGCTGTTTCTGCACCAATTCAGCTTTGAGCCTATTCTTTGCATATGAAACATCAAATCTACGGGTTTGAAGAGAAATGGACGACTGCGCTCCAGGTTTGGGCCTATAATTTGGATGTGAAACATTAGATCTACGGGTTTTCGCGAAAAACAACGACTACGCTCAGGCAGGAAGTTGGAGAATGACGATTGCTGAGTGATATTCCAATGAATTAATATCCCGAATATTGGCATCGTTTTTATAACACTTGAAACAGCTCAGCAAACGAAAATGAAACATTTTAGAAGTAAAATTCAGACATTAAACAAACAAAATATAAACGCTATAAACACTGGTAGTAACACTTTATAAATTTGATCAGCCGGCATATAGATGAATAAACAAAATTTTAAAATTTCAAAATATAGATAAATGTATTTATTTTAACAAAAAAATTTAAAATTTAAAAAAAAAATGTTTTTTCTAAATTAATAAAATTATTCAAAGTTATTTGTAAAATTTTTTTCACACGTGAATTTTGAATTTAATAATAATAGGTAAAAAATTTTTCAATTTTTGTATATATTTAAATTTATTTATTTAAAAAATAAATAACGAAAATTGAATATTCAAAAAAAATCTCAAATTTTTTTAAATATTCTAAATTTATTTGTGGAATTTCATTTTTCAAAGATATATTTCGAACTTAATAACAATAAGTTAAAAAATCTTTTAAACATTGAATATATCTAAATTTTTTCATTTAAAAAAAATTAATGAAAATTGAATATTAAAAAAAATTGTCAAATTTTCAAAATAATTTAAATTTGTTTGTGCAATTCCATTTTCAAATATATATTTTCAATTTAATAAGAAAAAGTAAAAAGTTTTTATAACTTTGAATGAATTTAAATTTATTTATTTAAAAAATAAATAATGAAAATTTAATATTAAAAAAATTTAAAATTTTTTAATTAATTAAAGTTTATTTGTGGAATTTCATTTTTCGAATATATATTTTCAATTTAATAACAATAAGTTGGAATTTTTTTTAAATTTTGAATATAGTTGAATTAATTCATTCTAAAAAAATTTAATGGAAATTAAATTTAAAAAAAAAAATTTCAAATTTTCGAAATAATTTAAATTTATTGGTGGAATTCAATTTTACAAACATACATTTTGAATATTGAACGAAATAAATGAATAATATTTTAAAAGTTAAATATAAATAAATTTATCTAATATTGAAAAAACTAAAAATTTAATATAAAATTGATTAGTAACTTTTTCTTAATTAAATTAATATAAAGTTATTTGAAAAAAATTTTTTCAAATTTTTAAATTGTCGATAATAAATTTTTTCTTCTTTTCGTTTTCTTGTTCTCTTTTTTTGGGTTGTAGTAACTTTTTGTATTTTTTAATTTTCTTTGTTTTGTTTCTTTATTTGTTGTCTTTTTTGTGTGTTCTACATATTCGAATGGAATTTTTTTTATGTTTCTTGTGTTTCGTTTTTTGTTTGTTTTTTTACTTTTACACATGTGTCTAATTTTTTTAATTTTGTCTTTTTCTGTTTTTTTGTTTGCTTTATAATGTTTTTCACATTTGTGTCTAATTTTTTGTTTTTTTAATTTCTTCTGTTTTGCTTTTTTCCTTTGTTTTTTTGTGTTTTCCACATTTGTATATATTTTTTGTCTGTTTTTGTTTCTTATGTTGATTTTTGTTTCTTTTTTGTTTGTATTTCACACATTTGTATGTTCCTTTTTTGTCTTTTATTTATTTCATCCGTTTTGTTTTTTTGTTTGTTTTCTTGTTTTTGTGTTTTTCACAATTGTGTTTAATTTTAGCCTTTTTTTAGTTGCTTCTGTTTGGTTTTTTGTTTGTTTTCTTTTTTCGTGTTTACCTCATTTGTATGTAGTTTTTGTTTATTTTTGTTTCTTATGTTTATTTTTGTTTGTTTTTTGTTTGTATTTCGCACATTTGTATGTTCCTTTTTTGTCTTTTATTTATTTCATCCGTTTTGTTTTTTTGTTTGTTTTTTTGTGTTTTTCACAATTATTTCTAATTTTTTGTGTTTTTTCAATTTCTTTTGTTTTGTTTTTTTCATTGTTCTCTCTTTATTGTGTTTTCGACATTTGTATATCGTTTTTTTTTTGTCTATTTTTGTATCTTCTGTTTATTTTTGTTTGTGTTTCACACATTTGTATATGATTTTTTGTCTTTTTTAATATCTTCCGTTTTGTTTTTTCTTTGTTTTCTTTTTTTGTATTTTTCACAATTCTCTCCAGTTTTTTGTCATTTTTGTAATTTCTTCTGTTTGATTTAATTGTTCGTTTTTTTTATTTGTGTTTTTCACAATTGAGCCCAGTTTTTGTTATTTTTTCTTCTGTTTTTTTTGTTTTTTGTCGCTGCACGAATTGTCGTCGACGCAGCCGCCGATGGTGGACGGCGAATGGTCGAAACTGCCTGCGTCGCCGCTGCGGTCGTCGTCGCCGTTGACGCCTAACGCCCGCGCAAATCTGCAGGCGAAAAAAAGAAAAATTGAATAACAACAAAAAACAATTTGCGGTTTTTTGGTCGAAATTTAACATTATGTATTTTTTTCCTTGTGTATTTGTCCATGCTTTGATTTTATTTCTTCATATTTTTTTACTTTTTCTTTTTTCTTTCTTCTTGTCATTTTTTCGTGATTCTTTCTTTGTTTTTCAGTTTGATGTTTTTTCAACTTTTTTCTTTATTGTATTTATTTTTTCCGTTTTCTGGTCTTTTTTCCGTTATACTTGATAATTTTTTCCTTTTTTTCGGCATTTTCTGTACTTTTTTGTATTTTTTATTTTTTTTGCTTTTTTCTTTCTTCTAACAATTGTTATATTGTTTTAGTTTTTTCTTTATTGTTTTAATATTTTTCGTACTATTTTGTCTTGTTGCTTCATTTTCCGTACTTTTTTCTTTACTGTGGCTTGTACTTTCAGTGCTTTTTTCTTACTTTTCCAAGTTTTTGTTATTTTTTTGTACTCTTTCCTTTATTATTTTAATCGTTTTGTACTTTCTGCATTGTTCATTTATTGTTTTCATGTTCTTGTATTTTTTTGCGCTTTTTCCATTTTTTTAACTTTTTGTATAAGTTTTTGCACTTTTTTCTTTATCGTCTTTATTTTTTTGTATTTCTTTTTGCTTTTTTCTTTCTTTTTAATTTTTTGAATTTTCTTGTACTCCTTTCTCAATTGTTTTTATTTTTTGCATTTAATGCATTTTTCCATGCTTCTTTATTTTTTGTACTTTTTTCTTTATTGTTTTATTTTGTAATTTTTTGTGGTTTTTTCTTTCTTTTTCAAGTTTTTTTGTATTTTTTCGTACGGTTTTCTTTATTGTTTTTATTTTCGTTGTATATGTTGTACTATTTTTTATTGTTTCTTTATTTTTTACTTTTCCGATTACTGTTTCAATTTTTTTGTTTTTTTAGCTTTTTTTGCATAAATTTTTTTTGCATAAAATCGTCGAAACTATAAAAAACTATAAAAAGATTCGTTTTTTCACAAATTTTCACAAATTTTGATACAAGAATTCAAATTCTGTTAAATTTTCTTCGAAAATTGACAAAAATGTTTCTTATTTTCAATCGAAAAATGGATTTTTTCTGCAATTTTCGATCCAAAATATAAAAATTTTATGTCAAAATGATTTTGAATTAAAGGATTTGAATCAATTTTTTTTTTATTTAGTCGTCAAAAATTTTTGGGACATTCGGAATTTGAAAATTTGGAAAATTTTCAACAGTATGACTAAATTTTTTTTCATAACATCTTTTGAAAATTCTGTGAATTTTTATGAAAAATTTTCAATTTTTTATACAAAAATCCACATTTTCTCGAACTTTCGTCGAAAATTGATACAAATTCTTCCGATTTTTAATTGAAAAATGTATTTTTTTGAATTAAGAATTTTATGTCAAAAATTTTGCAGTTTCTATCACTTCAATCAAAAATGGATGGGAAATCGTTCGATTTACAATTTTTGATGCAAAAATCCAAATTCACTCAAATTTTTTGTTGAAAATTAACAAAAATATTTTCGATTTTCAATTAAAAATTTTTTTTGCAAAATATTAATTTTTCTTTTTTTAACGCTTTTATTTTTATGCTTTACTTTTTTTCAACTATTCCCAATTTATAAAATTTAAAATTTGGCTTTGAAAAATTGAAATTTGGTCCAAAATGTATATCGAAAGTTGATATTTTTCTACAGTAAAAAATTCAACCCTTTTCATATTTGGCGCCAAATTCAACTAACCTGCGCATAATATTCGATAAAGACGACGTCGACGTTACCGCTCAGCAATGGTGGGAAAAATTTCGTAGCATATTTAAAAAATTTCAGGGTTTAACCATCGGGAGTGAAGTCTCCGTCCTCACTCTTCCATGGAACTCCTTCACCAAACCCTAACCAAGTTTCTATATGATTTTTTAGAATATTGAAAGTTGAAGGTCTCACCATCGGGACTGAAGCCCCGCCTTAACTTTTTCATGTAATTCCGTCACCAAAACTCAACCAGATTCTAGGATTTTTAGAAAGTTTCGAACTTTCAAGGTCTGACCATCAGGAGTGAATCCCCGCCCTTACTTTTTATGGGAGTCTAGAATGAACCGCAGCCATTTTACATAATATCTCCCAGTGAAAGTCGAAAAATTTCGGAGATTTTTTTCAAGTTTAAAAAATTCTAGGGTCCGACCATCGGGAGTGAATCCCCACCCTTATCTTTTATGGGAGTCTAGCATAAGCCAGGACCATTTTACATAATATTTTTCAGTGAAAGTCAAAAAACTCTGGAGATTTTTGCGAAATTTCGAAATTTTGGGGTCAGACCATCGGGAGTGAAGTCCCACCCTTACTTTTCGATGGAATTTTAGGATAAGCCGGGGCCATTTTACATAATACCTTTCAGGGAAAAACAAAAAATAATGGGGATTTGTTCGAAATTTCGAAATTTTGGGGTCTGACCATTGGGAGTGAAGTCACACTCTTACTTTTCCATGGAATTCTAGAATAAACCAGAGCCATTTTACGTAAATCTTTGAGTGAAAATAAAAAAATTCTGGGGATTTTTTCGAAATTTCGAAATTTTGGGGTCTGATGATCAGGAGTGAAGTTGCGCCCTTACTTTCACATGAACTTCTAAAATGAACCAGGCGCATTTCTATATAATATCCCTCCTTTTTCTAGGATTTTTCTGAAACATCAAACTGGAATAATAGTGGCCTCTGAATAGCTAAGTTTGATAAGGCTAACTAACACAACATAGTAATGTACTGAATAAAAAAAAAGTTACTGAGTGACTATGCAAAATAACACGGCTTATATACCATCATGGAAATTCCGGAAATATTCTAGATAATTTTATAATAGACATGAGCAGCATAGTATGGAAGATTCTAGAACTTTCCAGGACAATGTTGTACATGAAATGTACCTGCACATCATATTACGTGATCATACTGTAGGATATGTATCAATAATCAATCTTGCCTTGGTTAGCTCCAAAGAGAAGACGCTGGAGGGTGTTGCGACTGGTACAATGCGGGAGGTTTGGTCACACCGTAAAAGGTAAAAGTCCTGCTCATGGTTTTCTTGTTCATCTCCTATTGATCGGTGTATGTTCATGTCGCCATTCAGTTTTTATTGCACTGACTCTAGTAAAAAAGGCATGCAACAATGAATAGCTTATAATAAAATTCCTAATAAAATCACTATTGAAAAAATTAAATTGATAATTAGAGGTTGATAATTTAATTAATTAGTAATTAGTAATTAAATATTGTGGTGAGTTTTGTAAAAAATGACTGTCTTCCAACTTAAACATAACATGCAATGTGTGCTAGTGCACTCTACATATACCTATACTGGAGAAGTCAATTGTACAATAGCACATGTGCCAATTTTCAGCACAGTGAATAACATTGTTATTTGTTTGCACAACTAATGAACTATATGGAGCATACCCATTTAATTCAAAAACAGATCTTCACAAATTGATGCTGCTCAATTGGCATATCATATTTTGATAAACTGTTATGTTAGAAGTTCAAATAAATAGTTGATTGGAAATAATAACATGTTTTTCAATGTATAATATATAAATAGTTCTTCTTCGGAATAAATTTCAGTTTTCAGCGTAATCTTCCTTTTGCGATGATTATGATACATTTATTAACATTGATATGCTCAGTTTTTTATTTCACAGTTGAAGCAGGTACGTTTCATATCATTAAATTGTCCAAGTTCAACTTTAAAGTCACCTTTTGAACAGCAAAAAAAATTTTCAAAATTTTCTGCAATTTTGAAAATTTTGAAAAAAATTTTTTTTTCTTTTTCAACCCAAGTACTACAAAAAAATCAGAGCTACACAAAAATGTTAGCTGATCAATCATCTTAATAATTTTTCTTCAAAATCAAGTTGGAAAATTTTGAGATGGTCTATTGCAAATCTGAATTGAGCCAATTCAATATGATAAAAATTTCTGATGTAATTCCTTCTAATGCTTATACACAATGGACACATGAGCATGGAAGAGGTTTATCTTGGCCCATAAGACAGCATTTCACAGAATCCAGTGGACATATTCGTTTTTAGCAAAATTATATTTTTTGTTGAGCTTGAATACTGAACGCACTAAAGTGAAAATAGTTTATCCTTGAGATAATTTGTGATTATCCAACTGGAATACTAGTCTGTGAATACCAAAGTTCAAATAGGCTAAAAAATGCAACATACAATAGTAGCACACTGAATAGCAAAATTAATAACTGAATCGATACAGACAATTAAAGTGCTTATATACTATCATGAGAAATTACAGAATATTCTAGAATATTATGAATATACATGAACAGAATATTATGGAAGTTTCTAGAAGTTTCCAGGAAAATGTAATACATGAAATGTACTTGTGCATCATATTATGTGATCATCACTTTTGATCTTGTCTTAGGTCAAAATATGTCAGCAATATAACTGAAGAAGCAACTGTTTCATACACCACTGATTATTGTAGGACGCACAATACAGTTTCTTATAGGTAAAGGTCAGCACAGTGCAACAGTTCTCTGGTAGACTAAACATAACCTTCAGTCACAATGTGATCCATATTCACTGAGACTGGAAAACTGACATTAGCTTCTAGTCAAAAACCAATCAGGATTGCTACAGATACGTCCTGCAGGCTAATACACGAGGCATCTAGAATTCGCTGAAGTAATATGCTGGTGGAGTTGGAGTTGCCCTCACAATGAGTGAAGTTCATACATGCTTGTGGGAGTTAGGTGGGTTTTGACCCTGAGCAGATTCTTACTGAACCCCGACAGACTTGAATAGAAGATAACAAAGGAAAATGATCAAGAAAGAAGATTAGGTCATCATAAAACTGAAAATGATGTGTAAATTTAACAATTTTTCTAAACAAAGCATACTTGATTCCGAAGAAGTAACATTAAAACTAAGCAAACAATTTTACATATCTAATCAATATCGAAAAAAAATTCTGCATCCCATCCCCTCTCCTGCTTGACCCCTAGCTGAATTTCTATGCTGTCGACATACAGTGAAGTCCAAAGTCGGGCCGTGAATCTGGCTCCTGGTGCAGGTAATAATGTAATATAAATGAATGATTATGTAAATATTCGAAGGACGCTTTATCCACTTTTTACTAATGCTAAAATAACAATATATATGTTCATGCACACCCAACTGAATAAACTTGTAAGAATTACTAAATAGCACTACTTTTCCTTAGATTTTTGCTCAATTGACAAATTTTGCATAGAAATACAATGACTGCTACCATAAACACATCCCCAACAGTTTGTAGCCATATGCGCCAGTTTCAATTGCGCTTTCCCATTTGCGCCCTAGCCAATTGCACTGATTTTCAAATGCGCCATTTTTATATGCGCCCTATGCATTTGCGCCATGTGTATAATGCGCCAACTGCAATTGCGCTTTTTTGCAAATGCGCCGCCTTTGTGTTCTAATTCATCATAGTAAGGCAATGGATGCAGCCGTAATAAAAAAAGTGACAAAGATGACTATTGTCTCCAGAAATTGTTTAGGAAGCATTTTTTTACAAAACTTTTCCGATCCGAAAATTTTTGCTGTATATTCATTTTTCTCTGACTTACGTAGTTAATCTATATCTCAGTTTAGCTAGTGCAAATAATTCTATGATATGATCATGATTTCATGATCTGATCATTATTCTATGATCTGATCTTAATTTTTTGATCTGATCTTAATTCTTTGATTTGATCATGATTCTATGATCAGATAATCCTGTACCCAGTATTTTCATACTTCAAATTTGTTCAGAAGCAGCAAAACTAAACATTTACTCCAAATCTTACCACTTGAGTTCAAAAGTCAAAATAAGCAAGACACAAATTCATAGAGTTACAGTATTTAATACGCCGATGGATCAGCCAAATTATAAGCTATTCTGGTCACAAAATCAATAGCATCAATTTGACCCTGATCATACTGTAGATTGAGTGTAAAAAAATCTAGAGTTCCAAATGTGACATAATTGCACTTTGGTAATTTTCAACTCTGGCTATATGACTATCTGTGTGGTGCTGTATGGCTGTATAATAATTTACAATATTGTTTTTGCCTAGTTTGTGTGGTCTTCAATAATAACTACATTTCTCATTTGATACTATGTTTTCAGTGTCCAATTAGAATTATGGCCGAAATGAACAATGCACATTTGCAAATGGCGCATTTAACACACGGCACATTTGCTAATAGCGCCTATGACAATGGCGCATATGACATGTGGCCCATTTGAATCAGCACAATTGGCAAAAGCGCTTATGAAAAGGGCGCAATTGGCTACACCCCTCCCCAACACTTGAGGTTCCTCTGTGAAATATTTAAAATGCTTCCCCAAATGCAGTAGTCAGGCTAAATAACTACATTTTGTTTTTTTTGTCTCATTCCCAAGCAAGTGTAGAATGGCAAAAATTTGTATCACATTTACAGCACTTTGAGTGGAAAGCAAACATATTTCATCCTTTCTGCTTAGAAAATGGACTCACGTTTCTATCCTTTGTGTATGAGCATAGGACCTGGGCAAACGCCTCTGCTTAGTTTGAAAAATTTTCATCACACAGGCGGAGCAAAAAACTGGAGAGCAGATGTCCTTAATTCTGATTGGTCACACTGAAAATGAGTCATTGGAATGAAACGAAAGTATCATTATCGAAGTTGACAAATGTTAAGAGTCATTGCTTTACAATGTTTACTGTATATCTGCATTAGGTATGGCCTTGTCAATTATAATATCGCTGTTTCACAGGAATTAACGAATTGCCTGAATATGAATCCATCACCTGTAATGTAGAGGCCTTTCATAAAAATGTTGTAATTGGTGTGGGCAAAATGATTGAATTGCAATGCGATGTTTCACGTCTGATGCCAAATGTCACAGTAAACTGGCACAAGGGTGGTTTGTTGTTGAATGAATTGGAACATGAAAGAATAAGAGTAAGTAACCCAAAATATTAAAATCATGACTAAGTAGAGAATTTTTTTTCAGGTAGTTGGATCCAAACTCATAATTAGGCCCGCACAATATGTAGATCATGGATTTTACAAATGTGATGCAAATGATGAGATGTTATCCGGATCTCAATCATTCAGTATCGAAATCATATGTAAGTCATTCACTACAATTCAAGATTTTGGTTAAGCCTTACCCCAGACCCAAAAAATTTTTGGAGAAAGTTGAAATTGGCAGAAGGGGGCAAGTCCACTTTTGAGGTACAAATATCCAACAAGAAATTTGTATTGCGCATTGGCAGTTGCATTTCTCCAGTTAGATATTATTTTTACTTTTGATTTGCTTTAAATGTTATTGTCAGAATGCAGAGTATAACTATTAGAAGAGGAGTGACAGCTAAGTTTCTAAAGAAAAATTTATTATCAAATTATATTGAATTAATAATCTGTTGGGTCTTGAATAATGACTGGACTCAGCCCTGGAATAGTTTATAAATTTCCAAATGGAATACTTCAAGTTCAATAACGCTAATAATCAAAACATAGAACAGTAATGTACTGAATAGTAAAATAAATGAAACAATAAATATACAAAATATCACCCCTAATATACCATCATGGTAAAATTTACAGTATATTCTAGAATATTGTGGAATATACATAAATTGAATACTGTAGAATATTGTGAAACCTTCTAAAACCTTTCAGGATAAGGCGGATCATGAAACATGAATGTGCATCCTGTAACATGATCATACTGTAAGTTGAGTGTCACAATCATATTGAATTGCCTCAATAATCAAACTAAAACCTAATCAATTTAATTTAACAATTGAGTTGATTGTTTATTTAATGAGCAAACTTAGTAATAATGTTATGAACATACATGCACATAGAAGGGGTAGGGGGGCTAAACCCCTATACCTGACACCCTGGTCACCCCCCTGGCCATAAGAACCATCAAACAGCCCACCCTGAACTTTTTCCAAGACAGATTTTTTCATGATTTTTGTGTGTAAGGCTCGCAGGACTTTTTTTTTGTTTTTTTGCTTACCTACTTCGTACCCCCTGGGAAAAAGTCCATTTACCCTCCCCACTGGAAAATTCTTGCTGTGCATGTCTGGTTATGAAGCAATGATTTTCTGCAGATATTGTCAGAGTTCACACTTAACAAAAGATACAATGGGAGTGAGTGACAAAATTTCAAAGTGGACTAAGTATAGACCTGATCTACAGGAGGGAAATTTGGTTCAGAAAGTTTTTTCATTTTTTAATATTTCTAGCAATATTCCACGAATTTGAGGGCGATCAAGTCACATTTGTTTGCCTGCCAGGAGGTGACCATACAAATGCTTATTCGTGGTATCATGGAAACAAGCTCCTTAGTTGGGTAAATTTATATGCAAGCTCAATTTCAACTGATATAGCTAATTTTTTTTCATTAGGATATCAAACGTGATCTGACAATTCGAAATATGACAAGAAGCCATGCTGGCAATTACAAATGCCTCACTACACCTGGCGATCATACCGCTGCAGTGATAAAGCTGTTTGTACATCGTAAGGGAGAATTTTCAAAGCCTTTCATGAGAAACTAAATGCAATAACATGGAATACTCTGCCTGTCTGAATTGTCCTGACACTTTATATTAACAGGACATAAGAGAGTTTTTCATTTAGAACTTTTTCCTTAGTATCCACGTTTTGGTCAGTTACATATCTCGACATCTAAAACTCAGAATGTTTAGATTATTGAAAATATTTATGCAAATTCAGTGTAGAGGACGTGTTTGGAAAAAAATTTCACTATTAGTTCAAAATTTGGTCTCAAAATTAAAATAACAGTGATTCAAGTGGTGACCCTTTGAAATGCGCGTTTCTTGGTCAATAAAAAACCATACTTCACATCTCTGCAAAGTGGATGCACAATGTAATTAATTTTAATGTGGTTTAAGGAGTTGTTCATGATGAAAAAAAGTTGTTTTCTCTAGTGTCTTTGTAAGGGTCGAGTTTCCTCATTGCCATCCTTCATGTGCGAAAATTCTTCACCGCAATTAGCATTAATTGAGTAAATATTTTGAGGTTCATTGATTTAAAAATTTTTACATTACTTTAGAAATGCATGCCAAAAAGTGTCACGAAAGCATACTAGAATTTTTAAACATTGATCCTTCAATGCATATCACATGGTTTCTTAGGCTATATGTATCATACAACATATTATTTTTTGTGCAGCTAAACCCAAACTACGTGTCCTTGTGCAAGGAAATACTTTGCTATGGGAGGATCAGTCTTTCCATCTATCATGTGATGTTTTGAACTTGGAAGGTCCAGTCACGTACTACAAATGGTACAAGAATGATATTATTATAGATGTTGTAAGTTGAATTAGATCAATTGTTACTTTTAATTCACAGGTCTCAGCATTCTTTTTCAGACAGCATCTGGAATTTATAATGTACATCATGCTTCAGTGCATGATAATGGCAAATATACTTGTGAGATAATGTATTTTGATAGTGTATTCAAATCATCAGAGCTGATAATCACGGTGACAGGTGAGTTCATCAAAGTATGTACACTGAATTTTTAGACCTATGGCAATACGTGGACTCAAAAATGTTTTAGATTAGTAATATTACAATTTCAGAAGCAGCTTTTCTTGGATTTAAAATCTCTGGGAGAATAGACTACTTGGAAAAATGTAAAAACAAAATTCCAAAAAGTGTTCAATGATCTCTTCAGCCAAAAATGATATCAGTTTTTTACAGCTAAACCCTGTCTACATGTCCTCGTGCAAGAAACTGATTCACCATGGAGTGGCCAGTCTTTCAAACTATTATGTGATGTTCAGAACGTAGACTACCGTGTTGCAGATTACAAATGGTACAAGAATGGAATTATTATAAATTATGTAAGTTAAATTGAATTGATTGTCTTTCCTAAATCACACTTGTCAGCTCTCTTTTTCAGGTAAAATCTAAAATTTATGATGTAGTTGGTGCTTCAATGGATGATACGGGAAAGTATAATTGTGAGATACAGTATTTTAACATGGTATTCAAATCACCCGAGTTGCAAATTACTGTTAAAGGTAAGTTTATCAAACAATGTCAAGGTTGAAAATTGGGAAATTGTTGTGTTCAAATCTCTGCTCTGAAATTGAACACTATTATACTCAAAAAATTTTAGATAATCTGACAATTTTCTTCTAAATACCAAAGTGCTGTTTTTTTGAACTTATGTCGATGCACAAACTGCAGAATGATTTGTGTTGGGTTTTTGACAAATTTAAAAATAGCTTTTTGGGGGATTTAAAAAATGTATGTGACTTTAACGAGAAAGGAAACTAGTTAAAAAAATTAAAAAAAATTTTAATGGATGGAAGATAGTCTCTTCATTGATATATCAGTTTTTGTGCAGCTAGACCCCAAGTTCGTGTCCATGTGCAAGAAACTACTTGGCTATGGGAGGACCAGTCTCTCGATCTATCGTGTGATGTTGTGAACTTGGAAGATCCAATCTCATACTACACATGGTACAAGGATGGTATTATTATTGATGGTGTAAGAAGGAGTAAATATATTGCCTTTGCGAATCCTAATTCAGCCTTCTTTTTCAGACAGAATCTAGAATTTATGAGATATATGATGCTTCAACGGATAATACTGGCAACTATAGTTATGAGATACAGTATTTTGATATGGTATTCAAATCACCAGAGTTGGAAATCACTGTAAAATGTGAGTTTGTCAAATAATGTAGACTATAGATATTGGGATACTGTTTTGGGCATAATCACCTACTTGAAATCATATATGGTGTGATAGCATAAACTTATAACATACTCATTGAACTGGCTTATCATCAATCGATTTAAAATGACTTGTCACTATCCTTCTAAAAGATATGTTCTATTTCATCAAATGCATGAAAATTAATGAACTTGACAATATTCTGTGTAGGTTTTTTGAATAATGACTTACAGCTTTTCGGTGATGTGAAATACATGCATAACATGAGAAGGAAGTTGTAGCCTTGGCTTATGGATTGCATTGAGTTTGAGAATACCAGCTTAAAAGATGACATCATAGGTCTTGAAGGTTGGTAGTCTGACAGCAGTAGAATTTCTTTGACATTGTGTTAATATTGGAATTTCCTATGCATATCATTAAGATTGAGCTACATATCTAAGCTTATATATAAATATTGCAAATATTTACATGCTATATTGCACATGATAGCTCAATGTCTAATAGAAGACTGATTAATCAATAAGTGCACAGTTATGAACTTTGATGAAGTTGAAAAGCTGGCAAAGAAATTGTACTAGATCAGATAACTGTCATGTAAGAAACTTCTATTATACAGGTTAGCTACATTTGATGTGATCCTGCACTGTTATACCTTTTATGTATTCTGAGATCAAGAATAGTTGAATATTTTTTTATGTTCAGGGGCAAAGTTGTTTGATATACAAAGATTACTTGCATCCTACTGACTGTTGAATATATCATAATATCAGAAATTTGAGATTTCACACTTCAACACTATTTTTCATGAGTTAATTAAATATCCTTTATATCATCTATGCACAGTCCCATTATAGTTGAACTATATTTATAAGGTTATAGCTGTTGGCCATAATTATTATTCATTTCTTGAGTGTTTGGTTGAGCCATGTTTTCCTCAGTATGTGAAATTTCTCTGCCACTGATAAACTCTGAAATGTAAAAACTAGTTTTCTACATTATTTCCAGTTGAATAAACATTGTAAGGTCCACTAAATGTCATAGAAATGAATATTTTGAATTAATGAAAGAATCCCATAAATCAGTTAGAAGAGCATTTAGTCTTTGACCAGATGAAAAATGATGGCTCGAGCTGTTGTACGATATGAATTTTTGTGCAGCTAAACCTCAAATACGTCTTGTTGTCCAAGAAACTACTCCACTATGGGAAGACGAGTCCTTCGATCTATTATGTGATGTTTCAAATTTGGATGACCGGGTTACGTACTACATATGGGCCAAGGATGATATAGTAATAATGGTAAGTGAAATTAAATGGACTGTCCCCCTAACTCTTCAGTGTCAGCATTGTCTTTTAGGCAGAATCTGGAATTTACAGTATATATAATGCTTCAGTTGATGATACTGGCTACTACAGTTGTGGCATAGAGACGTTAGATAGTGTGTTTGGGCCATCCGAGCTGCATATCACTGTGCAAGGTGAGTTGATGGAATAACGCAAACATTGGAGATTTCGGAATTGTTGTGCCACAAATCTACTTTTTGCTAGAAATTATGCTCATGATTAATAGATGCAGAATAACTTATTTCAATCCTTCAAAAAGTTATGTGACTTTTGGTCGACCCCATGCCAATCCATGGTCTCTAAATTTTTTAAGACTATGGCTACTTCAGACACAGCTTTCTAACGGATTTGGGTTTTTAAGGTTGAAAGTTGAAAATCACAATTTTTCAAGGCTTTTTATGGTCAGAACTTTCCCTAAATGTCATCCATTTCAAAAAGCTTGCTAAGCATAGTATTCAAGTTTTGAGCTAAAATGAAAATATTAATTACATATTGTGTACAAGAGCATAATATCTAACAGAAGGAGCATTCACCTTTAGTGTCATTTTCAGTTCATAGTTCCAAACATGAAATTCAAGAACTGACATCTTGCTCAAATTTGAATTGTTATATTTTGTCTGAACTTAAATAGTGGAATGTTAAATTATTCACAATATTTATGCAAAATTAAGTGCACAGGATGTTCCGGGAAAACATGCTCAACTAGTTGTAGTGGTGTGTCCAGCTGTTCCTTATGTAGCATGCTCCACATTCACCATGACCAGTACAACCACGACTTCTGAACTATCACTATGACTCCGTTAGCTAGATTGGATAGCGCATGTACCTTGTATGCAGAAAATCGAGGGTTCAAGCGCCTCACCATGGGCTATTTTTCTGATGCACAGGCCACATGGATTTGGGCATAGGATAAGTATACAAAGACTATTAGCTGTCAAATACTATATTAAATAATACACTTTAAAGTTTAAACTTTGAGACCATTTTTTATCAGTTAATCAAATACCATATTTCAAATCTTTGCACAACAGATGTAAGTTTAACTAATTTTATATTGTCCTAGCAGTTGATGAAAATTATCAAAATTGTTTTACTAAACATTTACATGAATCACTTTTTCATTGCCATGTGATATCAATATTTGTACAGCAAAGCCGCAACTACGTGTCATCGTGCAAGAAGGAACGGCTTCACCATGGAGATATGAATCTTTTCATTTATTATGTGATGTTGAGAACCTAAATGACATAGCGTCGCCCTACAAGTGGTACAAAGATGGTATTAATATAGATCATGTGAGTCTATTTGGATAAATTAGCATTTCTAGACCACAGGTGTTGGCATTCTTTTTCAGATAGAATCCAGATATTACAATGTATCTGATGCTTCAATGGATGATACTGGCAACTATAGTTGTGGGATAAAGTATCTTGATAAAGTATTCGCATCACTAGAGCTGCAAATCACTGTAAAAGGTGAGTTCATCAAATAATGTAATCATCAGATATTGGGAAAATATTTTGCTGAAAATGCAAGATCAGTAAAAAAAAGAAAATATTTTGCTGAAGATGCAAGATCAGTTAAAAATCACTCAAAAAGCTTTATTTGCTTGATTGAGTGTGATCTTACACTTTTGTACCTGTTACATATCCTCCAATATAAATTTTTTTGAATTTTTCACCATACCTACTTAAAGTCAACTGTACAGAAGCTTTGTGGATAAACATATTCAATATGGATGGTCTAATAAGCTCTAATTGGCTGCCAAATACATGATAATGTCAGGAATATAAAGTCTAAGGCTTCCAGACACTTTTTCATGAGTCAATCAAAATTCATATATCGTGACTCCAGACCTACAGTATAATTTAAAAATTATCACTGATTTCTTGGCTCTTAAGGTGAATAGATATTTTCAATGTCTTGTGTGAATATTATTCAGCACTCATAAATTTTGATTCCGAGGGTTGAGTTTCCAATATTATTGACAATTGAAGAAATTCAACTATGTATTATAGAAGGGAATTTTTTACATTACTGAAAAAAGTGCCGAACATCATGTTTCATTGGTAATCAAATTGTATGGTATCAATCTTTTTCAGCTGAACCTCAACTGCATACCATTGTGCATGAAGGGACGGCTTCACCAACTGTGCACGAATCCTTTCATTTATTGTGTAATGTTGAGAATTTGGAGGACCCAATCTTACACTACAAATGGTACAAAGATGGTATTAGAATAGATCAAGTGAGTAAAATTAAAATAATTTTAATTCCTGATTCATGAGTATCAGCATTATTTTTCAGATTGAATCTAGAATTTATGACGTATATGATGCTTCAATGGATGATACTGGCAACTATAGTTGTGAGATAGAGTATTTTGACAGGGTATTCAAATCATCAGAGCTGCAAATCACAGTAAAAGGTGAGTTTATTGAATGATGGTGTAGCTTAAAATCAGCCTTTTGATGGTTGCATTCAGCAGTTTCTAGAATACTATCCTCTATTCTCACTTTAAATAGAATTTCTATCATAATTCAACAAAATGGCCTTACTTATGTACATAAACTGGAGCTTGTATTCTTGTGTGTAAAAAAGACCACATGATTTACTGTCTGCTTTTTGGCCTGTTCAACTGCATAATAATGGTAAAATGCTTCATTACAACACATGATATAATACAACAATACAATGTATGTAACAGAACAATATGGATAAGTGATATTGGACAGGCAGAACAGCAAAAATGAGCTATTACAATCAGCCATAACTAACATTCAGACAATTGTCACATGTGTATATAACATATGTTTCAAGGAAAAACATTTATCAAATCTTCAATTATCTCGATTTTTTAGAATGCGATAAAAAGGTGCCCAACTCAATTAATTTGTTCATTCTTATTGATACCCATGGCAAATACAGGCAACATTTGAATATATACCAGAATTTTAGTTTCAATATAGCCAAGATACTGGATGAATCATACAATTCCACAGTCAAGGTGACTTTGGGCGTGGCGATATTTGATCATCAGTATGAACGCTTGGTGAAATTTGGAAAATATGGACCTGTAACAGGATTGAACAAAAAATTACTGGAGCAAAAGATAGCTAAAATTATGGCATTAAATGATTCAAAGATTCACCACATCAATATGGCTGATGCTGTTGAAAAGTCCATAGCAGAATTTAGGGAAGACCAGGTATGATTGTCAGTTTTTCTTTGGGTATTCTTAACTGATGCATTTGGAGTGTGAAAACTGGTTTTGTATCCTTTCCTTATGAATAACATATCATTCATGAAAACACACAAGTTTTAGAGTTTAAATTCTACAGTAAGAGGTTTTTTTTTGGATAATTTTCAAGTTGTTGCATTTTCACACCACTTTTCATTCTAGTAGCTTCCTATCCAAAAAAGTCCACAGTATGACTTCTAGTAAAATTTAAATATTTTCAACTCATTGTAGCATGCAGTGAAGTGACCATAGTAGGTGTGGTCAAACATAACACCTAGTAGACTGTCCTGAAAGAAAAAAAGGGATACCCAATTGATGTTTGTTGGAACGTCATAGAAGATTTCACCAGGAATTTTGGTACCTAATCTTTAAGAAGTTTTGAACCCATTTTCTTGTGATACTTTGCCAAAATATGATTGCCTATATTTTCAGATTGACGATCAAGTGGGCACTAAAAATATATTGGTTATCTTACGGAAAAGTATTGAATGCAATGACTGTGATAACAACCTCAAGAAGAGTTTGGATATGGCACGGATGCGAAATGTGGAAGTCATCCTGGTGACACCTTCAAATACGAAAAAGTCGCCTATAGGCCACAGAATTTTATACAACAAAAAAGACCGTCTTAAAAGTGCTAAGCAGCCATTATTGGAAATGATCAGAAAATTGGCGAGCAGCTTTTGTCGTAATGGTTAATGCACGTTGGTATTTTTGCATGTTGATGAAATTTTGAATCTAAACTTATTAGAAATTATACTGTTGGAATAAAAATTAGCACAATCTTGCTGAAATTACCCTGAAGTAAATGATAACTTTGACATGAGACCATACATTGAAGATTCTACAGTACTTCTTGATACATTTTTAGTTCCTGCATTCTATGCATTAAAGTTTTTTCAAATTTTTGAGGCATTTTCAGTGCTTCTAGGAACCCACATATTCTAATTAAAATCTCCAAAACTTCACTGTGATTACGATGTGATTATCTATGTATTAATATTCCAAAGCCTTTTAGTCCAGATCCCTGGCTCCTGTCCAAGAAGCCCTTCAAAACTGATAACTGTAGCCTGTTGGTTCAAGGGAGTGAGGGGTTTTGTATGATAACATACAACATTCCATCCATAAGATTGATATTCCTCCCAATCCACAGGTTCGGAGCCTGGCCATTTTAGTTGAGCCCTGGTCACAGGGGCCACACTTTGGCCAGTGGTGGGACAGCTCCAGGAAGCCATTTATCAAAGGCATATCCATCCCCACATGCAGCCATTGTGAATCAAATCCATCCTGCATGTGACATAAAAACCAATGATTTGATTGCAGAATCAAAATTTTGATTTTTAAAGAGTTCTTTCCCTCATTATTTGAGATTTTATAAACATGAAATGTTTTTTGCAATTTTGAATTTTCTTAAAAGTGTGAATTTTAAACTTTTCTGTATGATTATTTTGAATTATTTTAATACTTTCATTTTTCTTTTTTTTCGTGATGTTTTAATTTTTGATTGGATAATCTATTTTGGTGTTTTTCGTGGATTTCAAGATTCAAAGTCATTTAAAAAACTACATAGAGTAGACAGGAATTTCCGAGGTTAACCTAGCAATAGCTCATTGAGTGGAATGAAAAGGACTTTCTGAAATCACAGAAGAAAAATTCATTTCTGAAACTGTAGCAGAAACTGTAACACCCAGTTTCTAATGATACTTTACTTGATCTTGAAAACGGTCTGCGACTGTTCACAGTCCACAAGGACGACGGTAACAAATGGAATGATTACCATAATATACAACAAAAATAAGAATGGACATTGGATCGATGATTGCTTTATCGTTGATAAAATATGGTTATGCTTCTTCACAAAACAAGTCTCCCTTTTACAAAAACGCTTTCGAACAATCTCCCTTCAAAAAGACACGCTTGCATAAAAATCTGATGGAATCACCCTTTGCTTCTCTTTAAATACTGCTTCTTTTAGCCACTCCCTTGGCTCGTGGGAGGTCTGTTTCAAAAAATCTTCTTCCGCCAATGGCTGCTTCTTGCTTCTTCCGCTTTGCTTGTTTAGTCACGCCTTCCAATGCTTTCCTGGTACCATATGCTTCTATGCTTCTCTTATGCTTGCTTCCTACATTGGACTTCACCATGGCTCTGTGCTTCCGTGTATGCTTCTGTATCTATTTCCTCTGCATATACATGTTTTGTAGGAACTGTCCCAACTGTTCCACTTGAGACTGGTATCTGGCGGATTTTCTGCTTTTTACTGTGTGCAGGTGTGTTTATGATTTTTATGGGAAATTAATGTAGCCCTGGAATGTGTACTTTCGTGTAGATTCTAGGGGACCAGCTGCCAATGTGCAAATTAATTACAGCTTCTTAATTGGATCAATAATGGCTACTGGGGTGTGGGACAATCAAAATAAAGTACTTCACATAAATTTACAGGAATGTTTGGGTGTGAATCCCAGTCACCCTCGAGACAATAGATTATGAAATAAATTGATAATTAATAAACAAATATCACATAGTGTACAATATGTATTTACATTAATGTGTTAGCATGTACGTTACACAACTACAGTAAAAAATTCTATTTCTGGAAGTGAAGTAAATACTATGGTGAAAAAGATCATTTCTGAACTACTGTAGAAACTACAGTAAAAGGGTCATTTCTGGGATATAGCAAAAAAATGTAGTAAAAAATGCTATTTCTGGAACTGAAGTAAATACTACAGTGAAAAAAATCATTTGTGAACTACAGTAGAAACTATGGTAAAAGGGTCATTTCTGGACTATAGTAAATATTACAATGAAGCAGGTCATTTGCAGAACTGCAACAAAAACTGCAGTAAAACTGCTATTTTTGCATTTAAAGTGAAAACCACTGTGAAAAGTTCCATTTCTGGAACTGAAGTAAATACTGCAGTAAAAAGTGCCTCTTGTGAAACTAAAGTAAATATTAGTTTGAGGGATTTCATTTCTGAAACCAGAGTAAATACAGTCATTTCTGGAACTAGCATTTATTAAAATATTGTGGACAAATTTATTTAGAAAACTATAGTTAAAAGTCATTCCTGGAACTAGAGGTAAAGCAGTCATTTTTAGGAATGTGGTAAAAGGAGTCATTTGTGAAACTACAGTAATGTCATGGATGAGGGCTCGTGTGAAATCACAGTATACCTTTAATCTCACGCAGTATAATCATCTATTATTGTATTTGCACACTTTTGTGTTTGCATCTATTTGTGACTATTTCCGTACTTGACAAATGACATTAGCAAACAGAGTCAATGTCCTTCCAGATTTCTTTTCCTGCATCTCTACAGGAATGCATGGGCTCTGGCTTCTTCTTGCCTAAGGAACACCAGCACCAACTATTTTTGGCCTCGGCCTTCTTCCTCAGCAAGATGTGTTCATGATTACTGTAGTCAACACGTCCTACTGTACTCAGGAGCTACTGACACTCATATCTCCCACTAGCATAAATACCAAGTTTGTTCCACCAAATTGGTATCTCGAAACTATGGACCCTCGATGAAGTTGAAGCACCTTACGCCATCATCTGCATTATATTTTGCCTGAGTTCCTCAAAGAGCACTTCTTGATCACAGCTATTTTCATTGCATCACATACCTTTGAGTCAACAAATCGAGCATTACTCTCACTGATGCGAATGATTAGCTGTAGGAATTTCTGCTAAAGATGTTCATATGTTTTGCACAGGCACTGAGTTGGCCTTAGTGCTGAGCCTATTCGAACTGGGCAAGTGCCTATGTGCACACAGGCCCTGCCCTGCAAAGACACCTTTGCAGGCATTGGTCTGGGCATCATCAACTCCACTCCAAGCTTACTGTAGACATTCAAGTGTATATAATGGTGTGTTGCTCCATGTGATTCTCATCATGCTGATACTTACGTTTTTTGTCACTTTTTATTTTGCAATCACTTACTTTCATTTCATTTCGTTCATTATTTTTACATGCATTTTTCCATTCCGTTTTGTTGTATTTTGTTTGTTTTTGTTTTCTTTCACACATGGGCTACAGTAGGCCCTTTGGCTAAAAACTTCTCCCAAGTGAGCTCCATGAGCTCGTGGCTATATTTGGTGCATTCTATGGGCCTCTTATCAGTAAAACTAGCATCCCCTTTGCCATGCAAAACGACTAGTTACAAAGTTTTTTCTAAATATGCTTGTATGCTTAGCATAGGCACTAACGTTGGCCTCAGTGCTAAACGTACTTGAGCTAGGAATATGTCTATGTGACCATAAGCATCTTCTGCACCGTTTTCCTCTGCAGAAGTTAGCTTGGGCGTCGTGAGCTCCACCCAGGCCATACTGTGAGTTAAACAGGTCCTTAAGAGGAACTCTTTCTTTAGTTTTTCGCTCATTCTTGGGTTTACCCCTGCATCCATTTTATTTTGTAGCTCGTGTGTCCGCCGCCTTACTTTTTCAATAAATTTGAATATTTTATTCCACATCGCATTCACTGCTCATTGCATGAACTTGTCTATCGCCTACCTTGTGCCAGATCACCACCCATGTACATGTGGAATAAAGAGAGTCGCACCCGGCCTCCAGCATTTACCAGTTGAAGAACAGAGTTCAAACAGCCCATCTGTTTATCAACCGAAACTGTCAATCTAGGGACCCTGTATCCCTTCGTTGAATCATTTGAGAAGCAGTCTTCTCATGGGGTATTTTTGTTGTGGGTATATTTTGAGGAACCCTTTTCTAAGTTGGCTTTCCCCTGAGTTTTTCCCTCAATTATAAGGGCTCTTGTTCCGCTCCGGATAGGGCTACAAAGGGGATCTTGTGATTTACAATCGGGTCCCCAAATTGGGTCATTTCTCAGGTGACCTTGTCCATCTTTCTTACTGAATCAGACAGGCATTGCCACATATAACCTGGCGGCATCATCCATTACTCTACAGAAGCAACCCCAGGACAGCGCCAGAGTGTCCTATAGGTCTTCCTATAGCCAGGACTTGCCAGGTTAGGTTCCCGAGGTAAAAGAAGCGGGCCACCCCATGGGGTCACAGCATGTCACTCACTGTGACATGGCCCCATTTTTCTATTAATATGGTGTCACATTAACTGAAAACTGGGAGCCATGTCACATTAATTAGATTTGTGGCCAATCACATTGATGGGAAAAATTCATGCCATATTTATAAAAATATGGCTATGTCACTGTGAGTGACATGCTGTGACCCCGTTAGGTGGCTCAAGTTGGTATTCAGTTTGGGAACATAACCCAGCTGGTACTGCCTATAGGAAAACCTATGGGGTACCTCGGTACTGTCCTTGGGTTCTGCTGCAGAGTAATGGACAATGCCGCCAGGTCAGGGGTGGCAATTCCTAGTCCCATTTAATGAGAATGAAGGACAATGCCATTCGTGGAATGGCTTATTGTAGGGGACCCCATTGTAAACCTAAATCCTCTTTTTGGCCCTAACCCAAAGGGTTCAAGGGCTACTCTAACTGAGGGAACTCTCAAAGGGAAACCAACTTGGGGAAGGGTTCCCACAAATATACCCTCAACAACAATAACCCCTGAGAAGACTCACCTAGTCCTCTTTTCAACTATGACTGGGGGCGGGGCGATGGGGTCAAGGGTTCATGGATCAGGGGATGATGGGAATGGGTGACGGAGATCAGATTCGAGTTTGGTGCAGGTGTGTACTGTACGCGGGTCGGCGAGTGACGCAAAACCTTCCATGATGAGGGGAGCGAGGAGTGATTCCTGAGCTAAGGGCGATGGGGTAACTCCTAGGCATGAGATATGGTAAGGTAACACAGTAGAGGGCACCAAGTAATATGCAAATTCATTAAAATATCGGCACTGGACACAATATATATGTAAATTAATAAGATATAAATCGGGGGATGCAGTGATGTAAGATAAACGCAAGGGAAAACGATTGAGGCCCAAAAATGAGTACAAAACTAATGAAACAGACTCTTTTAAAGGGCCCTGTAGACCTACAGTATGCCTTGGGTGGACCTAACCACACCCAAGCTAACTTCTACAGAAGAAATTGCTGCAGAAGATGCCTATGGACACATAGACATTTTCGAATTTGAATACGTTAAGCATTGGGGTGAGTTTCACTTTTCATGCTAAACATATGAACGTCATTTAGAGAGAATGTCCAAACTAGTCGTTTCGCATTGCAAAAGGTCGATAGTTTTTATTGATAAGAGGTGCACGTAATGCTCAAATTATGGCCATGAGCTTGTAGAGCTTATCTTTGGGGGAAATTCTAACTAACGGGTTACATACAGTAGTCTACGTGTGCAACAGAAAAATAACAAAATGTAATGGAAATGAAAGAACAAAATGAAAGAGGAACAAAACACAAAAAGTACACACAGAATGCATGTAAAAATATAATGAACGAAACGCAAAATTCGAATAAGTAACTGTAAAACAAAAAGTGGCGAAAAACATAAAGTAAAAACATGGTGTGAATCACATGAAATTGGGCAAAATTTGTCGGCACGTGACAATGGCATGGGTTTTCCATCAATGTGACATGGCCCCACTTTTCAGCTAGTGTGACACTATCTTACGTTGGTTATTGGTCATAGCTCAAGCTAGTGCCCTCCCTCTTAGCTGTAGCAGTCCTCCACATCAACCCTGGCTTTATGTTAGCTGATCCCCGTCATACCCAGCTGTCTGTTGTGACCCGTCCATACCTGATCTTGCTGTAGCCGTTTTTCCCCTGCTGGACCAGGTAAATTCCAGGGTAGATTTAGGTTAGATAAGGGTACTCTCCCCTGAGTGGGTTCCTCTCCCTGGTTCCCACTCATTTATCAGCAACACCCCTCCCTGAGGCCCGGTGAAGAGTGATGTTTTGGTTTGCAACCTGGGTCCCAATGTCCAGGTAATCCAACCAATGACCATGTCCATCATCCACGTTGAGTGAACCAATGTTCACCCCTATCCGGGTGGCGTTTATCTTCACCTGCAGTAATTAAGCAACAGAGCACCTGCACAATACCTATAGTTTCTTCTATAGCTATTACTCACCAGGTTTGGTGGGCAGGAATCCAACACGTCAGCGTCAGGCCCGTGGCCCCTTTCTATGGGACATGGCTCTCCTTGTCCTTTTTGTGTGTTATCCACATTACAGTAGGAACAGTTATTACCAAAACTACAGATATGCAGACTAGAGTGTATTTCTGAAACCTTAGAAAAAAGTCATTCCTGGAAGTCCAATTAGAGTGTCAGTTCTGGACTGACAGTACAGGGTCTCTTGCGAATCTATAGTAAGATCATTTCTGAAACTACAGTAAAACCGGTCAGTACTGAAACTATAGCAAAAAGAGCAATTTTTGAAATTACAGTAAGAAGCTCTTCCTGATGCTTCACTAAAACAGGTCATTCCTAAAACTACAGTAATAAACTTCTTGATCATCAACCTCAAGCGCACATATTTTACTTTTCAACGAAAAGAAAAAATAAAATAAAACAAAAATATAAAACTATTTCATTAATGAATCGAATTTTAATTTTTTGATCTTTCCACATATACAGTAAGAACGACACAACAACAAATTCACACAAAAATTGGGGAAATAAGCTACATTACAGTAATAACTTTTCGCCAAAATAAATATACAGTAAACCGAATTTAAGGGACAAAAACACACACATTTATAGAAGACTTTTTTCAATGAGATTTTTGCGGGGGAGAAAAAAAACCAACGATTACAGTAAAATACGTACAGTGTTAAGCACGCGTATGCAAAAATTGTAACTTGATCATCAATAAAACTAAAGTAAAACAGGCTAAAATCCGGAGTAAATTTCAAAAATTCAGGAACCGACCATCGGGAGTGGGACTTCAATTCAAGGTGAATTTTCCAGGGCAATGCCATAGATTTTATAGAAATATATACACTCCCGATGGTCAGACCCTAGAATTGCCAATTTCCAGAACCGTCAGAAAACTTTGCCCTCGATTATTGGAGTTACTATAGTCTCAAGTCTCATTTTTCTTAGCAGGTCAACGAGGCATTTCCCGCCGAAATTCCAGGGTCTAGTCATCGGGAGTGGAGTCCCGCGCCCTTATTTTTTGATCCAATGAATTTTACACGCCGATTCCCAGGATTTCATAGATTAGGTTTAACTCCCGACGGTCAAACCCTAGAATTTTAATTTTTCAGAAACGTCATAAACTTCGCGGCTCGACTATTAGGGTACTACGCCTCAGTTTTGTATAACATTTCAACGAGAAAATTCCAGGGTCTGACCATTGGGAATGAAGCGTAGCGCTATAGTTTTTATTGAAATTCACAAATGCTTGAGGGTTTGGTCATCGGGACTAGATATTTCAGAGCACAAAATCAACAATGAATTTCGCGAACTTTTCTCTGGGGTATCACCATCGGGAGTAGACTGTGGTGCCTTTATTTCCCGTGCAATTTGAAAATATTTTAGCGTCTGGTCATCGGGATTGAGCTATAACAACACACATTTCGACCATAAGGAACCAGCTGAGTAATATCCCAGAACAGAATTGCCTGGGTTTTTTGAAAATGGAAAGCTTTCAGGGTCTGACCATCGGGAGTAAGGTTGGGCAAAAAATTAAAAGTTGCGCCCAAGGTTACCAAAGAGGTTATTATACCCTGCGAAAAAAGATGCCAAAAGTAAGTCATACACAGCCGGACCTCACACGTATTCCGTCCCGATCTAGTTCCCCTAACGCCGCCACAGCCGCACGCCACGCCCTGAGTTTTGATCAAATGTTACTGCCGCGACCGTCAAATATTGTGCAATCAACAGTGGTACCCACGGTAAGCCTTCCGCCCCATAATCCGCCCTTATCTACTTTCAGTACTCCTGCGCTGGACAGGACAACACAACCGCAAGTACCGCTCATTCCCCCAGCCGCGGCGACAATCAATTCTCAACCACCGCTGTCGCTAAGTCAAAATCCTCTCATCGCCGCCGTAAATTGCCCTAACCCACCGGTCGTACCACAAATACCGCCGCCAAGCACCGCAGCCAGAAATAGCAACGATCACACCGTTGCCAGAACCGATTCTTCTGAATCTTTTGTCAATATTGATCCACCGCAGGCCCCAACCGCCACCCGCGCTTCAGCAAGCAATCACCGCAGCAGTATAGCAATCGCAAACGCCAATGAAGTTCAAAATTTTCGAATTGAAGCACGCGACGCGCTGGACCAGCTTAGCACCGCCGCCGCACGCATAACCAACAATGTTCCTACAGTACAAACAATTGATCAAATCATCGGCGCAGTTTCTGACCAATTTCAAGCGCAGCAATTACACGTCCAACGCGAAATCCAAGAACAAACAAAAGCCACAAACGCGGGCTTCACCGCCCTCACAGAGCAAATGCAACAGTTGATTTCTACAACCGCCGCCGCAACTACCGCGCGCAATCCACCCACACCAAGACCCCCGCCGGTGTCCTCACGGTTTCACGGCGAGGAAACGAGAGATATTTATATCCCAAACGAAACTCTCCGTGAAACTGAACCGCCTCAAGTCTTTGGCCGACTACCAAATCAAGTCAAACCTAAAGCACCGTCGACAGATACCCTGTACAATAACGAATTTTCCCGCACTGCACGCGCCGACGAAGAATTACACCGTTCCGCGCTTCAAAGACGCCAACCGTCCGCGGCAAACCATTTCGGTTTCTCAGACTACCCACTGGACGATTATTATGACCACCCGCAACCTCGGTACGATATGCCGCTCACATCTCATCGTGAAGAAGATAGCTGCATCAAAACAATTGTCGACAACATGCACCCATTGATTATCAACAGCGCCGCGACAAATAAACGTCTGCTACGCTTCTTCATCCGCTTGGAAAACGAGTTCGGCTACAACGCCTCCAACCATGTAAAGATGAGCACACTACGCCGACTCACCCGCGATACGCCGAGCGACATGATCCAAGATATGACTTGGTACGAAGACGCCAAAAATTTGCTCATGTTCCAACTAGCCCCGGATTGCAATCAAATGACTCTCAAACACGAGCTCACGTCAATCACCCCGGAAGTTGGAGAGGAATCCGCCGCGTTCTTGAGTAAGGTAATGACTTATGTACAATTACTGTATCAGCATGAAGACCAAACCTTCCGGCACAAACAAGTAATTGACACCTTTTTGACAAAAATCCCTGTTTTCTATCAACTAACAATTGGCAAACAAGCGAAAGGCTTCACGAATGTCCAACAATTGGCCAATGCCGTAGCTAAAGCCCGTAGTGTCCTCAACGCAACCAAAGCCGAAATTGGAACCCGGGAAAGACCTATCCTCGTGAAACAAGCCGATCCAGAAGTACAACCACCGAAGTCTTCGCAGCCTTTTGACCGCCGTTTTGAACACCCCCGCAGCATGGACCGCCCTCAAAACCACTACCGCGAGCGCTCTCCCTCTACGGATCGCAGGCCCCAAAATTCGGTGCCACTGCTCGCTAAATTCGTCTCTTTCCAACCGCAAGCGATAGAACCACCACTGCCACAGCCACCGTGCACGGAGATGCTTTTAGAACAATTGATCCAGAGATACGATCGCGACTATGAAGAATGAAAATCACGACAACGTCCAGAGGAAACGTTACCTCTCAACAGACAACAAAGTCCGCGCCATCAATCTCAAAACCAAGAGCCATACGCAAATCGTTTCGATTGATCCGCCAGCCGAGACCGCGCGCGCACAAAGCAGCCTACAGGTCTTTGGTGCGATGCTCACAAATCCTGCACCCACAACACCGAAGATTGTGTCTGGCTCAAGCGGCAAAACGCTCAACAGTAACAAATCGCCCATCCTACGCCGCCCATTCACGGCAAGCCGATTTTCGAACCAGTTCGAACGATATCCGTGGCCAACGCGATTGGAGACCCCGCCACGGAGGACCACCCCAACAAGGCACAAACTACGCCCGCGGCGCGCGAAACCATTTTTATGAAGGTAATTCTATACAGCACCCAAATGATTTTGTTCAGAACACCAACGCCGTCTATCCGAATCAACAATTTCGGGCGCCATGGGAACAACATATTCACTACAACGCCGTACCGGCTCCATACCTTACAACACCTACAGATTCATCGCGCGCCAGTTCCCAATCCTCAGAGTTACAACTAGCCCTACCCACGCTACCACCCCCCAATTCCGCGTCGACGCCTGCTCTAGAAGCACGCACTAATAATCAATCGACTTCCGCGGCCAATATGGTCATTCCGTCCAAAGAAATCGCTTCCACCGCACCGATTGTCAGCCCCGGCATAGTCTGTTGGAACGCAACGGGCCGCGCTTTTCAAGACCCATGCCATATCCGATCGTCCGTTTGTCAAATTGATAATCTCACGCCGTCCTCTAAATCTTTTGTTCCCAAATACACCTCTACGAGAGCCTTCCAAATTCCTATCAAGATCCGAGCCGTTAAAGCACAGGCGCTCATCGACACCGGTGCCCAATGCTCCGTTTTGTCCTCAGGATTAGTCAAATGCGCGTTCGACAAGCAATCGCTCCAACTCCCGATATGTGGAAAAATCAAAGTCGCCTATGGCGCTGTTGTCAATGCTCACGGCTCAGTAGTCGTTACAATGGAATCCGCGTTCGGAGAGCACATGATCAAATGCGTGATCCTCGACGACGATGGAAACGACCAATGTATCATCGGCACCGATTTTCTCGTGCACCCAGATATCCACGCCATTTTGAATTTCAAAGATAATTACATAGAAATACAAGACGTAAAACAAAGTAATCTCAAAGTAATCGCCTCGGTCCGCCCTCGAATGGAATTGTTCCTAAATGCCGCCAATGGCAATGTTTTAGAAGAAATCCCCGAGGAAGAGTGAGTAAGTTTCTACGATGATAAATCTGATATTTTCAGCCAGCCCGAAGAGATCGAAGCTGAACAACCGATACGGCAGGCTCAACCTAATCCACACCAACCCCCCCCCTCGGCAGCTGGAGGTTACCGAGCTTGCCGAACCAATTTTTCTCGTCGCCCAAGCTTCCATTTTGATTTCGCCACACTGCCAACAATGGGTCAAAAGTACCGTTTTCCCCACAACATCGGCGACCGTTCCCGACGTAATTGTACAACCCCTCGCCACTAACAAGGTAGCTGCAGAACTTCCAGTTGAAACCGCAGTTGTCAACATCACCAACGGTCATTGCCCGCTACTTTTCATCAACAATACGCCAAATAGCATCAAACTCCGCCCAAATCAACTCATTGCGATGGCAAAACACACGCTAGAGTACTCCGAAACCTACGCCGATTGCCAGATAGCAACCGCTGCCGCCGACCGCGATTTAACGGACCACGAGCCGGCCGCACTCAATAAATCGTTCCCTGGTCACACCACGCAACAAAAGCTGGAGTTCACCCTAAACAAGATGACCGAAAAAACTTACGTCTCCGCCGCGCAAAAGGCAAAAGCCCGCAAAATGCTTCGACAAAACCGAGACGTCTTTAGCCTGCCCGGCGACACACCAACAATCACTAGCGAACTAACAGTCAGCATCGACACCGGCACTGCAAAGCCCGTATCTCGCAATTATTACTGTGGCGCGATGGAGCAAAGACGGATTGTACGTCGCCATATTCAAGAAATGCTCAACAACGATTTTATCAAACCATCCCGCTCGCCCTGGGCCACACCGCTGTTCTTGGTAAAGAAAAAAGACGGCTCTTGGAGACCTGTTGTTGACTACCGCGGAATAAACGATGTCATGCCAAGGGATAAATTTCCGATCCCGCACATTGACGGCTATTTGGACGCGATGGGACAAGCAAAATTCTTCACTACGTTGGATCTCAAAGCAGGGTACTGGCAGGTACCCCTTGACGCCGACTCCCCCGATAAAACAACCTTCATCTGCCAAGAAGGTTTGTTTCAATTCAAAGTTTTGCCGTTTGGCTTGAAGAACACGCCCGCCGAATTTCAACGTCTAATGGGAAGAATTCTCCAACCATATATTTGGAAGATTTGCCTCGTTTATATCGATGATATCATCATTTTCTCGAATTCGTTTGAAGAACATTTGGAGCATTTACAAATCATTTTCGATGCCCTCCGCGCAGCCAACCTCACGCTTCGGCCAGACAAGTGCGAATTCCTGCCGCCGCAAGTCAAATTCCCGGGACATCTTTTTAGCACCCGCGGAATCGCTGCCGATCCCGAGAAAGTCAAAGCGATCGCCGAATATGAATTCCCAAGGACCAAAAAAGGTATGCAAAGTTTTCTAGGTTTAGTCCAATGGTGCAAACGCTTTATCCCAAACTTGGCGACCTTGTCCAGTCCTTTGTACGGACTTCTACAAAAAGACGCCCAATATATCGCCATGGACGAACATTACGCCGCGTTTGAAGGTATCAAAGCAGCCCTCACATCATCGCCTTTCCTCGGCTACCCGGTCTACGATGGTAAAGCCCAATTTGTCATCCAAACTGACGCCAGTACGACCGCCATTGGAGCAATCTTGTATCAAGAAAATGGAAACGATCAATGGGTCGTCCCCTACAATAGTTGCGTACTCACCGATGCCGAAACCCGCTACAGTACGACTGAGCGTGAATGCTTGGCCATTGTCTACGGCTTCCAGATGTACCGCCACTATGTGTACGGCCAAAAAGTTATTGTTTGCACCGACCACAAGCCGCTCGAATAGCTCAAAGATGAAAAACACCAAAACTCGCGCCTTCAACGCTTTGCGATCAGCCTCCAAGACTACGACTACAAAGTAGAATACATTAAAGGTAAAGACAACGCTTGTGCCGATTTCTTGTCCAGGAAAGATGACCGCGACAAAACGCCAATTCCGAACACCGAAAATTTGACCGCCAAGATTTTCCATAAACATTTTCACCCTGCTGGCGCAACTACAGCCACCGACCTAACGGTACCGGAACCACTCCCAGCAGTGGCCTCACCGCCCATGGAAGTCGACGCCGAAATCAACGCCATCACCCATGCAATGACAAAAAAGACCATCAGTCAACCCACATTCTCCAAATTAATGCCAGCGACCCCCGACTATGGACCGCCCCCAGCCAAAGCCATAACAATTGCTGCTCACGAAGAGGTCTTAAAAGCCCAAGCCGCGGATCCAACCATCTCAAAAATCATCGACACCCTCCACACCGACAATGCGGTCAAACATCCACCAATTTTCTTCGTCGAAGACCAACTTTTGTACCGCTAGACTAAAGATGTCAAGCAATTGGTCATCCCCGCATCCATGGTCGACCAAACCCTTCATCAATTCCACGGCACGAAAATTTCGAACCACCAAGGCTCCAACCGCATGCTAGCAGCCATCAAAGCTCATTTTTGGTGGCCCCGCATGGAGGAAAACATACGAGACTGGATCAAAACTTGCAAAATTTGCCAATTAACAACGCCGCGTACATCACCGCCTCCGCCACTGTTGCCGATTCAACCCAAACACCCTTTTGAGATTGTGGCGACCGATATCGTCAACATTTCGCCAGTAGGTGAAAAACGTCCTTACGTTATTGTTTTTCAGGATTATTTCACGAAATTCGTGTCCACGCACCCGATACCGGATCAAAAGGCCTCAACAATCGTGGAATGTTTCATCAACAATGTCGTCCTCACACACGGTAGCCCACTTGTCCTCCTCTCCGATCAAGGTGGATGCTTTACGTCAAAGCTTATGCAAGATATCTGCGAGCTTCTCAAAATCCGCAAGGTTAAAATGACAGCATACCACCCCCAGTGCAACGGAATGGTCGAGCGTTTCAATCAGACATTGATCGCCCAACTGAAAAAGTTTACCGCCAATGATCCAGACAACTGGGAACGTTACTTACCATACGCCGTGTTCGCCTATAACGCCACGCGGCACACAGCTACACGCCATTCGCCATTCAGTTTATTACGAGGATATGAGCCGCGCATGGCCTTCGACTACGATTGCGCCCGCAGACTCATTGCCATTGAACTATGACGCTTATCAGCATATTCTTATGCAAGCGCAACTCAAGATGCACGAAAAAATTAAAGCTAACCTCGATGCAGCAGCCGCCATCAGCAAAGAATACTTTGATTGCAAAGCTCGAAAACATGACTTCGCCGTCAACGACCTTGTTCTTTTAACCAATACATGCAAAGCTAACTAAATCCAACCCGACTTCATCGGACCTTTTCTCATCACGGACGCCTCTCGCGCAGCCGAAAACGTTGTCACTATCGACTCACTCAATGCGCCCGGCCGCCCGCAAACTGTCTCCATAACGCATTTGAAACCGTTCGTTCCGCAACCCGCAAAAGACGCGTTTGAAAACAAAGAAGGTGGACCATGCATGCCCCACACTTCACACCGACAATAGTTTGCTTTGAAATTTTTCTTTTGTGATACAGGGCTCATCACGCTGCATTGTAAATAATCTTCACGTTTGTATAATTTAGATCATGGCCACCTCGTTGATGAGCAAGGATGCAGACCATGTCTCTGCAAAACACTCCTATTCGCACCATCTACTACCTGAAAATTTGACCGATTTTACACCACCACATTACACTTTGCCCTGGTCCCCACACTTTTGCAATAGGAGGGGGTTTCTTCTTTAATGTTAGGTTCTGTTCAGCGCGAGGCCATTCGGTTTATTTCCGCCCGACCCTGGCCGCTATCACTCTCATAAGACTAATGGGAAAGGTTGATTTTAGTCCCCATTAACATATTGGTGTTTGTGTTGCTTTTTCATAACTATAGTGTTGCATTTTCTTACTTTACACTTTCTTCACCTTTCAGCAGCTTATTCTTTTACTATTTCATTTCTACTTTTTGCTTTCATCCGCAATGGTCGCATTTTCCAGCCGCTCTTCAAAATTTATTTTTCAACATGACGACTCCGTCGACCGGATCCAGCTCCACAGCCGACGAGCCCCCACCGTACCATGAATCCATCAATGTCAACGAACGATATGTACGTTGGGCCGAGCAGCAGCCTCACCAAAACGATCTAAGCTTCGCCTGCGATGGTACTTTTATGTTTTACGCTTCTTTTGCTGCTTTTCTTGCATGCTTGTTGCTTGGGACCCCATGGGCACCCCCACTCTGTAGCTCCGCGCCAGAAACCCATGGTCAGCCGCCGCGATCCCGTCATCATCAAGTTGTGGCCCCCCCTCGTCCACAACCGGCTGCTGCTTTGATTCCCGCATTCGACAACTCTCGTTATCTCGCTATCGTAGCCCGATCCAGTTGTCAAGATGCACCCATCAAAGTGACATCGCCGCCCAAGCCACCGTCTCTCGAGAGTGTGTTTCCTCCTAACCAATCGAAAGCAACGCTACACCCTTCTCTTGGTTTAACGTTAAAATCATCCTTTCGCCACCATTTCGCTCCCTCGATTTGGTGCCCCATGTGTCACATGTTAAATATCACGCTTGCTCTTGTTTACAGAACAACGTCAAACGCTTGATCCGCGTCGCCGACTTGGAATCGTGGTACATCTCTATGTACGCACGACCCCTGAATGTATTGCCGCCATCAATATTCCTCTCACCTGGAAGTTTGGGGCAGGCCTTGGCCGCCCAACCCACACCAAACTTCCGCGGCTATACGCTCATCGGTTTCAGCACAGAATCAATCATGGCCGCCGACATGAAGAACTTCCAGTTTACCGTGCCCATGCCAGCCAACTCCACGGCGCCTAGCTATCCTCGGTACGTTCAACTCGCGTACCCGAACGGCACGATGTTTGTTTTTGAAACGTTCACCGCTATCCCGGAAGATTGGAGCGCACTATTCTCCCTAGTCGACGGCAAACACACCATCGTAGTTTCCTTCGATGGAGCCGATGACTGGGCTGGAATATACGCTCTTCTGGGTACCCAATTCCGGACCGATTGGCAAAAGAAGAACAAATACCCCGTTGTAAAAGCCATCCATTTCGACGCGTACCACGTTATCCGAAGTATCGACATATCCCCACCGCTATACGAGCTGGCGGGACGAATTGGTTTCTTTCCCGAAAAACGTACGCTGAAAGCTACCGTTTCCGCTATGTGGGCGCTGGACGTTTCCAAACTCATGCTACGCTTCCCAGTAGCCCTGGGTTTCATCAACAATCCAACGACGTCGTTCTTGCAATTCGACGTCCTTGCCTATGCGGCCCTCAACGCTTACTACCCGCTATTGTTGTTTTTGGCTTTTGGTCGCTATGGCTTCATCTCCGAGGTTTACAACGCCCCCGTGTTGTTCCCCCATGACTCGCTGGATGCCGCCGAAATCGACCACCTCACCAAATCCGTTATCGCTGCTTTTCACAACGTCACGTTGTCGGATGCTTTACCCCCCCGACTACGCCGATCGAGTATATCCTACGATATCGCAAATCGCCTTGCCCGCAATTATGCGAGACGAAGTTCTCTCAGCTTATAAATTTTTCATGTACAATTGCACAGCGTCCAACCACGGTCGGTCTTTTTGTTTAGGGACGGTAACCAACAGTTTTCGAGACGTCAAAGTTTTGACGCATACAACTCATCCGAAACTGCTCACCGCCCCGAAAGTGCCAAAGAAAAAGAAGAAGAAACAAAAAGACGAGTGGAACAAATCACCGGACGTCTCCGACGACGAGGATCTGGCTCTCAGACCGCGATCAATGTTTGACGACCCCAAACGCCTTCAAGCAGCCGTTACCTCGGCCATGAAGAGTAACTTAACTGATTGGATTATCGAGCTGCTCAACTTTCCAGTTTCCCCGATATACAAATTGGCTGTTCGAGATCGAATGCAATACGAAGACCCTGCGTTACCACCGCTCCGTCAGGAGGTTGACGATGTCTGGATCGAACGCGTTGCTGCCAATCAGCCCTTGCGCGAGCGCACCTATTATGGTACCCATTATCGTTATCACCCCTCCACCATTCTTAGTTTTTTACAGGTGGACGGAGATTGGTTCCGACAGCTAACCACTTTTATGCCATTGGCCGCGCTTCTCGCATCGCCGTGCTCAGCCGAAGAATACGCCTCTGTCAATGATTTGCTGCTCCGCCATGGCCAAACAATGACACCAGAAATACGCGCCGCATTCTACGAATGTATGTGGTACCGCACCGACGGCAACCTCAAATCGTGCCTTACCAATTGGATGAATCGCATCCTCAAACGCGAACCCTCTTTTGCCACCAACCCCGGAACGTATATCTGCAATCGATTCGCGCTACACCCAATCATATTCGACGAGGAATTCCATATGGAAACATCTGTTGAAGAAATCGAAATCGATGAATCTGACTACACAGCCAATCCACACAGCCTTTTTCACTTTTACTCATCGTTTATCACAATCATCGACTTTCAAAACCGATTTTTGTTCCCCACGCCGGTGTGCACATACCCCATGCCGACTACGGCTTCGGCGCACATGCTCACCGCTGAGGAACTGCTCGAACGCCCCATCGATGTTGAAGTTGAACCCGCCGATGACGAGCTGCTCGATACGCCAGTTTTCGATCTCAACATAGCGAAGCTGCCGCCATCAACCGATGTGTCGGCCCTTCCTATACCTGCCGCACCTTCCGACATCACCCCTACCACTACACAAATCACCAATTTCTTGAAACTCACGCTCGATGAAATTTCAACTATTGCCCTGGCACCGATGGACGAATCTACCCCCATCCAACCGGCCGCGATCGATTCCGAAACCATGACTTCAGATCAAATGTTGATGGATATACCCGAAGAAAGCACCACAGATCAATCCACGTCTATGGACGTTGCCCCTATAGAACCCGCTGCTACGATACCAACCACGGTGCCCGCCGTGGACCCGCAAATTTATTTGGCGACACTGGCAGTCTTGCCGGGACCTCCAATAATTGCCACCATTGCCGCTGCCAGGTATAGTGCTCCTGTACGTTTTTCGCAACAAATCATTTCAGCCACTCAATACGAGGCCTTGGTCGCAGCGCTCACTGCGTATCACTTTCCGCCACCGCCGCCGGGAATGTTGTTCCCGGAACACCATTGGAAAGACTACCCCGCAGCGCTAAAAGAAGAAATACAACGCATTTTGTTGCCTCCACCGTCGTTGATCGCCCTGGCTCTGCAAGTCGCTCCACCGGCTCCGGATGGTTCAATCAACCGTGCAACAGCAGGTTCCTCTACCACCGCGGATCGTTTCACAGCCCCCACCGGCGTCGCAACCGCCTCAACCCGCGACTCTAGTGCCGCCGACAGCACCTGTGGATGTTCAAACCCCTCAGGCCCCCAGCACGTCCACCCCGGCTCTAGATCGCCATGGAAATCCTATCCGAAAACCCGGCCGTTACGAACACTCCATGAAGCGCAAACAACACCTTCAAGAAGAATCGGCGTACTGAAAATCCCACAAAATGCGAACAACGGACGAACCGAGCACAAGGCGTATGCCGCCACCCAGCACCTCCCGTGCTGAGTGCGGCAAAACGCCCAGCGAATGTACAACCCGTCGCCGCGAACAGCGCGATAAACAGAAAGCCCGTGAAGAAGCTGAAAGATCTTCGCAGGCCACTTCGATGCCAAAACCCCAAATTATGACAACCAAAACAGCAGCGCCGGCAAGGAAACCGCCACCTGCTCGTCAAACTGATAGTCACCGTTCACGTCACGAGTCTCACTCTCGTGATGATCGCCACCATAGAGACACTCAGCAGATCCAAACCACTACCCGCGAGAGCCGTCAACAAGAACGTCGCGATGATGTACCGCCGCACTGTACTCAAAGCAAGCAGACACGCCACGTGCATTCAACGGGTTTCTACAAAGACGCGTTGCAAATTCAGTAAAAATTAGTAGCTTGAACAGACCACCAGAAATATTATACAGTAAATACGCAAAAAAAGTTAAGGCGAGACGAGTTTGAACTTGATTCCTGCTCAATTCAGTGTGTTGTATTTGAAAAATTTGGATTCATCTTTGGGCAGCTCTGGCCGATTTCTTGCCTCGTTGATCCCTGGGGTCGGAGGAAGAAGGGTAAAATTCTCAAGCAGAATTGTTATGCAGGAGAGATAGTCAGGGATTGACCTTAACGTCAGTCCTTCCCTGCGCCTGCCCTAAACCTCGAAATGACTCCTCACTGAGGGGCGAGAAGTCAAGAACAGAATACTACCTTCCCAAGAAATGCCTGACTAAAACTAGTCAGACAAGGTAACACAGTTATGGACACAAATAAAATGCTTTTCCAATTAAACATTTATTTATAAAACTTACCTATAAATCGCCCCTTCCAAAAATCTGATGTCTTATTAATATATAGGCAAGGTGAATAATGTACAGGCGAAATAATAGTTATGATATAAGAGGCGAGGTGCACCAGAATAATCAATAATATACACTCACTAATTCACAAAATTCATCTTCTACAGTTACTGTCGCACTGGGCCAGGTCGGGCATGGTCGATGTGTTGTACTTGCAGGCATTTTTACGAAATTGACAAATTATTTAGAAAATCCTGAAAAATCGGCGTAAACACACTACAACAGGTGTAATATTTAGCAAAAAGCTATATTTAGTGCAATTTAGTGCTTGATAGGTTAATTTGGTGCAGAAAACTTGATACTAAAGCATTGAAAATGTGTTTTTTTGACGTTTCTCAACATCCTGAATCTAATAGAAGCATAAAAAAAATTTCGTGCCCCACCAAATTTTGCAAGCTCTAACTCTACACAATACTTGGGGCTGGCACGGAATGGAATTTTGGGTTTTTGTGGGTGCAAAAAATGGATGGGTTTTCGGGTTTTCGCTATATATTATGTGAAACATGGAAACTTGGAGACAATGCAGATTAGCATTATTAAGGTGAAAAAGCTGACAGTGGGATGGCCTAGGACCCAATTTTTATCGCAAAAAGGCCGATTTTGCGAAGAAAAAAAAACAGTGTGACGAAGATGAAACACTGTTTTTTTCCACATTTGTACTATAAAGTGGAAAAAAATTTTCAGGTCTTTCCACAAATGTGCAAGAAAAATTTGGGATTTTCATATTGAGAAGATGCATTTTGGTGCATTTTAGGAGATCCAAATCTCAAAATTTTAATTTTAATAATCATTATTATTTATTACCAAGCTCAGGTGCTGCTTTTATCATGTCTACCTTCACTTATTCTATAATAGTTTTCATCATCTTAAACCTACTATCTCGTGTTTTAATTGGTATTCAGGGTTGGCAAAAATCAAACTTTTGAAATTTCGACATTTTGCTTTTTTAATGTTTTATTTTCTATGGTTTTTTCAGGTTTAATTCTCTAAAATGTTTGATACATCAAAATAACTGTGTAAAAAACGGCTGCAAGCTCCCTGTATCATCTAAGACCAGAAAGGGCGCCTTAAAATGGCAGCTATAAGTATTAATCTTATCGGCAGTGTCATTATTTTAAGCTATAGGAAATTCCTATTATGCCTTACACACTGGTTCGTTTGGGACACTGACTACATTGCCGTCAAATTTTCTGCATGTATGGTATAAATTTAATTAGGACGTAGTCAGCGTTTTTTTGCACACAGCAACCAAATTTTTTCGGCCAAGTTGCACAGTGCACCTTGAGGCCTGACTTGTCTTTCGATCAGGTTATATGGTTTTCTATCCGGAGATGCATTTGTCAGTGTTAAGTCAAGGGTACTGGTGCTACAGGTCAAGCTACTGTAAGATTGATACGTACTTAGGGAAGTTGACTTTTCGATTTAACTAATTTATAACTTACAGTCTTCGTACAAATATGAAATTCATGTTGATTCGATACGAAACATAAAACTGGTGCGAAAAAAGGCAATGTGAAACTGGCGTGAAAATGCACAAAACAAAATAACGGTCCAGATGCGGGACGATTCTCGTAAGGAAAAATTATCGATGAAAACCGGCGCGAGATTCAACTGCTGAGGTCGACACGAAAAACCAAAGACTGGTAATTTTCCAAAAACAGGGTCTTCTCCTCCGTTTCAGACCCACTTGACCCACATTTCAGACATGAAAAACACCCACAGAGGTCGGGGCGGACAAGACTTGAATTACTGTAGGTTCTGAAATCCACAGAACGCCACAATTAGCCCTGTTACGCAAGTGTAAATAATTAGTGTTTTTGAGATGTCGCCACTGTTTCTGTTGAAGTGTGCATAATTACAATAAAAAGGTGCTTGAGTGCATAAAACTCGTAATTTCAACAAACGAAAAATAGCTGTACAAAGACAGGTTTTAACTGGAATTTTTTGGGGGAACACATGCTAGAATTTGCAGAAAATGTACATAATTTTTCATAACTTTACAGTTTTTTCACTCCTCGTGACACATTTTTATGCATTCTAAAATGAAAAAAATTGAAAATTTCCTGGCGCTTCGTGCTGCTTATCAATTTATTTATAATTTTTCATATTATTCTAATGCGCAGTTAGAAAAGGTCATTGTAGTTAGTGCTAGCTAATAGGTTCTAATTATCAATATATTATAGATAAATCTTGGATACTCTACTGATTTTTCACAAATTTGATGAAAACTGACATTTTTCTTGGTCATTTTCCCAAATTTTTTCTGCAATCTTCATAAAAATTTTCACTTTGCTGTGATTAAAACATTTTGACTGTAAGAAATTCTAGCCAGTTGAAAGATCCAAAGTCTTAGTTGCTCGCCTAGTTTTTGAATTTTAGTGTTCTAGTGTGTTCCCACCAATTCGTAGGTGTTTCGAAAAAGTTTGTCCAATATTCCAAAATGCAAGCAGGCTTGAAATGGAGTGAGCTACGTGGACCATCGAAGGGCGTCTTACTGTAGTTCAGTTTCAGTACCCGTGTGGTGAGTGGTCTCGCATTATTCTTGTTATTAATATTTTTTGTATACGAGTGTGTGTCCCCATGCGTTTTGCTACGTTTTTCCAGCACACAGAACTCTTGCTTATTCTTGATAATGCACTGGTCTTGTATGTGAGTGTATTATTTTTGATAGGTAAAAATTACCGGAACAAAGTTCTCCTCTTTTGATTTAGGCTTTTAGGAATTCTAATAATTTTCTAATTTGAATTTTATTTTTTCTATTTTTTCTAATTTGAACTCTAATTCAAATTCTAATAATTTCAATACGAAGAAGGAAACGAAACGTTTTCTAATTTGGGTTAAACTACTGTGCGGTTTGAGGATGTAAGAAATCATCTAATCAGATAAGCGTGGGTTGGAAACACATACATTAAGGATGATCCCTGGACCCAACTTCTGCCTGCCTTCATCCAAAAGCCCTGTGATAAATTACAAATACAACATTAATTCATTATGTTCACTGACAAATCAAACCTTCTGTCCGGCAAATATTTTCAGATAGTCACTTACATGCTTGAAACCATGATTCTTCTTCTGTTTCAAAAATTGATTTTTGATCATTGGAAAATTTATTACCATCGCTTGACACAAAAAAAAATTGCTTGACACAAAAAGTTGAACTTTTTATGAAGAATTAATGATTGTTATTTCATTAACTTTTGATCATGGGAATTGCTTGACACAAAACTGAAAAAGTTTTCAAAGCATTTTTGGTATTTGCATGTATTGCCCTGATTTTAAATATTGTATGTTAAAAGATGCACAAAATCCATTTTTTGATAAAATTTGATGTTTGACAAATTTATCTCATGCTAATTTGCATAATTTGCATGCAAATGGAAATAATCTTGGATAATCTTACATCTGAGCTGGAATAGGTATTGTCCTGAAAAAAAGTATGTTGTCATGTAAGGAGTTCATTGGCGGCAGATTTTTCTTTCTTGTCTCTTTGTCTTCGCCATTATTCCACAAATTCTATAGGCGATAAAAGCAACATAATTAATGTAAGGCAATGAAAGATAACTTCATATTTATCTTGGATAGTCCATATGGTTATATCAGATAAAAAGATATCTCAGATAGGAGGACCAGATATGTATCTGACATAACTACTGTCATGTGTCACACGGTCGTACATCACCCCTTCGTAGCAATCCAAACACTGGCTCGGTAGTTCAATCGGAAGAACGCTGCACTATAGTCACAGAGACCCGGGTTCGAATCCCGGTCGAGCATTATTTTTCGAACAGTGTTTGGCGATGGTTACGATGGCAACGCGTTTACCCATTACGTGTCACTACACATTTATCTCAGATCTGCGACTATCTATAATTCAGATTAAAAATTGACTTGATGGGTCATTTTTTATATGAGATAACAGTACGAAGTGTGGCAGATATCTGAGATATACCTGAGAAATCATCATAATTAGACATTTATCTGAAAAAAAGTTTGAAGAACTCATCTCATGCTAATTCTTCATGAAAGAATAAATGAATGAATGATATTCTGTAGCAAGAAACTTTGAGCAACTTAGAAAATTTGAAAAAAAAACTTTTCAAAAACTTTAAACACAAAAATGTACAACTTAGAAATTTTTTTAATGTTTTAAACAAATTCGACAAAAGTGTTGAAATTTTAGAAAAATTGCATGTCACGTGTCAATCAATTTTCCCCCAATGTCACTTGATTCCTATCATGCTGATATTTTATGTTTTTTGACACTTTATTTGATACTACTTACTTCTATTTCGTTTTGTTCATTACATGCATTAATTGGAGCATCACGTGCACCTCTTATCAGTAAAAACTAGCAACATTTTCCAATGCAAAATGACTAGTTTGGAAGTTCTCATTAAAAGACGTTCATATGTTTAGCATGGGGATGTAACTCATCCCCAACCCTGAAAGTATTCGAACTGGAAAATGTCTATGTGACCATAGGCATCTTCTGCACCAACTTCCACTGCAGAAGTTAGCTTGGGCAAGGTTAGCTCCACCCAGGGCATACTGTAGGCCTATGAGGTCCTTAAAAGGGCCTGTTTCGTTAGTTTTTCCCTCATTCTCTGGGTTCAGTGCTCACGTCAAACTTTGTCTTTTAGTCCGCGTCTGCCGCTTACTTATTATTGATAAATTTGAATATTTGCATCCTCCTTGTGTTCCATCGCCCGAATTTGCATAAACACCACCCACCTACCTTGTGCCCGGTCCCCCTCCATACCCATACGTCGAATCAAAAGAGTGTCGCCCCGACCTCCGGCCTTCACTAGTTGCCGAACTGAGTGAACTGTTCCTCCCGTTCACCAATCTCCACCTGAAAACCAGGGACGTATCGCCCTTCGTCAAATCATAATTTGAGAAGCAGGACTAGGTAAGGGAATTCTCAGGGGATTATTATTGTTGAGGGTGTATTTTGGGGAACCCTTTCTTAAGTCTGTTTTCCCTCAGTCAAAAAGGGCTCTTGTTCCCCTTGGGTTAGGGCCAAAAAGGGGATTTTGGTTTACAGTCGGGTCCCCTACATCAGCTCATTCCTCGAGTGAGCTTGTCCATCTTTCATACTGAATGGGACCAGGGATTGCCATGGCTGACCTAGTGGCGTTGTCCATTACTCTACAGCAGAACCCCAGGACAGCACCAAAGTACCCTATACGCCTTCCTATAGCCAGTACTAGCTGGGTCAGATTCCTGAACTGAAATACCAAATGGAGCCACCCAACGGGGTCACAGCATGTCACTCACAGTGGCATGACCGTATTTTCTACGAGATATGGTATGGGTTTTCCCATCAATGTGACTGATCAGAAGATCTACTTAATGTGACATGGCTCCCAATTCGTTTAATGTGACACTGTTTAGAGCTCAATTCAACTTTTTTTCCCAATTTTTTTTGAATTTAATTTTGATTTTTTTGAATTCAAAAAAATTTTTCTGCTTCCTCTGTATTAAAAATTTTTTTCAAATTTTTTGTAATTTATCCATAATTTTTACATTTTGTTACAGTATTTTGGAAATTTTCAAATTTTTACAGGATGAGATAGAATTTTTTTCGAATTTCTTTACAACCTCAAAAATTTTTTCAAATTTCTGATTTTTTGCATTTTTGTCAAATTTTAGAATTTTTTTGCAAATTTTAAGAAAAAATTTCGAAATTCCAACATTTTTTCTCAAATTAAACTTATATTTTTTCCACTCTCGGAAATTTTCGAAAAAATTTCACAGTTTATTTAGAATTTTTTTCTTAAATTCTCTAAAAATTCCAAAATTTTCTCCAAACTGCTTCAAAATTTAGAAAAATTCTCCAATTTTTTCGAAAATTTCAAATCTTTAATGTTTAGTTTTTTTTGTTCAAAATTTTTCATAATTTTTTTCAGAATTTTATTTTAATTTTTTACAACAAATTTTTTCCACAAAAAACTCAAACTTTTCTCAATTTTTTTTTTAATTCTGAATTTTTTAATCTCCTTCAAAATTTTTCAAAACTTTTTTTAAAATTTCAAAACATTCTTCCAATTTTTTTGAAAATTTCAAGTTTTGTCCAGGTCGTTTAAAACTAAATTTTCAATTTTTTGTTCAATATTCTTCCCAAATTTTTTATAAATTTTTGAATTTTTAGACAGAATTTTTGAAGCTTTAAGTTTTTTTGCAAAAATTTGAAATTTTTTCCAAATTTGTAATTCTTCGATTTTTTTAATTTAAAATTTTTTGGCAAAATTGAAGCTATCATTTCCAAATTTTAAACATTTTTTAAATTGCCTTATTCTAATTTTATTCAGAATTTTAAAATTCTTTGAGTTTTCCGGAGTTCTTTGAAAATTTTCAAATTTATACAGGATTTTACATTTTTTTCCGAATTTCTCTGAAATTTTAAAATTCCTTTTAAGTTTTGAATTTTCCGCATGTGTCATGATGTACATGTGCTGCCATCATGCATTTTCCTCTGAAGCCGTAGACTTGATGTTTCACACACAAGTCACAGTCCCAAACCTGCATGTTTGTGACGGGCACTGCTGCACTCGCTCAGGCGATGCAGGGCTTTGCAGTTGGTGGTAGTGCACTGCTACCACGCGGTGACTAAGGTTACATGGCAAGGCTGGTGCAGGACACCCCTTGCATGCCCGGGAGAGATGTGATGGGGACGTCACTCTTCTCAAGGGGGGGAATGTCATGATGCGCACACGCTGCCATCATGCATTTTCCTCTGAACCCGTAGACTTGTTGTTTCACACACAAGTCACGGTGCCAAACCTGCATATTTGTGACCGGCACTGCTGCACTCCTTATGCTGAGTTATCCACTGGTGTGCAGCACCGCAACCTTCTCACAGCTCAATTCGAGGATCCAGATCTAGCCTCCATTCTTAGATCACTAAAACCCTATGGTGATCAGAATGATGTTGATGGGTACCACCTATTGGATAACATCCTTCTCAGAAGTGGAGAGGCGGGTCCAACGAGATTGTCATACCCAGATCCATGGTTACTACCATTATTGAGGCTCATCATAATGATAACATACATTATCGAGGCTCGTCATAATTTAGCTGGACACTTTCCTGCTAAACGTACCCCGCGGCTTATAGCCCCCAGGTACCACTGGCCATCCCTCAGTTCAGACGTGAAGTCCTTTTGTCAGCAGTGTGATCTTCGTCAATGAAATAAACCCGGTAGACAAAAAAACCTATCACCATTATGGGTCCATTTACCAGGTAGGTGTCGACTGCCTGAGACCAATGACCACTAGTGAGGCTGGCAACCATTTTATTGTAGTGTTCATAGATTAGTTTACAAAATGGGTTGAAGCTTTCCCTACTCCGGATATCACTGCCCAAACCATAGCCCGCCTTTTCGTTACACAAATTGTCTGCCGGCACCCGGCACTGCAGATTCTTCAGTCTGACCATGGCACTGATTTCACGTCCAAACTGATGACTGAAATCACTGCCATCTGTTGGACTGAGAAAATCCACTCCGCCGCTTATCACCCGATGACAAATGGCGAAGTGGAACGAGCTAATCAAACGCTAGCTACACAGCTACGTATGTATGTCCACCAAGGTCATACTGATTGAGATAAACACCTGCCGTAATCTGTGTTCGCTGTCAACATTAGCATGAATGAGTCCACAGGGTATTCACCCTTTGAGCTCATGTATGGTCGTACCCCCATGCTACCTGTTGACGTCTTGCTCTCATTCAGCCCTCCAGCCCATATCATTGATATTTCCACATATGATATGGAGGTCAAACGGCATTTTACAAATGCCTTGACCCTGATCCAGAGCCGAATTGAGAGATCACAGGCGGCTTATGCTCGGTCCTATGACCCCATGGCACGAGATGTCTCATACAAAGTTGGCCATCAGGTACTCAAACTGTGCACCACCGGCAAACGTGGCCTTACGCCTAAACTGATGCCCATTTACGATGGGCCATATTTTGTAATGAATGTGGCATATCCTGATTTCACCATTCGTCTTGAGACAGATCAAGAAGATACTCTACATGTCAAATTTTACAATTTTCTGAATAACTCGTCCGATTTTTGCAATTTTTTTTTCTGAAATTTTTCAGCACTTGTCAAAATTGGCATGATTTTAAAAATTTTGCAATTTTTTCACCGATTTTTATAAAATTTCTCAAATTTACATTATTTCTAGAAATTTTGGAAAATGTGTTTTTCGTAATTCTGCAAAATTCCAAAAAATCGTCAAATTTATGCATTTTTTTAAATTTTGTCGAATGTTAATCATTTTTAAAAATTATCAAATTTTTTCCAAATTTCACGCCATTGTTTTTTTTTATGAATTTTACTTAATTTTTAGAATTTTGCAATTTTTTTGTTTTCGAAATTTTCGATCTAGTGGAAAATTTTGCAGAATTTGTCAAATTTCGGACAATTTTCAAGATTATTTTGCAATTTTTTCCCACCAAATTCACATCTATATGCAAACTTTTATTTTTTTACAAATATTAAAATTTTCAAAATGATTAAAAGAAATTTTTAATATATTTCGACAAAATTCTGATCCAAAATGGCACCGAATGATCAGCTTGTAAAAAAGTGGCCGTTTCAACTTTCGACGCATTTTCCCATAAATATTCTTGTTCCTGAAAAAAATTTGAAAAATTTGCATAAAATTAATTAATTAAAAAAAAAATAAATCACTTCTCGCAATTTTTCCCTCAAATTGCAATTTTTTGTTCTAATAAAAAGTTGCGTTTCTAAATCCAAATAATTCGATCTATAACCTAGAATTTGAAATAAAAATTAAATTCAACAAAAAATATTTAGAAAAAATTTTTAATTTTTTCTTAAATTTCAATAAAAAATTGTCTAAAATTTGAAAAAAATTTTTTTTTTAACTTTTTGTAAATTTGCAAAGTAAATTTTTTCTAAAATTTGAAAAAAAATTTTAATAAATTCGAAAAAAAAATTTTTTTCTTCATTTTTTGTAAAATTTGAAAAAAAATTTTGATTTATTGTAAACTAAAGTGTAAACCGTAGTTTGTAGATCCGATCATGGTCGAATAATAAGACGACGTGGACCAAGAAGAACCGTCCTCCAACCAGAGGCCTTTGGCGTGGAAGGTCATTTTCGGCTTTTGAAATTCGAAAAGCTGCACTTTACAATTTTTCAAATGTTTAAAGCGATTGTAAAACGATTTCAAAATGTGAGTGTAAAGCGCTGGAACGTAACAGGAAATGCCGCCACCGTTATGAAATCCGTTAGCCTGGAAAAAATGGTGTAATTTACATAATTTTTAACTTTTTTTTGTAAAATTCTGCAGAATTTCTTAAATTTTAAACTAATTTCCAGAATTTACAATTCTTTTTTCAAATTTCGAGCATCTTTCGCAAACCTCTGCAAAACTTTTAAACTTTAAAAATTTATTTTTTCAAATTTGAGGGATATTTTGCAAATTTCTGCAGAATTTTTCAACTTTTACATCATTTTTTCAAATTTCGCTAGTTTTTTTTCAAATTTTACGCATTTTTGGCAAATTTTTGCAGAATTTTTAGAACTTCACGTCATTGTTTCAAGTTTTATGCTTTTTTTTACAAACTTTTTTCCTATAAATTTTGTGAATTTTTTGCATTTCTGCAGTTTTTAAATCTTACAAAATTTTTTTTCAATTTTCAAATTTTTTCAAATCTTGGGCATTTTTTACAAATTTCAACAGAATTTCTCGAATTTTACAGCATTTTTTTAATTTCGTGAATTTATTTCTTCAACTTTTTAGGATTTTTTTTTTGAGAATTTCGGCAGACTTTCTCACGATTTTCAAAAATCTGCAATCTTTTCTCAAATTTTGCCAATTTTTTACAATTTGTGTAGAATTTTTCAAATTTTTTGAAATTTTTTTTTTGAATTTTGAGCATTTTTTGCAAATTTCTGCTGAATTTGTCAAATTTCACCCTAATTTTTAAATATTGTAAATTTTATCAAATTTTCGCATTTTTTGCAAAGTTCTGCAAATTTTTTGGAATTTTACACTATTTTTGAAATTTGGAAATTTTTGTTTCAAGTTTTGAGCATCTTTTGCAAACTTCTGCAGAATATTTGAAATTTCATATGATTTTCAAAATTTTGAAACTTTTTTCAAATTTTACGACTTTTTTTGAAATTTCTCAAGAATTTTTCAAACTTAACACCAGTGTTTTTTTAATTTTACACAATTTGTAAAGTTTTGAAATTTTTTTTTTAATTCTGAGCATTTTTACTATATTATGCAGAACTTTGAATTTTTTTTAGATTTTGCCCAGTTTCTGCAAATTTCCGCAGAATTTTACACCATTGTTTTAAATTTTGTAATTTTTTTTTAATTTTGAGTATTTTCTGCAAATTTCTACAGAATGCTTCAAACTTTGCACAATTTTTAACATTTTGCAATTTTTTCTTAATTTTACGCATTAATTTTCGCAAAATTTTTCAAATTTTACACTATTTTTACACTGTTTTGAAATTTTTTTCAAATTCGAGCATTTTTGCAAATTTCTGCAGAATTTTTGAAATTTGACATTTTTTTATATTTCAATTTTTTTCAAATTTTGAGCATTTTTCGCAAATTTCTGCACACTTTTTAAATTTTACTATACTTTTAAGTTTTGCACTTTTTTCAAACTTTGAAGGTTTTTTGATCAATTTGTACAGAATTTTTCAAATTTCACACTATGTGAAATTTTGCAATTTTTTTGTAAATTTTGCCATTATTTTGAAATTTATAGAGAAATTCCCAAATTTTACAGAATTTTTAAAGTTTTGGAAGTTTCTGTTAAAATTCTCAAATTATACACCATTTTTTGAAATTTTGAGCATATTTTGCGGAATTCTGCAGAATTTTTCAAATTTTACACAAAACTTTGTGAAATTTTTTTAAAAATTATAGATCATTTTTTAAAATTCGCAATTTTTTTCGAATTTTGCGCAATTATTACAGATTTCGGCACAATTTTAAAATTTTACAGTATTTTTTAACTTTTGTATATATTTCTCAAATATTGAGAATTTGTTGCAAATTTCTGCAGAATTTCTCAAACTTTACACCTTTGTTTTAAATTTTGTAAATTTTTTCCAAATCTTCAGCTTTTTAGCAATTTTCGTAGAATTTCCCAAAGTTTTACATCACTTTTTTTCAAATTTCAATATTTTTTCAATTTCTCCAGAATTTCTCAGATTTTGCACAATTTTCAAAATTTTGCAATGTTTTTCAAATTTTCAGATTTTTTACATATTTTGATTTTAAAATTGTAAATTTAAAAAAAATCAAATTTAAATTTACACCAGGCGAAGCTGTCAAAATCGATATTCGATTTTGATCGAAATTTTGCAATAATAAATCTTGATATTTTTGCGTTAAATTAAAATATCCGCTAGCGATTCGCCAATTAACTTTGGATTTTAATTCGAATAATTTTTCTAAAATTAAATTTTCGTCCTCCAATCCGCAAACTCCCATTTGAATAATGGGCGAAATTTTCGTATCTTGTTCAACGATTAAAATGGAATTTTTATGGTTTTCTAAAATTTGGCCAACTTTTTTCTTCAATCTCGACGTAAAAAATCTAAAATCGCCTGCAAAAAACACTAAATTTAATTTTTAAAGTTTTGTAGAATTAAAAAAAATCTATCAAGTATGAGAAATTGAAAAATTAAATCTAAATTTAAATTTTGAATTTAAAACCAATTCGAAAAAAGTTCAAAATTTCTTTCTGATTTAAAAACCAAAACATTTTTTTAAATAACTTAAATATTTAAAAAAACAAAAAAAACAATTGTAAAATAAAAAAAAAATTATTTTACCGTTTTTTAAAATTTTGTGATTTTGATTTTGTGAAATTTGAAAAAATTTGTAATTTTGGTTTTTCTCAAATTGTACAATCTTTTGTTAAAATTTAAATTTTTTAATTTTGTAAAATATGGAACAAAAATAATTTCAGGATATTGTAAAATCTTGTAATTTTGATTTTGTAAAATTTTCATCTAAAAAACCTCAAAAAATATTATTCAAATTTGAATTTTGTAAAATTTTGTAATTTCGATTCTGCAAAATTTGTAGAATTTCGCAAATTTACCATATTGTTAATATTTTGTTGAATTTCGAAAAAATTTTTCCACGATTCTCTAATTTTAGAAACAAAAATAATTCCAGAATTCTGTAAAGCGTTGTAGATTTTATGAAAACAAAAAAAACACAAAACAGACAAAAAATACAAAAAAAACAAAGAGAACAAAAAACTAACACAGAAAAAGACGGAAAAAATAAAAAACAAACACAGGAAGAGACAAAAAAACAAAAAAAGCAAAAAAAACAAAAAATATAAGGAACAAAAAACAAAGAGAAAATAGAAAAAACAAAAAAGTTTAAAACACAGAAAACATCGAAAAAAAGATAGAAACAGACAAGGAAACATAAAAACAGAAAACCAAACATAGAATACAAAAAACGGAAAAGCAAAAAAATTTAGAACAAACATAGAAACAAACAAAAAGGAACAGACAAAAAATACAAAGAACAAACAGAAGCAGGCCAAACAGCAAAAAACAAACGAAAAGTGAAAAAAACAAAAAAAAACAGAAAACAAACAGAAAAATACAAAGAAAAAAAGAAAAAACCCAAGAGCAGTCAAAAAGCAAAAAAGAAAAGGAAAATACCAAAAATGCAAAAAATCAGAAAACAAAGAAGTAGAAAAACAAAAAAACAAACAGAAAATACAAAGAGAAACAAAACAAACAGAAAAATAGAAAAAATCAAAGAGAAACCCAAGAACAGTAAAAAAAAACAAAAAAAACATGAAGACCAAAAAACAAAACAAACAATGAAACGAAGGAAAACAAGCATAGAAACTGTCAGAAAACAAGAAAAGGAAGAAAAACAGAAATTTAAAAAAATTTAACTTAAAAAAATATAGAAAAACTCGCTAAATTTACGATTTAGTAGAATTAAGAACAAAAAACATTTCAAAATTTTGTTACGATTTAGTAGAATTTTGAATGTAAAATTTCCAAGATTTTGTCAAATTGGAAAAAATTAACAATTTTAACCATTTTGTAAAATTTTTTAGTTTTGCTTTTGTGAATTTTGTATGATTATTTTACGAGTTTGTGAAATCAAAAAAATAACAACATTTCGATTTTGTAAAATTTTGTAGAAAATAAAAAACTTTTATTTAAAAATTGATAAAAATCGAAAAATTCGAAATTTTAAATTGAAAAATTGATTTTAATATCCAAATTTTAAATTTGGAATCAATTTAGAAATCTACAAATAGAAAGAATTTAAGAATCTATTTTAAAAAAAGGTCAGTTTAAAATGCAAATTATGAAAGAAAAAAATGTTTTTTTTTAAAGAAAATTTGAATATTAATTGTTTTTTTAAATATAAATATTAAATTTCAAAATAATTAACGATTTTGTAAAACCTTGTAATTTTAATTTTGTGAAACATGGGAAACTTCAGGATCTAAGAACACCTGAAAAGGATAATTAAATTTTTGAAATTTGAAAAATTAAATTTTTGAAATTTGAAAATTTAAATTTTTCGGATTAATATTTAAAAAAATATAATTTATAAACTATAAAAAGTTGAATTAAATTCCTATCAAAAAAAATCTTAAATTAAATTAAATATACTAAAAAATTTAAAAAATATAAATAAATTTAAAATGACAAAAATTAAATTTTTGAATTTAAAAATTTCAAAAACCCTCGAACGGATGAACGGCCGAATTTTCTAAAATTTCCAAATTTCCATCTTTCGATTGGCCCAATTTGAATGAAAATTGGCTAAAAACGTCGACGATTTGTTGATAAAATTCGGTCAAAAGCGGGCAAAATTTCAATAAAAAATAGCGATCTTGCCGATTCGTGAAATACGATTCGCTCAAATTGGCGCTTTTCTTGTAGAAAATTTAATTTAATTTGATTAATTAATTAATTAATTAATTACCCGCTAATTAGCAAATCGTCGTCGAAAATGTACAATTTCATGTGTTGAACGCCGAAAATTTCGTTCCAGCGCGAGGGGAAAAAGTTTTTTCGCCAATTCCGCAATAAAGGCGTGTGGAAAAAAGCGATTTGAACCCTGTCCGAGCCGAAATTTCTCATTAAATTTTTCAAATTCTTCAAACAATTATCGTTTTTCCTGGTCGATCGATTAAAATCGATCAACATTTTCAATTGTAAATCCGGTTTTTGCTCCAAAACTGAGCTAATTTCGTCGATCTGATTAGAAAAAAAATTTTAAAATTAATTTGAATTTAAATTTTTTTTCTAAATTTTTCCTGCATTTTTCACATTTTTGAAAAAGAAAATTTTTTTAATTTTGCATTTTTCGCAATTTTCTCAAATTTTAAACGATTTTTACAAATTTAAAAAATATTTACCTTCAAATTTTGCATTTTTTAATATTTTACACGACTTTTAGAATTTTCAAGAATATTTTTCTTCAAATTTTACATTTTTTACGATTTTTTCAAATTTTGAACGATTTTTAGAATTTAAAAAAATATTAATCTTCAAATGTTGCATTTCGAAAAATTTTACACACTTTCAACAATATTTTCTCCAAATTTTACATTTTTTGCAAGTTTGTAAAATTTTACATATTTTTCCTAAATTTTTGGTCACTTTAACAAATTTAAAAAAAAAATACTTTTCCCCAACTGTTGCATTTTAAGCAATTGTTTTCAAATTTCAAACTATTAATAGATTTTGAAGAATATTTTTCTTTAAATTTGTATTTTTTTGCAATTGTTTCAAATTTGACTAGATTTTAAGAATTTTGAGAATAACAATTTTTAACAATTTTTTTTCATAACAATTTTCTTCGAATTTTAAAATTTTTTCAAATTTTACAGTTTTCCAATATATTTTATTTGTAAAATTTTTACAGATTCTTTTTTTAATATTTGCCTTTTTTGAAATTTATTAAAATTTTACACGATTTTTAAAGCTTTTCAAAATATTTCATCAGTAAAATTTTTTCGAATTTTTTTTGAAGTTAAGCATTTTTTTGTAAATTTTACACAATTTTGAAAATTTTCAAAAAAAAATTTCCTTCAAACTTTGCATTTTCTCGCAATATTTTCAGATTTCTAACAATTTTCAAAAAAAATTTTTTCTTCAAATTTTCCTTTTTTTGAATTTTACACGATTTTCAAAACTTGCAAAATATTTTTCTACAAATTTTGTAAATTCTTTTTTTTCTGAATTGTGCATTTTTAGAAATTTTATTCGATGTTTAAAATTTTTTTTCTCGATTTTTGCGCATTTTTAGCAAATTGTCGCAGAATTTCTCAAATTTTAGACGATTTTTACAATTTTCCAAAATATTATATTTGTATTTTTTTTCTTCAAATTTTGCGTTTTTGCTGTTTCTTCAAATTTTACACGATTATTAAAATATTTTTAAAATTATTCTGGTAAAACTTTGCACTTTTAGCAATTTGTCTAAAATTATATAGAATTTTTAAAATTCGGCAATTTTGTTCAAACTTTATTTCATTTGCAATTTGGCGCAGAATTCTTCAAATTTTACACGATTAATCTTCAATTTTGCAAAATATTTTTTCCAAATTTTGAATTTTTGCAAATTCAAGTAGAATTCGTCAATTTTTTTGAAAAACTTTTCTATTTCAAATTTAGCATTTTTTAAATTTCTTTTGCAAATTTTTACAAAATTTCATGCTACTTTTAGAATTTTCGCAAATATTTTTATTCTTCAAATTTGCATTTTGTGCACTTTTTATTCAAAATTTAGTAATTTTTCAAATTTCGCACGGTTCTGGCAATTTTTTTCCAGAATTTCTCGTTTTTAAAATTTTGCGATTTTTTCAAATTTAACGTCAAATTTGGCATTTTTCAAAAATTTCCGCAGAATTTTTCAAATTTCACAGATTTAAAATTCTGATTTTTTTAATATCGCATATTTTTTCAAAATTCTGTAGAATTTCTAAAATTTCATACGATTTTTAGCATTCTAAAAAAAAGTTTTTGACGCAACTTGTTAAATATTTGCAGAGTTTGCCTTTATTTATTGCCATTTTTTTCAAATTTTACGCGATTTAGAAAATTTTTCGACTTTTTCTTCTTTGAATTTTGCACAATATAGGCAAAATTCTGTTGGAGGAGCCGTAAAATTTTTGAAAATTATTTAAGGAAAATTCAAATTTTCAAAAAAATTTTTCAAATTTCAAATTTTTTAGGGCGAAAATCTAATAAAATTTTAAAATTTATCTAAATTTTCAATGAAAAAAAGCAAAAATGCACCAATTTTCGCGTTAATTCGTCGTCGCCTAAATACAACGAACATAAAATTATACGCCGTTTAGCGTTGCGGATCAATTTTAATAAATTTTCGTACAATTCGCCGGGCGATTTTAAAATTTCGATCGAATCGCCGTTTAATTGAAATTCCGGCAAATCGGCGAAAATTTCGTCCAATTCTCGATCGAGAGAGCTCATTTTTTGGAATTTTAGAGTGGAAAAAACGCCGACGCGCACATGAATTTTCTACAGTAAACTTGTTAGTAGCTCAGACTACATCACGTAAAGCTAAAACTTGAGCATCATCCAATAAAATTGACAATCCTATATACGAGACAATTTTATTAAGCTGCACAATCGTCCAATCGCCAAATTAGCACTAAAACGCGCATTTTACAACGTAAACATTGTAACAATGTGTAAACCCGTAAAAAATTTTACATATTTCCGTTTAATATATTACAAATCTTCTTTTTCTAAACCCCTGAAAATTCGACTGTTTTCCAAAAAAAAAGAAAAATTTAAAGCTAAACGAAAGACATTAATTTTTTTCAAAATATTTTTCAAATTCAACTTTCGCCATTTTCGTACGACATTTCGAATTGTAGAATATCCATTATATTACAGCCAACGTCGCCTTCCACGTTTAAAGTAGCCAAATCGTCGGGTAAAGAAGCCATCTTGAAAATATTTGAAATTTAAATTTTTAAAATTTTGAATTTCGAAAATTTTGAATTTTAAGCATTTCAAATCTTAAAATTCAAATTTTAAAAATTGTCAAAAAATTTAAATTCGAAAAAATAGACAAATTTAAACAAAAAAGCAAAATTTCAAAAGAGACAAATAACATCAGGATTACAGAAACAATCAAAAAGAACCAAAAAAGACAAAAAAGCAAAAGAAACAAAGGAATAAACAAAACAAAAAACAACACAAAAATTGAAAAAATTAAAAATGATAATTGAAAAATCGATAAAAAAATAGAAGATTAAATTAAATTTTAGAACTTTTTTAAAATTCTGAGAAAATCAAAATTAAAAAAATTGGAATCATTGCGAAATTTAAACAAAAACAACCAAATTTGAAACACAAATTAAACAGACAAAAAAATAAACACGAAAAAGCAGAGAAAACAAAGAAAAAACAAAAAACCAAAAAAGCAGCACAAAAATTGCAAAAATTAAGAATTATAATTTTAAAATTGATATAAAAATCGAACAAGTTAAATTTTAAAATTTATTTATCATCGGATAAAGAAGCCATCTGGAATAAATTTTAAATTTTAAAAAGTTTGAAAATTTTTGAAAAATCTAAATTTTGATAAAATTAAAATTTGAAAAAATAAAGGAATACTATTGAAATAAAAAACACAAATCTGAAAAGTGACGAAATAACATCAGGATAACAAAAAAAATCAAAAAGAACAAAAAACAGGAAAAAGCAAAAGAAACAAACCACAGAGAAAAAACACAAAGAAATAAAAACACAAAAATTGAAAAAGTTAAAAATAATATTCAAAAAATTTAAAAAAAACGAAAAAATTCAATATTGAAATTTAAAATTTTGAAAAAATAACAAAAAAAGAGGTAAATTGGAACAAAGAAACAAAATTTTAAAAGAGACAAACAACATCAGGATTACAAAAGCAATAAAAATACAAAAAAACCAAAACAAACAAACAGAAAAACAAATAAAAAAAACAAGAAACAATACAAAGAACGAAAAAACTTAAAATAAAAATTGAAAAATCAGTAAAAACTCGAACAAGTTAATTTTAAAAATTTTGAATTTAAAAAACTTCAAGTGTTCAAAATTTTAAACAAATTAAAATTTGAAAAAATGGAATGATAGAGAAATTTAAACAAAAAAACAAAATTTGAAAAGAGACGAATAACATCAGAATTACAAAAACAAAAACAATCAAAAAGAACAAATAAAACAAAAATATACAGGAATAAGCAAAAGAAATAAAGAAAAAAAGAAAAATCAATACAGAAAGAATGAACAAAAAAACAACAATTGAAAAAATCAATAATAATAATTTTGAAATTAGTATAAAAATCGAAAAAATTAAATTTTAAAGTTTATTCAATCCGAAATGAATCAAGTTGAAAAAAAATTTAAAATTATAAAAAATATAAATCTCAAAATTGCAAATTTTCGAAAATTCACTAAAATTTTTAAAAAGTTAAATTTATAGTAGAAAGAGAAATCAAAATTTTTAAAAATTTAAAATTTGAAACTTTAAAAATTAAAATTGAAAAAAATTAGAATTTTGAAAAATAAAAAATTGGAATAATGGAGAATTAAAAAAAAAGAAACCTAAAAAAGTTTAAAACTGAGAAAAATAACATCAGGATTACAAAAAAAAAAACAATCAGAGACAAAAAACAAAGAAACAAAGCAAAACAAAAAAAATGAAAAAATAAAACAAAAAAAAATCGAAAAAATTAGTATAAAAATTAAAACAGCCAAATTTTAAAATTTTAAAAAATTATTGTTGAAACTTAATCTTGGAAAAGCAAAATTAAAATTTTAAAAAGAATTGAAATTATAGGAATTCGAATCTCAAAATGAAATTTTCGAAAATTGACTGAAATTTTACAACAGTTAAAATAGTAGTTATTAAGATCATGATTTTGAAAAATAAAAACTGAAATTTGTCAGAATTAAAATTTGGGCAATTGAAAATTAAAACTTTGCAAATTTTTATCTAAAAATTGAGAATTGAAATTAAATTTTAAAAAATTGATATTTAAAATTTAAAAATTTATGTTTCATAATAAAAAGTATGAAAATTACAAAAAAGTAAATATAATTTTTAAAAATGAATATTTAATATATATTTAAAATAACCAACAGGAAATTATAATTGTGAGAAATAAAAATTGATATTTAAAAAAAAAACTAAAAATGAAATTAAAAAAAATTATTAACGAAAAAATTAAACTTTCAAAAAATTAAATTTCGAAATTTAAAAAAATTAAAGTTCGAAATTTGAAAAAATAAAATTTTGAAATTCAAAAAAAATTAAAGTTCGAAATTTGAAAAAATTGAATTTTGAAATTCAAAAAAATTAAATTTTGAAATTAAAAAAAATTAAATTTTGAAATTAAAAAAAATTAAATTTTGAAATTAAAAAAAATTAAATTTTGAAATTAAAAAAAAATTAAATTTTGAAATTAAAAAAAATTAAATTTCAAAAAACCTGATTGGCGCAAATTTGTTGTAAAGTATCCTCGGTTTGGCTTTGCTTATCGCAATGAACGATAACTTTAATCGGAATCGGCGCCGGAACGGCCACGTCCCTGACGCCGGACGTTTGAGTGCTCACTCTGAAAAAAATCGTTGAACAAATATTCATATAAATAATGCGTGTAAAAACAACAAAAAGCAAAAAACAAATAAAAAACAAGAATAAACAAAAAAACAAACAGAAAAAGAGAAAAGCAAACATAGAAACAGACAAAAAAGATAAAAACAAATAAAGCAAAAAATAAACAGAGAGTACAAAACAACAGAAAATACAGAAAAAAACAAGAAAGCAAAAAACAAACAAAAAATACAAAAAAATAAAGAGAAATACAAAAGAACATAAAATACAAGGAAAGGAAAAAACAGAAAAACAAAAAACAAACAAAAAGTACAAAAAACAAAGAAAAAACATGGAAGCAGGCAGAAAAGGCAAAAAAGCAAAGAAAAATACAAAAAAACAAACAAACAACAAAAAAAGGAAAAAACCAAACAGACAGAAAACAAAAAAGCAAAAAGCCAAACAAAAAAAGAAAATTTGAAAACATAAAAAAAAATCAAAAAAAGGAGAAAACAAACAGACAAAGAACGAAAAAAGTAAAAACAAACAGAGAAAAAAAACAAAAAAGCAAAGAACAAACAAAAATACAAAAAAAACAAAAAGTACAAAAAAGAAAGACAAAAATCAAACAGAGCGAAAAACGAACGGACAAAAAACAAAAAGAGCAGAAAACACAAGGAAAAAGAAACAGAAAATACAGAGGACAAAAATTGAAAAGACAAGAAAACATAGAAACAAAAAACAAACATAAAATACAAAAAAGAAGAAAAGCAAAAAAAGGGGAAAATGCAAAGGAAAAAACATGGTAACAGAGAAGAAAGCAAACAGAGAAAATAAACATAAAATACAAAAAACAAAAGAAGCAAAAACAAACAAAAAAACAGAAAATAGAAAAAAGCAAAAAACGAAGACAAAATAGAAAAAAAGCAAAAACAATGAAAAACAAAAAAACAAAAGACAAAAACAAAAAAAACCGAAAAAAATATACAAAAAACAAAACAGAATAAAAACAAAAAAAGCAAACAAACACCAAAAAAACAAAAACAAACAACAAATTGGCCAACGATTTTCCGACATTTTACCTAAAAATTTGGCTCGATTCCGGGGCCGTACTGGGCCGCGAATATGCATGCAAAATCAACTGATTCGAAAACAAAATAAAACAAAATATCAAACAAAATATAAATAAATACAAAAAAAGGAAAAAATGCAAAAAAAACAAAAAAGCAAAAAACGAACAAAAAATTCAAGAAAACAAAATAACATAAAACAAAAAAGCAAAAAACGAACAAAAAATTCAAGAAAACAAAATAACATAAAACAAACAAGCTAAAAACAAAAAACAAGCAAAAAATACCTAAAAATTTGGCTCGATTCCAGGGTCGTACTGGGCCGCGAATATGCATCCAAAATCAACTGACTCGAAAACAAAATAAAACAAAATATAAATAAATACAAAAAAAAGGAAAAAATGCAAAAAAACAAAAAAGCAAAAAACGAACAAAAAATTCAAGAAAACAAAATAACATAAAACAAACAAGCAAAAAACAAAAAGCAAGCTAAAAACAAAAAACAAGCAAAAAATACCTAAAAATTTGGCTCGATTCCGGGGCCGTACTGGGCCGCGAATATGCATCAAAAATCAACTGATTCGAAAACAAAATAAAACAAAATATCAAACAAAATATTAAAAAATACAAAAAACAAAAAAGGGAGAAAAATGCAAAAAAAAACAAAAAAGCAGAAAACGAACAAAAAATGCAAGGAAACAAAATAACAAACAAGCAAAAAAGCAAAAAATACAAACAACAAAAAAAAGCAAAAAATACAAACAACAAAAAAAAAACAAAAAAATACCTCAAAATTTGGCTCGATTCCAGGGCCGTACTGGGCCGCGAATATGCATCCAAAATCAACTGACTCGAAAACAAAATAAAACAAAATGTCAAACAAACTATAAAAAACAAAAAAGCGGGAAAAACGCAAAAAAAACAAAATAACAAAAAACAAAAAAGCAAAAAAGGCAAAAATACCTCAAAATTTGGCTCGATTCCAAGGCCGAACTGGGTCGCAAATATGCGTCCAAAATTAGCTGGTAATTGGAAGCCGCTGCCGTCGCCGCCGGCCACGTCGGCGGCTGAGGCGGCGGCGTCGACATTTCGACGCACAAACTAATTTGCGGATTTTGTAATTGGAGGGCGCTGGGGCGGCGGTCCGGCGCCTCATTTTCCCGTTCTTTCAACGTGACGCTGATCGATTTGACGAATTGGCGTACGATCGAGGCGGCCGGCGATCGATCCCCAACCGCCACCAACAACGACGATTTCGAAGACGCCGAACCGGAATCGCAGCCTTAGAAAAAAGGACTTTTTCAGAAATTCAGAAAAATTTTTAAATTTTTAAATTCTGAATTTTTTAAATTTTGAATTTTTCAAATTTTAAATTTTTCAAATTTCAGAATTTTAAAATTCCAAAAATTTTCAGCAATTACTCTTATTTTAGAGAGAAATTTGAGTATTAAACTCAAAAAAAAAAAAAAAATACGGAATTCAGAAAATTTGGAAATTTTTTCAATAGATTAATTTTTTTTCTAAATTCAAAAAATTTTAAAATTTCAAAAAATTTTAGCAACTATTTTTATTTTAGAGAGAAATTTGAGTATTAAATTTAAAAAAAAGTACAAAATTCAAAAAATTTTGAATTATTTTTATTTTAGAGAGAAACTTGGGTATTAAATTCAAAAAAAAAATTTCAGAATTCAGAAAATTCGGAAATCTTTTTCAATTTTTTCAATTTAAGAAAAATTATCAGTTTTTTTCAATTGAAAGAAATTTAAATTTTGGAAATTTTCAATAATTATCCCAACTTTATTAAAATTTGAGTATTAAACTCCATTTTGATATTTAAAAAATACAAAATTCAAAAAATCTTGCAATTTTTTCCAATATTTTTTTCTCTCAATTTAAAAAAAGTATTTTGAAAAAATTCGATAATTATCTTCATTGTAGTGAAATTTAACTATTGCATTCAATTTTCATATTGAAAAAAATTCGAAATAAAAAAAAAATCGCAGTTTTTTCAATATTTTATGTATTTTATTTTTAAAAATATTAAATTCAAGAAAATTAACAGTAATTATTTTTATTTTAAACAAATTTGAGTATATTAAATTCGTACAAAATTCCTTAAAAAATTTCATGTTTTCAAAATTTTCTCCAATTGAAAAAAATGTATTTTTTTAAATTATAAAAAATTTAAATTTCGAAAATTTCTGCAAATCAATTTCTATTTTTGTCAAATTTCAGTATTTAATTCAATTTTGAAACTTAAAAACAAAATTCAACAAATTTCCAACTTTTTTGTAATGTTTTTTTAAACTTTAAAAATCAAATTTTAGAAAATTTATAGTAATTATATATAGTTAAGAAAAATTCGAGTATTAAATTCAATTTTAATATTAAAAATACTAGATTCCAAAACAATTTTGCGTTTTTCCATTCTTCCAATCTAAAAAATTTTTTTTAATTTAAAAAATTTAAATTTCGAAAAATTTTTAGTAATTATTTTTATTATTGTGAAATTTCAGTATTAAATTCAATTTTAACATTCAGAAAAAAACAAATTTCCAAAAAAATCGAATTTTTTTTCAATTTTTCGAGAGGAAATTTTAATCTTTTTAAATTTTGAAAATTATATTTTTTTTAAATAAAAAAAACTATAATTTTTATTTTAAAGAATTTCGAATATTAAATTCATGCAAAATCCGACAAAAAAATTCACTTTTTTCAAATTTTTTTTCCAATCGAGAAAAATTTAACTTTTTTTTAATTCAAAAAAATTTTGATTATGAAAACTTTCAAATAATTATCTTCATTTCAGAGAAATTAGACTGTATTAAATTCATACGAAATTCCTTAGAAATTTTCGCCTTTTTCCAATTCGAAAAAAAATTTAAATTCTTTTCAATTTTTCAATAAATTTAAATTTTTTTTTAATTTGAAGAAATTTAAATTTCGATTATTTTAATTTTCGTGAAATTTAAGTATTGAATTTTTTTTAAAAATTAAAAATTGAAGGAATTTCAAATTCGAAAAAAATTAAATTCTTTTAAATTTTTCAATGAATTTAAATTTTTTCCAATTCAAAGAAATATAAATTTGGTTTATTTTAATATTTGTGAAATTCGAGTATTGAATTTTTTAAAAAATTGAAACTTAAAGGAATTTCCAATTTGTAATTATTTTTATTTTAGAGAGAAATTCCAGTGTCAAATTCAAAACAGAAATTCAATTTTTCTAAAAAAAACTAAAAAATTTTTGATTATTTTTATTTTAGAGAAATTCGAGTATTGAATGGGGGAAAATTTTTTTTTAAAATTTTCAATTTTTCCCAATGTTTTTTCAATTTAAAAAATTTTTCGTAATCATTTTTATTGTAGAAAAATTTGAGTAGTAAATTCCTACAAAAATCCTAAAAGATTTTCGCATTTTTCCAATTCTTTCTACTTTAAAAGAAAAATTTCAATTTTTCTAAATTTGAAAAAATTTTAATTTCGAAAATTTTTGATAACCATTTTTATTTATGCGTAATTTGAGTATTAATCTTTAAATTTAAAAAAAAAATTTAAATTTAAAAAATTTTCGATAATTATTTTTATTTTTGTCAAATTTGAGTATTAAATTCAATTTTAACATTTAACAAAATACAAAATTCAAAAAAATTCAAATTTTTTCAATTTTTTTGCAGAAATTTCAATATTTTCTAATTTTCAACTTAAAAAATACAAAATTCAAAATAATTTCAATTTTTTCCAATGTTTTTTTTTTAATTTAAAAAGAATTAAATTTCATTTTGATATTTAAAAAAATAAGAAATTCAGAAAATTTTCAATTTTGCCTATTTTTTAAATTCAAAAAATCGAATTTTGATAAATTTTTCGTAATTATTTTCACCTTAAAGAAATTTGAGTATTAAATTCAGGAAAAAAGTTGAAAATTGAAAAAAAATTAAAAGTTCATCGAAAAAAATTTAATTTTAAAAAATTTTGACAATTATTTTTATTTTAGAAAGAAATTTGAGCATTAAATTAATCAAAATTTGAAAATTCAAAAAAATATTTCGATTCTGTTTTAAATTGAAAAAAATTTAATTTTGAAATTTTTTAATAATTATTTTTAATAATTATGAACTTTGAATAATTAAAAAAAAAAATTCAATTTCATCCGAAAAAATTAAATCAACATTGTCTGAATTGTAAACTTACTACTCAAATTTACAAAATGAAAAAAGTGCAAATTAATGTATGAAATTAAAATCGTGAAAAAATGTAAAGTAAGCAAATTTATAGTACGAAAAAAATGTAAACTTACTAATTGAATCAACATTGTTGAAATTGTAAAATGCCTTGTTAAATTTGAGTGTAAACTTACTAAATTAATATTTTGAAAAGTATAAAGTCATGTATCAAATAAAAACAGTGAATAATTGTAAAGTTAACAAATTTACACTACGAAAAAATGTAAACTCATTTATTAAATTTACACCAGGAAAAAAGTGTAAAGTCATGTATATCAAATTAAAACAGTGTAAAATTATAAACTTACCAAATTTACACTATGAAAAAGTGTAAAAATGCAAATTTACACTTAAAAGAGTGTGAAGTCACTTACAAAATTTACACCATGGAAAAAGTGTAAAGTCACGTATCAAATTAACATTGTAAACTAACTACTCAAATTAACCTTATGGAAAAAATGTAAACTAATCTATGAAAAGTAAAAAAGTAAACGTACCAAATTTACACTACGAAAAATGTGTAAAGTAAACAAATTAACACTACAAAAAGTGTAAACTCACTTGAAAATTTGGACCATGAAAAAGTGTAAAGTCACGTATCAAATTAACATTGTAAACTAACTACTCAAATTAACCTTATGGAAAAAATGTAAACTAATCTATGAAAAGTAAAAAAGTAAACGTACCAAATTTACACTACGAAAAATGTGTAAAGTAAACAAATTAACACTACAAAAAGTGTAAACTCACTTGAAAATTTGGACCATGAAAAAGTGTAAAGTCAAGTATCAAATTAACAGTGTAAACTAATAACTCGAATTAACATTATGGAAAAATGTAAACTAATCTATGAAAAGTAAAAAAGTAAACGTACCAAATTTACACTACGAAAAATGTGTAAAGTGAAAAAATTAACGCTAAAAAGTGTAAAGTAAGAAAACTTGGACTAAGAAAAAATGTAAACCAATCTATGAAAAGTAGAAAAATTGTAAACTTTCCAAATTCACACTACCTACGAAAAAAGTGTAAAGTAAGCAAATTTACACGAAGAAAAAATGTAAACTCGCTCGTAAAATTTAGACCAGGGAAAAAGTGTGAAGCGACGTATCAAATTAACATTGTAAATTAACTGATCAAATTTGCATCATGGACAAAATGTAAACTAATCTATGAAAACTAAAAAACGTAAACTTAGCACATTTACACTATGAAAAATGTGTAAAGTAAGCAAATTTACACCAAGAAAAAAAGTATAAACTCACTTAAAAATTTGGACCATGAAAAAGTGTAAAGTCACGTATCAAATTAACATAGTAAACAATTGTAAACTTACCGGATTTAGACTACGAAAAAAGTGTAAAATAACCTACTTTACACTGAATGGAGGAAAATGTAAACTCGCTCATAAAATTTACACCATGGAAAAAGCGTAAACTGACGTATCAAATTAACATTGTGAACATTGTAAAGTAAGGGAATTTAAACTACGAAAAAAGTGTAAACTAATCCATGAAATTAAAAATTAAAACAGCAAAAAATATAATTTGTCAAGTTTACACTATAAAGTATAAAGTGAGCAAATTAACACTACGGAAAAAGTGTAAAAGATGCAAATTTACACTTTAAAAGTGTAAAGTCAAGTATCAAATTAACATTTTAAATTAACTAATCAAATCTACATTATGAAAAAATGTAAACTGAATTAAAAAATTGTAAAGTTAGCAAATTTAGATCATGGAAAAAGTGTAAAGCAAATTAACATTGTAAATTAATTAATCAAATTTACATTATGGAAAAATGTAAAACTAATCTATGAAAAGTGAAAAAAATGTAAACTTACCGAATTTACACTAAGAAAAAGTTCAAAGTAAGAAAATTAACACTATGAAAAAAGTGTAAACTCACTTACAAAATTTAGACCGTACAAAAAGTGTAAAGTGCCGTATCGAATTGAGATTGTACAAATTGTAAACTAATCTATGAAATTAAAACAGTAAAAAATTGTAAACTCACCAAATTTACACTATGGAAAAAAAGTGTAAAGTAGTGAGCAAATTTACACTGAATGAATGAATGAATGGAAGAAAGTGTAAACTCACTTGTAAAATTTAGACCATACAAAAAGTGTAAAGTGTGTACAAATTGTAAACTAATCTATGAAATTGAAACAGTAAAAAATTGTAAACTCATCAAATTTACACTATGGAAAAAAGTGTAAAGTAGTGAGCAAATTTACACTGAATGAATGAATGAATGGAAGAAAGTGTAAACTCACTTGTAAAATTTAGATTATACAAAAAGTGTAAAGTGCTGTATCAAATTAATTTTGTACAAATTGTAAACTAATCTATGAAATTAAAACAGTTAAAAATTGTAAACTCACCAAATTTACACTATGGAAAAAAGTGTAAAGTAGTAAGCAAATTTACACTGAACGAATGAATGAATGCAAGAAAGTGTAAACTAACTTATAAAATTTAGACCATATAAAAAGTGTAAAGTGCAGTATCGAATTAAGATTGTACAAATTGTAAACTAATCTATGAAATTGAAACAGTAAAAAATTGTAAACTCACCAAATTTACACTATGGAAAAAAGTGTAAAGTAGTAAGGAAATTTACACTAAACGAATGAATGAATGGAAGAAAGTGTAAACTAACTTTCGCTGTAAACCGTGCTGGTCGACGACGTCCACGAAGCGGCCGGGCTGGGGCGGGCGGCCGCCGCCGGCGGTTTGGGTCGAATGCTGGGCAAAGTGGAGCGCCTCTTTTGACGATCTATATTGGCCAACGGCAAGCCGGTTCGACGATTGCCCATCGCCGAAGCGTCGGAAAAACGTCGGCCGCCGCCGCCGCCGCAATTCCAGGCTATCCGAGCCGAAATTGATCTGGGCTGGTGACGAACCGTCGGCCTTTTATCGTCCTGGTCGGCGTCGGCGTTGGCGTCGTTATTGTTCAACGTCCACCAGGACGGCTTGTCCATGCCGTTCCTTTTCACGCGTTTAAATCGATTATGCAACGATAAATTGTGACGAACTGAATTCTGGGGGAAAAATACGGAAAAAATTTAAAATTTTCAAAAAAAAATTAAAATTTGAAAAAAAATAAAAAAATTCAAAAATTGGAAAAAATTTCAAATTTCAAAAAAAATATAAAAAATCCAAAAATTGGAAAAAATCATAAAAATTGTAAAAAATCAAGAAAAATAAAATCGAATAATTGAAGAAAATCAAAAATTTAAAAATTGATAAAAATCAAAAATCAAAAAATTGAAAAAAAAGTTAAAAATTAAAACATCAAAGAAATTGAAAAAAATCGAATAACTAAAAAAATCATAAAGAGCAAAAACTAAAAAATTCAAAAAAATGACGAAAAGACTGAAAAAAATGAAAAATTAAAAATAAAAAATTAAGGCATCAAAGATATTGAAAAAAATCTGAAAAAGTAAAAATCAAATAATTGAAGAAAATCAAAAATTAAGAAATTGAAAAAGAAAAAATCAAAAATTAAAAAATTGAAAAAGAAAAAATCTAATAATTGAAAAAAATCGAAAATTGAAGAATTGAAAAAAATCAAAAATTAAAAAATTAATAAAATCAAAAAATCACAATGATCAAAAACTAAAAAATTCAAAAAACTCATAAATAGACTGAAAAAAATCAAAAAATTGAAAAAAATCAAAACATCAAAAAAACAAAAATTAAAAAATTGAAAAAGAAAAAATCTAATAATTGAAAAAAATCGAAAATTGAAGAATTGAAAAAAATCAAAAATTAAAAAATTAATAAAATCAAAAAATCACAATGATCAAAAACTAAAAAATTCAAAAAACTCATAAATAGACTGAAAAAAATCAAAAAATTGAAAAAAATCAAAACATCAAAAAAACAAAAATTAAAAAATTGATAAAATCAAATATTAAACAATTAAAAAAATATCAAAAATTAGAAAATTAAAAAAGAAAAAATTATAGAAATTAAAAAAATTGAAAAAAATAAAAAAAATCTAAAAGTTGAAAATAATTGGAAAAATAAAAAAATAAAAATAAATCAAAAAATTCAAACAAATAATGAAAAATCCAAAAATTAAAGAAAAATTGTTCAACACCAGGACAGCTTGTCCATGCCGTTCCTTTTCACGCGTTTAAATCGATTATGCAACGATAAATTGTGACGAACTGAATTCTGGGGGGAAAATACAAAAAAAAATTTAAAATTTTTCAAAAAAAAATTAAAATTTGAAAAATAAAAAATAAAATCCAAAAATTGAAAAAAATTTAAAATTTTTCAAAAAAATAAAAAAAATCCAAAAATTGGAAAAATCATAAAAAGACTGAAAAAATCAAAAATTTAAAAACATAAAAATTAAGAAATCAAAGAAATTGTAAAAAATCAAGAAAAATAAAATCGAATAATTGAAGAAAATCAAAAATTTAAAAATTGATAAAAATCAAAAATTCAAAATTCAAAAAGAAAAAATCAAAAATTAAAAAATCATAAAAAAGAAATTGAAAAAAATCGAATAACTAAAAATCAAATAATTGAAGAAAATCAAAAATTGAACAATTGAAAAAAATCAAAACATCAAAAAATCTAAAATTACCAAATTGAAAAAAATCGAATATTGAAAAAAAATCAGTAATAAGAAAATTAAAAAAGAAAAAATTAAAGAAAGTAAAAAATCAGAAAAACGAAAAACATGAAAAAAAAATAAATTTTTAATTGAAAATAATCGAAAAAAACAAAAAAATAAAAATAAATCAAAAAATTCAAACAAATGAAAAATCCAAAAATTAAAAAAAAATTGTTTAACGTCCACCAGGACGGCTTGCCGTTCCTTTTCACGCGTTTAAATCGATTATGCAACGATAAATTGTGACGAACTGAATTCTGGGGGAAAAATACAAAAAAAAATTCAAATGAATAAAAAAAATTAAAATTTGAAAAAAATTAAAAATTTGAAAAATATTTTAAAAAATCCAAAACTTGTAAAATATTTAAAATTTCAAAAAAAAAATCCAAAAATTGGAAAAATCATAAAAAGACTGAAAAAAATCAAAAATTTAAAAACATAAAAATTAAGAAATCAAAGAAATTGTAAAAAATCAAGAAAAATAAAATCGAATAATTGAAGAAAATCAAAAATTTAAAAATTGATAAAAATCAAAAAATTAAAATTGAAAAAGAAAAAGTCAAAAATTAAAAAATCAAGGAAACTGAAAAAAATCGAACAACTAAAAAAATTATTAACAGCAAAACCTAAAAAATTCAAAAAAATGACGAAAAGACTGAAAAAATGAAAAACTAAAAGTGAAAAATTAAGGCATTAAAGATATTGAAAAAAATCAAAAAACTAAAAATCAAATAATTGAAGAAAATCAAAATTTAAAAAAATCAAAAATTTAAAAAGAAAAAAATCAAAAATTGACACAGCAAACAAATTTTAAAAAATCAAATAACTAAAAAATCACAAAGATTAAAAATTAAAAAATTCAAAAAACTCATAAACAGACCAAAAAAATCAAAAATCAAAAAAATCAAGAATCAAAAAAAATTGAAAAATAAAAAAAAATCAAAAATTAAGACATAGAAGAAACTGTAAAAAATGAAGAAAACTAAAAATTAAATAATTGAGGAAAATCGTAAATTAAAGAATTGAAAAAATCAAAAATTGAAAAATTGAAAAAGAAAAAATCTAACAATTGAAGAAAATCGAAAATTGAAGAATTGAAAAAAATAAAAAATTGATAAAATCAAAAAAATCAAAAATTTAAAAAATCACAATGATCGAAAACTAAAAAATTCAAAAAACTCAAAAATAGACCAAAAAAATTCAAAAAACTCATAAATAGACCAAAAAAATCAAAAACATCAGGAAACAAAAAAAATCAAAAATTAAGACATCAAAGAAATTGAAAAAAAATCAAAAAAACTAAAAATCAAATAATTGAAGCAAATTAAAAATTAAAAAGTTGAAAAAAATCAAAACATCAAAAAATAAAAATTAAAAATTGATAAAATCAAATATTAAACAATAAAAAAATCAAAAATTAAACAATTAAAAAATAATCAAAAATTAGAAAATTAAAAAAGAAAAAATTGAAGAAATTAAAAAAAAATTAAAAAATTGAAAAACATGAAAAAAACAAAAATCGAAAAGTTGAAAATAATCGAAAAAATAAAAAAATAAAAATAAATAAAAAAATTCAAACAAATGAAAAATCCAAAAATTAGAAGAAAAAAAAGGACGTTTAAATCGATTATGCAAAAAATAAATTGTGACGAACTGAATTCTTGGGGAAAAAAGAAAAAAAAATTTAAAAAAATGAAAAAAACCATTAAAAATTAGAAATTTAAAAAATATTAAAAATTAAAAAATCGAAAAATTAACGAACCTGAAAAATTGAAAGAAAAAAATTGGGAAAATAATAAAAAATCAAAAAAAAATCAAGAAAAAACTGCAAAAAACAAATAGAAAAATATCAAAACTAGAAAAAATAGAAATATATCAAAACAAAAAAATTTGAGACAAAAAATAATAAAATCTTTTTCAATTTAATCAAACTTAAAAAATTATAGAAGAAAAATATTAAACATATTGAAAGAAATTGTAAAAAAATTCAAAAAATTTTCAATTCCAAAAAAGTTGAAAAAAAACAAAAAAATCAAACAAAAATATTACAAAAATGTAAAAAAATCAAAAACTTTTTCTCAATTTGAACAAAGTTAGAAAACTCAACAAAATTTCTAGAAAGAATTTTCAACTAAAACAATAGGAAAAACGAAAACATATCTATAGAAACCTTGTAAAGAAAAAATTTTAAAATTTTAAAAAAATCACACCAAAATTGAAAACAAATTATTAAAATTTAAAAATATAAGAAAATCAGAAAAAAATAAAAATTTGAAAAAATACTTATAAAAAATTTTCAAAAATATATAAAGATCAACAAAATTTTAAGAAACACAAAAAATAACAAAAAATTGAAAAACAGTCAAGAAAATTTTTGTTGCTATTTGAAAAAAGTTGAGATAAAAAAATTAAAGAAAACTAAAAGAAAAATCTAAAAAAAAATTTACAGAAAAAAAAGAAAAAAAGCCGGAACAAATTTTTTCCCCGACTTTAAAAAAATCAAAAAGTAGAATAAAAATATTACTCAAAATTTGAAAATCACAAAAATAAAAAAATGTAAAAATTGAGAAAAATTTTCAATTTGAAAACACTTTGAAAAATATTAACTAAAAAGAAAATTTTTTTTTAATTTTACGAAAAATTTTAAAATGAAGAAAAAAATCGAAAAAGTTGTAAAAATAAAAATTTGAAAAAAATATAAAAAAATGGAGAGGTTAACGAAAAGTATAAAATTTAAAAAAAACTTTCTTCATTCCGAAAAAGTTGAAAAAACAACTTAAAAAAAGAAAAAATTGAGAAAATTAAATAGAGATTAAAAAAAATTACATTTGAAAAAACTGGAAAACTAAACAATTAAGCAAAAATTAAAAACATATTAAAAAATTGAACAAACTGGAAAAAATTGAGAAAATATTCAGATCGAAAAAAAGGTTGAAAAAATAAAAAAAATTCCAAAAAATTTAAATTTTTTTTAAATTGAAGAAATTAAGCAAAGAATTAGAAAAATTTAGAGAAACTAAGTACGAATAAAGAATTTTGATTTTAAAATGTTAAAAAATTAAAATTAAAAAAATTTTAATATTCGAAATTTTTGTAAAAATGATTTTTTCAAATTTTTGGGAGAAAGTAGTTTTTTTGGTCGTATCGTAATTTTATCAAAAAATGTGCTAAAAAATTTTAAATTATACCATTAGATAGAACTCGAAGAGACCTATCGATCGACGCAAAATTTACAACAACACAGTTTGAAATTTTCGTAAAATTCTAAAATTGAGTATTTTTCTAATATTTCGAAAAAACATTTTTTAGCCATAATTTCATCAAAAATTGAGCTAGAAAAATTTAAATTACACCACTGGATAGAATTCGACGAGATCTATCGATCGGTACCAAACTTGAAACAAAAAAAACCGGAATTTGGAAAAAATTCTCTAAAATTGAAAACTTGACAAATATTTTCCTAAAAATTAGTTTTTCACCTATAATTTTATCAAAAATTGAGTTATACAAAATTAAAATATACCATCGGATAGAGCTCGACGAGATCTATCGATCGGTACCAAATTTACAAGAAAAAATGTGAATTTTTCTAAATTGAAAAATTGGCAATTTTAAAAATTTCTTGAAAACTAAATTTTTTAGTCGTAATTTCGTCAACAATTGAGATAAAAAAATTTAAATTATACCACCGGATAGAACTCAACGAGATCTATCGATCAATACCAAATTTAAAATGAAACATTTTTGAAATTTTTGAAAAATTCTTCAAAATTGAAAACTTGACAATTTTTCCTAAAAATTAGTTTCTTAGCTTTTATTTCATCAAAAATTAAGGTACAAAAATTCAAATTATACCACCGGATAGAACTCAACGAGATCTATCGATCAATACCAAATTTAAAATTAAACATTTTTGAAATTTTAGAAAAATTCTTCAAAATTGAAAACTTGACAAATTTTTTCCTAAAAATTAGTTTTTTAGCTTTTATTTCATCAAAAATTAAGGTACAAAAATTCAAATTATACCACTGGATAGAACTCAACGAGATCTATCGATCAATACCAAATTTAAAATGAAACATTTTTGAAATTTCAGAAAAATTGTTCAAAATTGAAAACTTGACAAATTTTTTCCTAAAAATTAGTTTTTTAGCTTTTATTTGATCAAAAATTAAGGTACAAAAATTTAAATTATACCACCGGATAGAACTCAACGAGATCTATCGATCAATACCAAATTTAAAATGAAACATTTTTGAAATTTTTGAAAAATTCTTCAAAATTGAAAACTTGACAATTTTTCCTAAAAATTAGTTTCTTAGCTTTTATTTCATCAAAAATTAAGGTACAAAAATTCAAATTATACCACCGGATAGAACTCAACGAGATCTATCGATCAATACCAAATTTAAAATTAAACATTTTTGAAATTTTAGAAAAATTCTTCAAAATTGAAAACTTGACAAATTTTTTCCTAAAAATTAGTTTTTTAGCTTTTATTTCATCAAAAATTAAGGTACAAAAATTCAAATTATACCACTGGATAGAACTCAACGAGATCTATCGATCAATACCAAATTTAAAATGAAACATTTTTGAAATTTCAGAAAAATTGTTCAAAATTGAAAACTTGACAAATTTTTTCCTAAAAATTAGTTTTTTAGCTTTTATTTGATCAAAAATTAAGGTACAAAAATTTAAATTATACCACCGGATAGAACTCAACGAGATCTATCGATCAATACCAAATTTAAAACAAAAAATTTTGCGAAATTCTCAAAAAAATTCTCCAAAATTGAAAACTTGGCAAATTTTTTCCTAAAAATTAGTTTTTTAGCTTTTATTTCATCAAAAACTAAGGTACAAAAATTCAAATTATACCACTGGATAGAACTCAACGAGATCTATCGATCGGTACCAAATGTAAAACAAAAAATTTGCAAATTTTCAAAAAAATTCTCCAAAATTGAAAACTTGACAAATTTTTTCCTAAAAATTAGTTTTTTAGCTTTTATTTGATGAAAAATTAAGGTACAAAAATTTAAATTATACCACCGGATAGAACTCAACGAGATCTATCGATCGGTACCAAATTTAAAACAAAAAATTTGCGAAATTTTGAAAGAAATTCTCCAAAATTGAGAACTTTTTTCCTAAAGATTAGTTTTTTACCTATAATTTTATCAAAAATTGGATTATACAAAATTAAAATATACCATCGGATAGAGCTCGACGAGATCTATCGATCGGTACCAAATTTACAAGAAAAAATGTGAATTTTTCTAAATTGAAAAATTGGAATTTTAAAAATTTCTTGAAAACTAAATTTTTTAGTCGTAATTTCGTCAACAATTGGGATAAAAAAATTTAAATTATACCACCGTATAGAACTCAACGAGATCTATCGATCGGTACCAAATTTAAAACAAAAAATTTCCGAAATTTTCAAAAAAATTCTCTAAAATTGAAAACTTGACAAATTTTTTCCTAAAAATTAGTTTTTTAGCTTTTATTTGATGAAAAATTAAGGTACAAAAATTTAAATTATACCACCGGATAGAACTCAACGAGATCTATCGATCGGTACCAAATTTAAAACAAAAAATTTCCGAAATTTCAAAAAAAAATTCTCTAAAATTGAAAACTTGACAAATTTTTTCCTAAAAATTAGTTTTTTACCTATAATTTTATCAAAAATTGGATTATACAAAATTAAAATATACCATCGGATAGAGCTCAACGAGATCTATCGTTTAGTACCAAATTTACAAAAAAAATTTTCGCTACAAAAATCTAACCTTCCAACCCGCAGAACTGTGCAAATGACGTTGTTGTTGGAAAATGGGCACGTTATCCGACAACCAATCGTAAATTTCCGACAAGGTCATTCGTTTATCCGGGTGGCTAGAAATGGCCGTCGTTATTAATTCCACGTACGAAGGGTGGTGCCCGGTCGACGACGCCGATGTTCTATTACAGGAGACTTTGGGCGGCCGCCTAGACGTTTCTACCCTTAAAACGAACGAGATTGTGAATTTCAAGAATATTTTTTAATTCAAAATTAAAAAAAAAAAAATTTTTTTTAATTTAAATTTTTTTATAATTTAAATTTTTTTATAATTTATCAAATTTTAAAGTTTTCTCGATTTTTTTTGGAAATAAAATTTCTTTCAACTTTTTCTCCAAATTTTTGAAATTCCTATTTTTCTCCAAGATTCCGAAGATTTTTTTGATGAAAAAATCTTCTTTTTTTTCAGAAATTTCCCTAAATTTTCGAACTTTTTTTTTTATTTTAAGATTTTTCTGTTCAAATTTTTTGAAATTTTAGATTTTTTCAAATTTTTTGAATTTTGAGATTTCTTCCGATTTTTTTTTTTATTTCAAAAATTTTCTTTTCTCAAAATTATTCGAAAATTTATATTTTCTCCCAAATTCGTTTTCTTTTAATTTTTTTTCCCAATTATTTTTCAAAATTAAAAATTTTCCAAATTTTTCCATTCTCTTTTATCTTTTTGGAATTTCAAATTTTTTCAATTTAGAAATTTTTCAATGAATTTTTCAAATTTTGAAATTTTCTTGAAAAATTTCAGCTTTTTTTGGAAACTTTTCTAAAATTTTAAAATTAAGGAAGATTAACGAAGGATGATGGCCACCGATGTTCTGTTACAGGCGATTTTGGGCGGCCGCCTAGACGTTTCTACCCGTAAACCAAGCAAATTGTAAATTTCAAGAAATTTTTTCAATTGAAAATTTAAATTCAAATTTTTTTTATCTTCTAAATTTGAATTTTTTCCAATTTTGTTTTCTTTTTAGCTTTTTTCAATTTTTATAAAATTCAAATTTTTAAAATTAAAGAAAATTTGTTTACCTAATTTTTTGAAATTTTAAATTTTTTTTGCCAATTATTTTGAAATTTAAGCTTTTGACCAAATTTTTCTAAAACTTTAAAATTTTTTCCTGAATTCTTTTAAATTATTGAATTACTTGACATTTTTTTAAATTATTTAAAAATTCTAATTTTTTTTATGAACCAAATTTTTGTAACATTAAAAAATTGAGGTATTTAATTTTTTCATTTAAGGTTAGCTAATTTAAGAAAATTTTTTAATTAAAAATGCTTTTTTCTCAATTTTCTTCAAATTTTCTCGAAATTAAATTCTTTAAATTTCAAAAATTTTTTAAAATTATTTTTCAAAAGTTTTTTAAGATTTCAATTTTTTTAAAATTTTTCCGAAATTTAAAATTTTTTTTTTACATAAAAATTTGAACTTTTTCATCCAATTTTCCTAAAATTTTATAATTATTTTCCACAAATTCTTTTGAGATTTTCAAATTTTTTCATCAAACCCTTTTAAAATTACAAAATGTTTTTTCTCAAATTTCTCAACTTGCTTTCAAATTTTTAAGCTTTTTTTCGAAACTTTTTCAAAATATTCAAATATTTTAGGACTTCAAATTTTTTTAAAATGAAAATTCGAACTTTTTTAATTTGGAAATTTTTTCCAAATCTTGAAAAATTTGGAAATTTTTTCAAAATTTTCGAAATTTTAAAAGTTTAAAAATTTTCAAACTTTTTTTCCAATTTTTCAATTTTTTCCAGGAGAATCCAACTTTTTGTTCAAATTTTTTTCAAATTCTAAAATTATTGTTTTCAATTTTTAAATTTTAATTTTTTCGTAATTTAAAATGTATTTTTATATTTTTCAGGTTTTTCAAATTTTCTTAAAACTTTCGAAAAAATTCTTTCAAATATTTTTTTTTTCAAATTTTTTTAGAATTTCAAATTTTTTCTTTTGTTTTCTCGAAACAAATTTCAGAATCCTTTTTCCAAATTTTCAAAAATTCAAAATTTTTTTTCTAAGTTTTTTTAAACTTCGATTTTTTTTCGAATTGTGAATTTTTTTTATAAAAACCCAATCTTCAAATCGTCCAGATTTTTGTCATTCGAATTTTCCATCATTTTTAAAATTTGTCTGAAATATTTTATTATTTTTTTTCAATTTAATCAAACTTTTCAATCATTCCGCCCAACATTTTAAAAATTTAGTATACTAAATTTTTCGCAAATTTTCTTTAAAATTTCTACACTTTTTCGAAATTATTTTTTTAATTGAAAATTTTTTCTAATTTAAAATTTGTTCTTCCAAATAGTTTCATAATTTTAACTAATTTTCTAGAAATTTTTCAAAATTCAATTACTGTTTTTTTGTTTTTTAATCAAAATGTTTTACTCAAATTTTCTTGAAATTAATTTTTTTCGATTTTTTCAAAAATTTCAATTTTTTTTCGAAAATTTTCAAAAACTCTAGAATCTGAAGTTTTTTCACCCAAATTTTTTTGGAAATTTCGATTTTTTTTTGTTGAAATTTTTACAAATTTATATATTTTTTTCAAATTTTTTAAAATTTTCATAAAATTTAAAAATTTTTTAAAATTTTGAATTTTGTTCAAATTTTTAAATTGCATCTCGCTTACTGTATTTCGCTGCAAGAAAGTTGGCAAGCGGCGGCATTTTCGTTCGATTCGTCAATTAAATCCAGCCCGGCGGCGTTGTCCGAGAATGAATAGCCGCTGTCGAAATTGGACAATATTTGGTCGGATTGGAAAGAAATATTATTGCCAGCCGCCGTCGCCGGCCAAGTATTCGATCGTTCGCGAGGGCAAGACATTGTTTCTTTATTATTATTAGTAACAACAAATGAACTAATAATTTGATTTTCCATCTAGAAAATTTTTCTTCCAAATTTAGTACCAATCGATAGATCTCGTCGAGCTCTGTCCAACGGTACAATTTAAATTTTTGTAGCTCAATTTTTAATGAAATTAAGACTAGAAAACTAATTTTTGAAAAATTTCTCAATTCTAGAATTTTACAAAATTTTCAGAATTTTGCTGTCGTGAATTTGGTGCTAATCGATGGATCTCTTCGAGCTCTATTTAATGGTATAATTTAAATTTTTGTAACTCAATTTTTGATGAAATTACGACTAGAAAACTAATTTTTGAAAAATTTCTCAATTTTAGAATTTTACAAAATTTTCAGAATTTTGTTGTCGTGAATTTGGTGCTAATCGATAGATCTCTTTGAGCTCTCTATCCAACGGTATAATTTAAATTTTTTTAGCTCAATTTTTGATGAAATTAAGACTAGAAAACTATATTTTGAAAAATTTCTCAATTTTAGAATTTTACAAAATTTTCAGAATTTTGTTGTCGTGAATTTGGTGCTAATCGATAGATCTTTCCGAACTCTATTCAACGGTATAAATTAAATTTTTCTAGCTCAATTTTCGGTCAAATTACAACTAAAAAACTAATTTTTGAAAAAATTCTCAATTTTAGAATTTTACAAAATTTTCAGAATTTTGTTGTCGTGAATTTGGTGCTAATCGATAGATCTCTTTGAGCTCTCTATCCAACGGTATAATTTAAATTTTTTTAGCTCAATTTTTGATGAAATTAAGACTAGAAAACTATATTTTGAAAAATTTCTCAATTTTAGAATTTTACAAAATTTTCAGAATTTTGTTGTCGTGAATTTGGTGCTAATCGATAGATCTTTCCGAACTCTATTCAACGGTATAAATTAAATTTTTCTAGCTCAATTTTCGGTCAAATTACAACTAAAAAACTAATTTTTGAAAAATTTCTCAATTTTAGAATTTTACAAAATTTTCAGAATTTTGTTGTCGTGAATTTGGTGCTAATCGATAGATCTTTCCGAACTCTATTCAACGGTATAAATTAAATTTTTCTAGCTCAATTTTCGGTCAAATTACAACTAAAAAACTAATTTTTGAAAAATTTCTCAATTTTAGAATTTTACAAAATTTTCAGAATTTTGCTGTCGTGAATTTGGTGCTAATCGATAGATCTCTTTGAGCTCTCTATCCAACGGTATAATTTAAATTTTTGTAACTCAATTTTTGATGAAATTACGACTAGAAAACTAATTTTTGAAAAATTTCTCAATTTTAGAATTTTACAAAATTTTCAGAATTTTGCTGTCGTGAATTTGGTGCTAATCGATAGATCTCTTTGAGCTCTCTATCCAACGGTATAATTTAAATTTTTGTAACTCAATTTTTGATGAAATTACGACTAGAAAACTAATTTTTGAAAAATTTCTCAATTTTAGAATTTTACAAAATTTTCAGAATTTTGTTGTCGTGAATTTGGTGCTAATCGATAGATCTCTTTGAGCTCTCTATCCAACGGTATAATTTAAATTTTTTTAGCTCAATTTTTGATGAAATTACGACTAGAAAACTAATTTTTGAAAAATTTCTCAATTTTAGAATTTTACAAAATTTTCAGAATTTTGCTGTCGTGAATTTGGTGCTAATCGATAGATCTCTTCGAGCTCTGTTCAACGGAATAATTTGAATTTTTGTAGCTCAATTTTTGATGAAATTACAACTAGAAAACTAATTTTTGAAAAATTTCTCAATTTTAGAATTTTACAAAATTTTCAGAATTTTGTTGTCGTGAATTTGGTGCTAATCGATAGATCTCTTTGAGCTCTCTATCCAACGGTATAATTTAAATTTTTTTAGCTCAATTTTTGATGAAATTAAGACTAGAAAACTATATTTTGAAAAATTTCTCAATTTTAGAATTTTACAAAATTTTCAGAATTTTGTTGTCGTGAATTTGAGGCTAATCGATAGATCTCTTCGAGCTCTATTTAACGGTATAATTTAAATTTTTGTAGCTCAATTTTTGATGAAATTACGACTAGAAAACTAATTTTTGAAAAATTTCTCAATTTTAGAATTTTACAAAATTTTCAGAATTTTGTTGTCGTGAATTTGGTGCTAATCGATAGATCTTTCCGAACTCTATTCAACGGTATAAATTAAATTTTTCTAGCTCAATTTTCGGTCAAATTACAACTAAAAAACTAATTTTAAAAAATATAGATGAAAATTTTTAAAATCGAAAATTTGAAATCGATTGAAAAATTTAAAATTGAATAGAAAATTTGACATCAAATAAAAAAAAATTAAAATTTATTGAAAGATTTCAAAGACTTAAAAATTTCGAAAATTTGAAATTCCATGCAAAATCTCAAAAATTTGAAATTTCATCAGAAATTTTTCAAATCTGAAATTTCCTGCAAAATTTCGAAATTTTATAGAAAATTTTGTAAATTTGAAATTTCCTGAAAAATTTTGAAAATTTGGAATTTCGTGGAAAATTTGAAATATGAAAAAGTTCAAAAATGTGAAATTCGATCGAAATTTGTAAATTTTCAAAAATTTTGAAAATGTGAAATTCCGAAAGAAAACTAAAAATCCCTGGAAATTTTGTCAGAACTTGAAACTTCATTTAAAACATCAAAAATTTGAAATTTGATGGGAAATTTGAAATCAAAAAAAAATCAAAATTTGAAATTTATTTGGAAACTTTTCAAAATATGAAATTTGATGAATAATTTTGAAAATTCGAGATTTTATGGACAATTTAAAAATTAAATTGAAAAATACCAAAATTCAAAAATCCCTGAATATTTGGAATTTAACGAAAAATTTGATAAAAATTTTAGTAGAAAATTATCAAAACTTGAAATTTTGGAAATTGAAAATTTGAAATTCGATAAAATTTTCGAGAAATTTTAAATTTAATACAAAATTTTTAAAATTTTCAATCCGGTTGGAATTTAAGATTGAGAAGATCAAATTTTTAAAATTTAACGAAAAATTTCAGAAAAAAAGAGAAAAAAATATGGCCTGAAAATCAACAATGGAAAAAAATGCGAAAAAATAATTAAAATTTTCATTTTTCCATCGAATATTTTTAATTTAGTGGACAAAAATTGACGAGTATGTTAAAAACTTTTATCTCCGAAATTGAAATTCATGGGCGCTTGTTGTTCGCTCATGTTGAATTGATAGCCGCCCGTTTGTTCGATCCTTTTCGATTCTGGAAAAATTTTTAAATTTAAATTTTTTAAAAATCTAAAAATTCAAAATTTTCAATTATCTAAAAATTTCACATTTTTAAAAATCTAAAAATTCCAAATTTTTAAAAATCTAAAAATTTCAAATTTCTAAAAATCTAAAAATTCCAAATTTTAGAAATTTAAAAATTTTTTAATCTTTAAATTTTTGAAAATTCTAAATTTTTTAGAATTTAAAAATTTGTTCACCTCGGGCCGCCCGTCGTTGATCGGCCAAATTGAAAACTTTCAATAAACCGGTTTTATGTTCGTCGGTCAAATTTCCCACCAACATATTGTAAAATGTGGGTTCCGCGTTTTGTAAATCTTAATTTACAAAAAAATTTAATCAAACAAAATTATTTTTTAAAATTTAAATTTTGAAACTATAAATTTACAAATCGAATTTTCAACAAAAAAAAATTAAAAATTTTCTTTTAAAAATTTACAAAAAACTATTTAAATTTGAGGCAAAAAAATTATTTTTCAAAATTTAAATTTTAAAATTTCGAATTTACAAAATTGATTTTTCAAATTAAAAATTTTGGGAATTAAACTTTGAGGAAAAAAATTATTTTTCAAAATTCGAATTTACAAATTGACTTTAAAAAATTAGAAAAGTATCGAAAATTAATTTTGAAAATTCATTAAAAAAATTTTTTTTAAATTTTACTACAGAAAAAAACGAATTTAAAAAATTTGAAAATTTCATACTTTCAAAAGAAAAGGAAGTTTTAAAAATGTTAATCAAAAAATTAATCAAAAAATTAAATTTTTAATAAAATTTTTGAATGTCAAAAACTTTGAAAGTCAAAAAACTTCTAAAAGTTTATTACGTTCGGAATTGCTTTTTCAAATCTACCAAAATATCAATAAAATTGAAAAAAATTAAATTTTAAAAATTTATAAATTTTAATTGAAATTTTGAAAAATTAAATTAAAATTTTGAAAAATAAAATTGAAAAAAAAATTAAAATTAAAATGAAAAACTGTGTTAGAATTTTTTGATGAAGTATCTAGGGTTCCGCGTTTTGTAAATCTTAATTTACAAAAAAATTTAGTCAAACAAAATTATCTTTTAAAATTTAAATTTTGAAACTATGAATTTACAAATCGAATTTTCAACAAGAAAAAAAATAAAAAATTTTCTTTTAAAAATTTACAAAAAAATATTAAACTTTGAGGAAAAAAATTATTTTTCAAAATTCGAATTTACAAATTGACTTTAAAAAATTAGAAAAGTATCGAAAATTAATTTTGAAAATTCATTAAAAAAATTTTTTTAAATTTTACTACAGAAAAAAACGAATTTAAAAAATTTGAAAATTTCATACTTTCAAAAGAAAAGGAAGTTTTAAAAATGTTAATCAAAAAATTAAATTTTTAATAAAATTTTTGAATGTCAAAAACTTTGAAAGTCAAAAAACTTTTAAAAGTTTTTTACGTTCGGAATTGCTTCTTCAAATCTACCAAAATATCAATAAAATTGAAAAAATTAAATTTTAAAATTTATAAATTTTAATTGAAATTTTGAAAAATAAAATTGAAAAAAAATTAAAATTAAAATGAAAAACTGTTTTAGAATTTTTTGATGAAGTATCTAGGGTTCCGCGTTTTGTAAATCTTAATTTTTCAAAAAAATTTAATCAAACAAAATTATTTTTCAAAATTTAAATTTCGAAAAAATAAAATTTTTCAAATTTCCAGATTTTTTGAAAAAAAATTGAAATTTTTCAATTTTTTCTTCAATTTCATTGCTGTTGAAGATAAAATAATATTTTCATTTTAAAAAATTTTGCCTGAAATTTCCCAATTTTCGAAATTTTCAATCATCTAGAAAATTTAGTAATTATGCTACAATTTTAATTTTTTCAAAAAATTCGTCGCAAATACTTTAAAATTATATTGAAAATTCTGAAAATTTAAAATTTTTAAATTTGTTGAAATTTTCCTTGAAACGAAAAAATTTAAAATAATTTTTTTTTTGTGAAAATAAAAATTGTAATAAATAAAAATAAAAAAAAGAATCGAATTTAAAAAAAAACTAAAATAAAATATTAGTAAACGGAGATTGAAATTAAAATTGCAAAAAAATTAAAATTCAAAAATTAAAATTAGGAAAAGTAAAAACAATTCCAAAAAGACAAAAATTAAAATTTCTTCAAATTAAAAGTTAAAATTTTTTTTTCAAATTTGAAAAAAATTAAATTAAATTTTTTTTTCGAATATAAAAAAATTAAAATTTAATTTTTTTCAAATTAAAAAAAAAATTACTTTCCAACGTGTCTTTGAAAAAAATATATTCGTCCATTTGAGCTTCTTCTCCGTCCAATACAGTTTCGTAAGATTCTAAATCTGTTTCTTCGGCGAAATCGCTCGAATCGCCACCGTCGCTGAAATCTTCGTCATTTCCGCTATCTTTTTCCTATTTTGATTAAAAAAATTTTCCAAAAAACTTTCGGCGATTTAAATTTAAATTAAATTTTTGAAGAATTTATAAAAAAAAGCATTAAAAAAATAAACAAAAAAATTAATAAAAAATTGAAAAATAAAATATATAAAAATTAAAAAAAAAATTATTCCAAAAAATTCAAATTGATACAACGAAAAAAATGAATTAATAAAATTAATCTAAAACAAATTAAAACAATTTGAACAAAAAAAACTTTAAAAAATTGGATAAAACACATGAAAAAATTGAAATCTTCAAAATAATATTATCAAAAAAAGAAAGAAAAATTAATCAAAAATGACAAAATGTTCAAGAAAACTGTAAAATAAATAAAAAATTGAGAAAAATAAAAAATCAACAGAAAAATCAATAAAAAAAATTTGAATGAAAAATATAGAAAATAAAATACATAAAAAATTAAAACGTGAAAGGAATAACGAGAAAAAACAAAAAAATACATATAAATATCATAAGTTAATAAAATTAAAAATATATAATTAAAAATTGAAAAAATCCGAAAAAATAAATCAATAAAATGTATTGGGAATGAAAAAATTTCGAAAAATTCAAAATGAAAAAAATTTAAAGGAAAACATATTAAAATATAAACAAATTAAAAAAAATAACGAGAAAAACAAAAAATAAATTATAAGCATAAATTTAAAAAATATAATTGAAAAATTGGAAACAATCAAAAAATAAAGAAAGAAATCAATAAGACATTGAAAATGTCAAATGTGAAAAAATTAACGAAAAATATGCAAGATAAAATAAAATGAAAAAATAAAACAAACAACGAAAAAAAGAAAAAATTAATAAAATAGAATAAATTTAAAAAACAAATTAATGGAATAAAATTAAAAATATAAACAAATATATTTCAAAAAATAGAAAAAATGCGAAAAAAAGAAGATAGAAAAAATCAAAAATTAAAAATAAAAAAACTAAAAATTAAAAAAGTTAAAAACAAAATAAATTAAAAATTAAAAAAATTAAAAATAATTAAAAAAATGTAAACTTACCGATTTAGCTAAACGTTGCAAATATTCTTGGCCTTCGTCGTCAATTTCGTCTTCGTCCGTATTTAAGGCTTCTAGAAAAAAACCTAATTTGTAAAAATTTCTAAAATTAAAAAATTAAATTTTTCTAAATTCTAAAATCATTACGAAATTTCTAAGTTGAAAAAATTTTGAAATTTGAACATGTGAATTCTTCAAAATTTTGAAAATTGTCAACTTTTTCAAAGTTGCGAAATTTTCGAAATTTTTTCGAAAATTTAAAAAAAAAATTCATGCAAATTTTTGTAAATTCATTCAAATTTTGAAAATAAATACAAATTTTGTTAAATTTTTAAAATTATCATAAATAATTATAAATTTCGAAAATTATTGTAAATTTTTCAAGAAAATTTCAAATACTAAGACAAATTTTTTCAAATTGTCAAAATTATTATTAACTTTGAAGATAATTCTATATTTCTAAAAACTTTAACAAATTTGTTGAGATTTTAAAAAAATATGCAAACTTTTTTTGAAATTTTTAATACTACTACAAATTTTTATAAATTTTCGAAATTGATGCAATTTTTTTTTTAATTTTGAAAATTATTGTAAATTAATGCGACTTTTTTCGAAGTAATTTCAAGTTTGAAGATCGTTTTAAATTTTTCGAAACTTTCAAAATTATTGCAAATTAGTTCAAAATTTTAAAATTATCGAAAAAATCTTCAAAATTGATGTAAATTGTTTGAAATTCTTAAAATTATTGTAAATTTGTGAAAAAAATTAAAACAGATGCAAATTTAGAGAATCACCCCAAAAATTTGAAAATAATTGTAAATTTTTGGAAACTTTTGAAAATTATGCAAATTTTCTAAAATTTTTAAAATTAGATTTTTTTCAAATTTTTAAAATTTATGTAAATTGTTCCAAATTTTGGAAATGATTGTAAATTTTTGAAAAAAATTCGAAACTAATGCAAATTTCGGGAACCATCACAAAATTTGAAGAGAACTGTAAATTTTTGGAAACTTTTGAAAATTATGCAAATTTTCCAAAATTAAATTTTTTTTTAAATTTTGGAAATTATTGTAAATTTGTGAAAAAAATCCAAAACAGATGCAAATTTTGAGAATCATCACAAAAATTTGAAGATAATTGTAAACTTTTAGAAACTTTTGAAAATTATGCAAATTTTCCAAAATTAAATTTTTTTTCAAATTTTGGAAATTATTGTAAATTTGTGAAAAAAATCCAAAACAGATGCAAATTTTAAGAATCATCACAAAAATTTGAAGATAATTGTAAATTTTTGAAAATTATGCAAATTTTCTAAAATTTTTAAAATTAGATTTTTTCAAATTTTTAAAATTTATGTAAATTGTTTCAAATTTTGGAAATGATTGTAAATTTGTGAAAAAAATTCGAAACTAATGCAAATTTCGGGAATCATCACAAAATTTGAAGAGAACTGTAAATTTTTGGAAACTTTTGAAAATTATGCAAATTTTCTAAAATTTTTAAAATTAGATTTTTTTTCAAAATTTTAAAATTTATGTAAATTGTTCGAAATTTTCAAAATTATGGTCGTGTGTAAACCTTCGTCAATTTCTTCCTCTTCGCCGCTGTCTTCGTCTTCGTTATCGCGCAAAGCTTTCACTGTTGAACAAAAAAAACAATGAAAAATTTAAGGAAAAAAATTGAAAAAATGTAAACAAAAAAGTAAACAAAAAATTTCAATACGAAAATGTAAACAAAAAAGTTAACATAAAATGTAAACAAAAAATGCAAAAAAAGTAAACAAAAGCAGTGAACAAAAAAAATAAACATAAAAATGTAAACAACAAAGTAAATAAAAACTGTAAACATAAAAAAGCAAACAAAAAAATCAAAAAAACATCTTACGTTCGTAAGCCTTTTGTAAACCTTGATATAAAGTTAGGCAAGAGGGTAATAGATTTTGACTCATTTCGAATAGCACTTTTGGTCGATCGGGCATAGCAATCAGAGTGGTCAAACCGATCAGGCACATTTTTCGATCGTGTAAACTGAAAAAAATTTTAAATTTTTTGTAAATTAAAAAAAATTATTGTAAATATCGACAAATTTTTAAAAATTTTAAATTTTATAAAAAAACTAAAATTTTATAAAAAAATTTGAAAAATACCAAATTATGTTAATTTTGCCATCATTTTGAATATATTTTTTTCAAAATTTTGGAAATCATTGAGAATTTTAGTGTAAATTATTCTTAATTTTGAAAAAATTTTCCTAAAATTATAAAGTTTCTAAATTTTTTGAATAAATTTCAAATTTTTTGGTAATTCTTTTCAACATTCTAAATATTGTTGTAAATTTTTTAAATTTTCGAAAAAAAATCAATTTTTATAAAAAAAATTTGGAATACACCAAATTGTGTTGATTTTCTCAATATTTTGAATATATTTTTTGATGAATTTTTTTTCAAATATTGGAAATCATTGAGAATTTTACAGTAAGTTCTTCTTTATTAAAAAAAAATTCTCAAAATTATACATTATCAAAATTAAAAAAATTTCAAATTTTTCGATAATTTTTTCTACATGGTGAATATTCTTGTAAATTTTTCTAAATTTTGAAAAAAATTGAGAATTTTACTCTAAAGTCTTCTTGATTTTAAAATTTATTCTAAATAATTGCAAATTTTTTAAAATTCAAAAAAACAACAATTTTTCGTAAATTTCAAACTTTGTAAATCTAATAAAAATCTCCAATTATGCTGATTTTGAATATTAGTTTGATTTTTCCTCAATTATACAAATTATTGTAATTATCTGCCAGTTTTTGATTTTTTTTTAAATTTTCAAATTATCAAAAGTTTTAAAACAATTTCAAACTTTTTTCTCAATTTCAAAAATTAGTGAAAATATTTGGAAATTTTTTAAAATTTTTATTATATAAATTAAAAAAATTCAAATTATCAAGCAGTTTTCGATATTTTAAATATTATTGGGAATTTTTCTCAATTTTAAAAATTATTGTAAATACTTGAAAATTTTAAATATGCAAACTTTTAGAAAAAGTTTTGAAAAAATTTTGATTTTCTCAACATTTCACACATTATTGTGAATTTTTCCACATATACAAACTTAATATTTAATTTTACGAAACTATTGTAAATTCTTTTAAATTTTTGAAAAATTTCAAATTATCAAGAATTTTTTAACATTTTGAGTATTAATTTATTGTAAATCGGTCGAAATAAGTGAATTTCGTTCTAAATTTTTAAAATTATTCGAAATATCTGCAACCTTCAAATTTTACAATTTTGTGAATTATTGTCAAAATTTTCAAACTTTCTAAATTAATTAAAAAATTTTCTAAAATTCGACTATTTTTGAGAATTTGTTACAAATTTTGGAAAATTTTTGCAAATATTACAAAATCTAAAAAAAAAATATGATAAATTTAAGCAAATTTTCGAAAATTAATGCATGCATGTTTTCTAGAAATTTTGAAAACTGATGATTAAGTTTTTACTTTTTTACAAATAATCCAAAAATTTTAAATTAAAAATGAAAAAAATTAATTTAATAAAAGTAAATTTTGAAAAAATTATTCCGACAAAATTTTTTTCAATATAAACATTTTGAAAATTGTTTTATTATTTTAAATTAGAAATCTCGAAATTTTTTTTAAAGAAAATTGAAAAAATTTTGAAATAGTACAAATTCCGAAAATTATTAAATCCACAGAATTATTCAAAATAATTTGAAATTTCTTTTAATTTGAAAATTAAAAACAATTTTGAAAAATTTAAGAAATTTCGTAAAATACTTCAAATTTGTTTGAATCTTGAAAATCCTTGCAAATTGCTGAAATAATTGTAAATTTCCGCAGCTTTTTTAAAATTATTGAACATTTCAAAGTTTAGTGTAAACTTTTCGAAAGTTTCTCTTGAAAATTTTTAAAATTATCCTGCATTCCTGAAAATTTTGTAAAATTTTGAAAATTATTGTAAATTTCTAGAATTATTAAAGCTTTTGAAGATTCGAAAATTTCTGAAAATTATGGCAATTTTTTGCAAATTTATGCACATATTTTCCCAAATTTTGAAATTAATAAGTTTTCTAGAAATTATTGCACGTTTTACCAAATTCTGGAAATTATTCCAAATTTTTAAAATTTATGTATATTTTTTCAAATTTGAAAATTATCGTAAATTCTAAAGATTATTGTTAGATTTATTAAATTTTAAAATTTTTTTTGCAAATTTTAAATTTACGGAAAAAATCAGTGAAATTTTTGTAAAAAAAACAGTGTAAAATACCCCAAAAAGCAATCAGTATCGCATAGCCATTGTTTAACGAACAAATCCAACAAGGGCATAGAAGCATCGGGCGATTGGAAAGTTTGCAAAATTTGTATAAAAAGTTGCGGGTTGTAGTGTAAAGCGGCTATTAAAACCTAAAAAAGAAGCAAAATTTTAAAATTTAAATTTTCTATAAATTAAATTTTTTTTTAATTTAAATTTTATATAAATCAAGTTTTTTTAAATTTAAATTTTAAAAAATCCATATACAAATTTTGAGAAAAATTCAAATTATTTGAGAAAAATTTTTTTTACACATTTTAAGATTGCTGTAAATTCTGAAAATCTTTTTAAATTATTGAAAATTCTCAAAAATTCTGGAAAGTTAGAATTTTGCAATTTTTATAAATTTTAAGATCCATGTGAACTCTCAACATTCCTGTAACTTTGCAGATTCTTCAAAATATTGAAGATTCCCATTTTTTTGGAATATTTTCAAGATTTTTATAAATAATGACGATTTTTTAGAATTTGAAATACTTTTGTAAATTTTCGAAATTTTGGAAATTATACTGCAACTTTTGAATTTAAAAATTATGAAGATTTTATTAAAATCTGAAATTTTTTTTTGAATTTCGAAGATTTTTATAAATTTAAAAAATTTTTGCAAATCCTGAAGATTTTAACAAATTTGAAAAAAAATTTAAGTTCTGAAGATTTTCGCAAATTTTATAAATTTTTGTAAATTTTTCGAAAGTTTTAAAATAATTGCTGATATTTTGAAATTGTACTGCAAATTTCGAAAATGATTGTAGATTTGCCCAAATTTTAAAAAAATTGGATCAAATTTTTGGAAATGTTGAAAGTTCTTATAAAAATTTGAAAATTTGAAAACATGATTCTAAATTTATTCATTTTGAAAATTTTTCGAATTGATGTATATTTTTTTAAATTTTGAGAATTAATGCAAATTTTATCGAATTTTTTTAAATCGAAAATTTTTCGAAAATTTAAAAATTACTATAACGTTTTTAAAATTTTGAAAATAAATGAAAATTTTGAAAATTATTCGAAACTTTTAAAAATAGTTGCAAGTTTTTTGAAATTTTGAAAATGATAACTTTCTGTAAACTTCAAAAACTATTGTCATTTTTTTGAAGAGGTTTAATTTTCTATAAAATAAATTTTTTTTAGATTTAAATTTTCTATAAATCAAATTTTTTTAAATTTAAATTTAAAAAAATCCATATACAAATTTGGAAAAAAATTCAAATTATTTCGAAAATAATTAAAATTCAAATTTTAAAAAAAATTTCAATTTCTAAATTTGAAAAAAATTATTTTTAAATTTTTTTCTCAAAATTCACTTGAAGGCACATAGTTCTCAATTCGGAGGATTTAATTTCTTTGACTAAACGAGCTAAAACAATTTCGCAAATTGGCCTAATAACCGGGTCGATTCGATTTTTAAATTGTAAAATTAAAACTTCCAATAATTTGGCCGCGTGGCATTGAGTATCGTCGTCAATATCTTCGCTTAAAATCTAGAGAAAAATTTAAAATTGTAAAAAAAAATTTAAACAAATTTCAAAATTTAAAAAAATGTAAAAGTGAAAAAAAATTTCAAAATTTAAAAATAAAAAAAAAAAATTGAAAAACTGAGAAAAATATGAAATTCCATGAAAAATTTCGAAAATTTGAGATTTGATGAAAAATTTTCCAAATTTAAAATCCCGCGACTAATTTTCAAAATTTAAAATTTCATGGAAAATTTTGGAATTTTAAAGAAAATTTTCGAAATGTGAGATTTCATAGCAAATTCAGAACATTTAAAATTTTATGAAAAGTTTTTTAAATATAAAATTCCTTGGAAAATTTTGGAATGTTAAAAAATGTAGAAATAAACATTTGAAAAAAATGTGAAAACAAACAGAAAAAATCTAAAAATTTGTCAATAAAAAAATCAGAAAATAAACTGCAAAAATTTTAAAAAGTTGCATTTACAACCATATAAAATAATCAAAAAAGACAAAACTGAAAATTGCTAAAAAACTCAACAAATGTAAAATTAAAAAAATAAAAGAAAGAATAACGATGAGAAAAAAAACAAAACAAAAATAAAAATCCAAAAAGCACGAAATTGGAAAAAATTACCCTAAAAATATAAAAAATGCTATAAAATTTTCTCACAATTTTGATTTTTTTTGTAAAATTTTTTTTACATTTCTATTTTTTCACAAAATTGCAAAGAATTATAGAAATGTCCAAAAAATGCATGAAAAATAAGAAAAACATGAAAAATTATAAAAGTAAACGGAAAAAACTAAAAATTTGTAAATTCAAAAGACAAAATAAAAACTATAAAAAACGATAAATGTTCAAATTATATACAAATTTAAAAATTAAAAAAAGCTGAAAAAATTTAAAAACAGGAAAATATTTAAAAAATGCTTAAAAATGAAAGTTGTGAAAATGTAAAAAAAAGTAGAAATTGCAAAATGAACTCGAAAAATGTAAACATTACAAAATAAAAAAAATTTAACAAATTTAAGTAAAGAAGAAAAATTCAAAATTTATAAAACATATAGACAAAAAAATGGTAAAGAATTAAAAATCAAAAATAGAAAAAAGTAGAAAACTTACAAGTTAAAAAAACAAAGAATACAAAAAATTCAGATAAATTTTAAAAATTAAAATTTAAAAATTTAAAAAACTAATTAAAAACATTAATTACCATTCTACACATGTCGAAAATCATTTCTAGACGCGACGGTTGGCATATAAATTTTTCCGGATCGACGGTCAAAAAACTGTGTAAAGACGGCATCATATCTGTTTTAAAATTAAAAATTAAAATTTTAATTAAAAATTTCAATTAAAACTTTAATTAAAATTTTTTTTTGTAAAATTTTACCCGTAAAGTAATCTACGCCGCCTTGATTTTTAAAAACGTCGTACATCAAATCTAATAGCGGCCAACACCGATCGCTAATTTGTTTGACGATCAAAGAGGCGACCAAAATGAAAGCTTCGTCGAAAAATTCTACAAAAAAATTTAAAATTTTATCTAAAAAAATTTTTTTAAATAAAAATTTGAAAAAAATACAAAACGACAAAAATTTTAAAAAAAATTAAAAAATTTTCAAATTAGGAAAAAGAAAAAAATGTTTATAAGATTATTTTAAATTTATTTTTTAAAAATAAAATTTTTATAAATAAAACAAAAAAAAATTGAAAATTTCAATTTTTTCAAAAATTTATTTACCCATCGCTTCTTTGTTAATAATCGTATTAATAACGTAAATGACAACTTCTTCTAAATTATTCGTAATCTAGAAATTTAAAAAAAAATATTTAAATTTGCTGTAAAATTCCAAATTTTAAACATGTATATATAAAATTCGAAATTTCACGGCTATAAAATTCGAATTTAGAAAGAAAATTAAAATTTGAATTTGAAAAGTGTAAAATTCGAAATTTCAAGAATATAAAATTTGACATTGAAAAATTTAAAATACCAATTTAGAAAATTCATATCAAATTCAATTTCAAAAATGTATAAATTTTTAAAATTTAAATTTAAAATTTCGAATTTTTAAAATTTCGTTCAAAAAAAAATGAGAATTCTACCTGCGGAAATTCTTCAACAGCGTCCATAATCACTTCCAAAGTGTTCAGAACGCCGACGGCCGTTATAGCCCTATCTTCGGCGCCGTCGTCGTTTTCTAACAATTGCGTGAAAATTTGCGCCTTGAAAAAAATAAATAAAAGAAAAATGTTGCGGAAAAAAAGAGAAAAAACAAACAAAAATCTAAAAAAATGAATAAAACAATGCAAAAAAGTTTAAAAAAAGAAGCAAAAATTTTCGCTAAGGTAAGAAATAAACAAAAAATGAAGGAAAAAAAAGAAAATATTGGTGAAAAAGATACTAAAAAAAGAACAAGAATCAAACGAAATGGAGAAAAAATGTCAAAAAGTGCATGCAAAAATCGGGGGAAAAAATCAAGAAAAAAAACAAAAACATCAATAAAAATCACACATTTTGAAAAAATACAAAAAATTGACAAAAATTGCAAAAAAAGTCGAAAAATTACTGAAAATAATGAAAATAAACAAAAAAAATGACAAAAAAGTATAGAAACGTTAAAAAGAGAAAAAGAAGGAAAATCTACAGAAAAAAATGACAATCAAAAAATTATGGCAAAAGTTAGAATTGATGATTTATTGAAAAAATGTTAAAAATAAAGAAAACTGATGCAAAAACGTCAAAAAAAGAAAGAAAATTAGTTTAAAAATAAAAAAAGAGAAATATGGCAAAAAAGTGGGCGAATAAATAAAAATATTGGAAAAAACATCAAAGGTAGTAAAAGTGAGCAAAAACATCAAAAAAATAAAAATATAGCGAAAAATGAAAAAAATGTAGGAAAATAGTTCAAAAATGTCGAAAAAGAAAAACATCGTAAAAAATGAAAACCAAAAATACATGTTATCGAAATTCAGAGAAATAAAGCAAAAAAATCGAGAAATATAGGAAAAACTTAAAAAAATAAACAAAAAATGGAGAAAAATAGGGCGGAAACGATATAAAAATCAAAATATTGTACAAAATGTAAAGAAAAAATAAAAATATTGCAGAAAAATGGAAAAATAAGAGAAAACATTGAAAAAAAATTCAAAAAAATAATGCGAAAACGTCAAAAAACTTAAAATACTATAAAAAAGAAAAATTTCAACAAAAAAAAACACGAAAAATTTGAGCAAAGAGGAAAAATGGAGAAAAATAACGCAAAAACATCAAAAAATTGAGAAAAATGAAAAGAAAAATACTGTAAAGAAGTATAAAAATGAAAGAATACATTGGAAGGGGAAAAATAAAGAAATATTCGAAAAAAGTAGAAAACTAAACAAAAACATCGGAAAAAGATAAAAGTTAACAAAAAAAGTATAGTAAAATAGTGCAAAAAAGCCAAAAAAGAAGGAAAATATAGTAAAATATTAAAATAAATTAGATGTATATTGCGAAAAAGTCGACGAATAAACAGAAAATTGAATAAATAAAAATAAACGAAAAAATGAAGGAAAACAGTGCAAAAATTACAATAAAAGAAGAGAAATATTGCAAAAATTACAAAAATAAAGAAAAATGCGACAAAAAATGTCGAAAATGAAGGAAAAAATTTTAAAAAACTCGAAAATTATTGAAAACGTAATAAAAATAAACAGGAAAAAAGGAAAACTGAGGGAAAATGTGCGAGAGAAAAAAATTGAAAAAATAATGAAAATAGAGAAAAATGTTACGAAAATGAAGGAAAATATGGACAAAAACTCAAAAAAAATTTTTTTTTATAAATACAAAAGTCGAAAAATTGAACAGAATATGGAAAAAATTAAAGAAAAATAATACAAAAATGTCAAAGAATAAAGAGAAAATTTAGGAAAATTTACCAATTCTTGAGCAATTTGTACGGCTATCGGAGTGACTTGCAGCGTATAAACGCCAATAAAAAAAAATGTAAAACGCTAAAAAATAAGGAAAAAATTGAAAAAAATAAAAATAAACAAAAAAGAAGGAAAACATATTGTAAAAAAAGAAAATAAAAAAAATAAATATTGCGAAAAAACTCGAAAATAAACAAAAGTATTGAAAAAAGTAAATATGCAAGAAATAAAGAAAAATAATTCAAAAAGTGAAGAAAACAACATTGAAAAATGAAGTGTAACACAGCAAAAACGTTAAAAAACAATCGAAATTTTGTAAAGGAATTAAAAAAGAAAAATATAGCAAAAAGGTCCAAAAATAAGGGGAAATGTTGAAGAAAATAACAAAAAATGCAAAAAAATAATGCAAAAACGTTAAAAAGGACAAAATATTTTAAAAATAAAAATAAAAAAATAATGAAGGAAAATAATGCAAAAACGGCAAAAAAATAAGAAAAATATTGTAAAAAAATAAAAATTGGAGTAATAATCAAAAATCTTTTGAAAGAAAATAAAAAAAAACAAAAGAAAATAGTGAAAAAACGAAAAAATGTAAAAAAATGGAAAAAGGGGAAGAGTAAACTAAAAATTTTTGGAAAAAAAAATAAAAAAGAAAGAAAAAAGTGGAAGAACGCAAAGAAAGATAAAAAATTATGCAAAAAAATGAAAAAAGTGGAGGAGTAAACAAAATAAATTTAGAAATGAATAAAAATAAACAAAAAAATGAAGAAAACGCCAAAAAAATAACAAAAATATTGTAAAAAAATATAAATTGAAGTAATAATCAAAAATCTTTTGAAAGAAAAGAAAAAAAAAACACAAGAAAAGAAAATAGTGAAAAAACGAAAAAATGTAAAAAAAATGAAAAAAGAGGAAGAGAAAACTAAAAATTTTTGGAAAAAAATAAAAAAAATAAAAAAGAAAGAAAATAGTGGAAGAACGCTAAGATAAAAACTTATGCAGAAAATGAAAAAAGTGGAGGAGTAAACAAAATAAATTTAGAAATGAATAAAAATAAACAAAAAAATGAAGAAAACGCCAAAAAAATAACAAAAATATTGTAAAAAATATAAATTGGAGTAATAATCAAAAATATTTTGAAAGAAAAGAAAAAAACAAAAGAAAATAGTGAAAAAACGAAAAAATGTAAAAAAAATGAAAAAAGAGGAAGAGTAAACTAAAAATTTTTGAAAAAAATATATAATAAAATGAAGAAAACGCCAAAAAATAAAAAAAAATATTGTATATTAAAAAGAAAAAAGTGGAGTAATAATCAAAAACATTTTTGAAAAATTTAAAAAAAAACAGAAAAATGAAGGAAAAAAGTCAAAAAAGAGAAGAATTATTGGGAAAAAAATTGGAGAAATAAATAAAAATATTGAAAAAATGAAGGAAAATTTACCAATTCTTGAGCAATTTGTACGGCTATCGGAGTGACTTGCAGCGTATAAACGCCAATTAAACGTTGAACGACGTTGGTTAAATCGTCGTTTTCAGTTTCGCGGATTAATTTTACGAGTGCTGGAAAGAAAAATGTGCAAAAAATTTGACTAATTTTTATGCAAATTTTGCCCCAAATACTCAAAATGATATCCTTAATTTGAGGTTCGATCAATTTTTCCAAGCGAGGTTGATCGTTTAATAGAATTTGCAAAGCCATAGCCGCTTCCACTTTGACGGGCATTTGTTCTTGAGGATTTAGCAAACTATGTAAAACTAATTCCAACGCTTTACGTAAATTTTCTTCGTTGGAAAAATGCGTTTCGCTGAACATTTGTAAACACCAACAAGCCTAGAAAAAAGAAGAATATACAAATTTACATTATTTTTCAGAATTTTTAAATTTTCCAAATTTTAAACAGTTTTATAAATTCTTGAAATTTTTCTCAATTCTCAAGATTTTTGCGAATTCTGATCATTTTTGTTAATTGCCAAGATTTTTCCAAGTTTTAAAGTCCTCTCAAAATTCTGACAATTTTTCTAAATTCTAGTGATTTTCTTGAATTTCAAAGATTTTTTTTTGTAAATTTTCAATAATTTTATAAACTCGGATCATTTTTGTATAAATTCCGAAGATTTTTCTAAATTTCTATGATTTTTACAAATTCTAGACCTGGATAAATTTCTCTAAATTTCTCTAAATTTCAGACATTTTTTTTAATTCGAAGACTAATGAAAATTCTAAAGGTTTTTATACATTTTGGAGATTTTTCTAAATTCTGAAGAATATTGTAAATCTTCAACATTTTTTTTAATTTTGGGAAATTCTGAATATTTTATTGAATTTTAAACGCTTTTCTCAATTTTGAAGATTTTTGAAAATTCTAGCGATTTTCGAAAATTTTTATAAATTCTGAAGATTTGTCTAAATATTGTGAAAAATCTCAAGACTTTTGAAAATTTTGAAGATTTTAAATTTTTCGTAAATTTCGAATGTTTTTGAGAATTTTGAAAGATCTAAAAAAATTTAAAGATTTTTTGAAATTTTGAAATTTGTGTAAAAATCTGAACATTTTTGAAAATACAAAAGATTTTTGTAAATTCTTTGACATCTTTCAAAATAATCACAAATTTATCCAAATTTTAGAGATTATATTGCAAGTTTTGAACATTTTTCATTTTTGAAAATTTTCCAACTTTTTTTTTCAACGAAGAAAATTAAATTTTCTTCGTTGGAAAAATGAGTTTCGCTGAACATTTGTAAACACCAACAAGCCTGGCAAAAAAAAACAAAAATGTGTAAATTAAAATTTTTCAAATTTTTTTTCTAATTTAGATTTTCGAAAATTCTGAAAGTTTTTGTAAATTCTCAAAATTTTTGTAAATTTTAAAACATTTTTGAAAATTTTCTCAAATTCCGAACATTCTTTAAATTTTGAAAATTTTTGTGATTTCGAAAGATTTTTGAAAAATTTTATAAATTCTAGAAATATCTCCATTTTTCCAAATCCTGAAGGTCATTTAAATTTTGAAGATTTTAGTAAACTTCGAACATTTCTATAAATTTTAAAGCCTTTCGAAAATTATAAAAGGTTCAAAAATTTTTTAAAAACCGAAGTTTTTTGTAAATTTGAAAATTTTGAACATTTTTCAAACTTTGAACATTTTTTTAAATCTAGAAGATTTTAGTGGATTTTGAACATTTTCATAAATTTGAAAGATTTTCGAAATTTATGAACGTTTTTGAAAATTTTGAAGACTTTTATAAATTTTAAAGAATTTCTTTAAAAAAATTGAAAATAAATTTTAAACAGTTCTTAGAATTTTTGTAGATTCCCAAGATTTTTGAAAATTTTGACCATTTTTGTCGATTTGGAACAATTTTATAAATTCTGAAATTCTGTCTAAACTTTCAAGATTCTTTAAATTTTGAAAAGGTGAATTTTTATGATTTTTGAAAATTATAGACATTTTTCTAAAGGTAGATTTTTGTAAAGTCTGAAGTTTTTTAAAATTTTGAAAACTTTTAAAAATTCAGGAGATTTTTGCAAATATTTGAAAAATTCAAAGATTTTTGAAAAATTTTTCTAATTCTCAAGATAATTTCAATTTTGAAATTTTTTAGAATTTGGATATTTTTATCAATTTAAGATTTTTGAAAATTATGAAGGTTTTTCAAGATTTTGAAGACTTTTCAAAATATCGACAATTTTTGTAAATTTTAATTTCTGAAGATTCGTATAAATTTTCGAGATTTCTGTAATATTTAAATAATTTTATAAATTCTTGAAATTTTTGTAAATTTTCACGATTTTTTTTTTAATTTTTGGTAATTCTCAACATATTATTAAATTCTGCAGGTTTTTTTAATTTTGAAGATTTTCAAAAATTACGGCGATTTTTGAAAATTTTAGAAAATTCTGAATATTTTATTGAATTTTGAGATTTTTTTAAATTTTGAAGACTTTTAATGAAAAGAAGCTATTTGAAAATTTTAAATTTTTTGATAAATTTTAATTTTTTTCTAAATTTTGAAAATTTTATAAATTCTGGAGATTTTTGAAAATTTTGAACAGTTTTGAAAATACTCAAGATTTTTGTAAAATTTCAAAAATTTTTGTAAAATTTAAAGATTTTTTGAAAATTCCAAATATTTTTGTAAACTTTGCCACATTTTCCAGGATAATTACAAATTTTTTCAAATTTTGGGTACTTATACTGTAGCGATTGATATTTTTTGTTAATTTTGAAAATTCTGAGAATTTTTGAAACATGCTAAAGTTTTTGGTAAATTTCGAAGATTTTTCTAATTTTTAAGATGTTTGAAAATTATAAAATTATTTTCTAAATTCTGAAAATTTCTCAAAAGAATGAAGATTTTTGAAAATTTTTTCTAATTCTCAAGATAATTTCAATTTTGAAATTTTTTAGAATTTGGATATTTTTATCAATTTAAGATTTTTGAAAATTATGAAGGTTTTTCAAGATTTTGAAGACTTTTCAAAATATCGACAATTTTTGTAAATTTTAATTTCTGAAGATTCGTATAAATTTTCGAGATTTCTGTAATATTTAAATAATTTTATAAATTCTTGAAATTTTTGTAAATTTTCACGATTTTTTTTTTAATTTTTGGTAATTCTCAACATATTATTAAATTCTGCAGGTTTTTTTAATTTTGAAGATTTTCAAAAATTATGGCGATTTTTGAAAATTTTAGAAAATTCTGAATATTTTATTGAATTTTGAGATTTTTTTAAATTTTGAAGACTTTTAATGAAAAGAAGCTATTTGAAAATTTTAAATTTTTTGATAAATTTTAATTTTTTTCTAAATTTTGAAAATTTTATAAATTCTGGAGATTTTTGAAAATTTTGAACAGTTTTGAAAATACTCAAGATTTTTGTAAAATTTCAAAAAATTTTGTAAAATTTAAAGATTTTTGAAAATTCCAAATATTTTTGTAAACTTTTCCACGTTTTCTAGGATAATTACAAATTTTTTCAAATTTTGGGTACTTATACTGTAGCGATTGAAATTTTTTGTTAATTTTGAAAATTCTGAGAATTTTTGAAACATGCTAAAGTTTTTGGAAAAATTCGAAGATTTTTCTAATTTTTAAGATGTTTGAAAATTATAAAATTATTTTCTAAATTCTGAAAATTTCTCAAAATTTCTCAAAAGAATGAAGATTTCTGAAAATTTTTATAAATATTAGAGATTGCTGTAATCTGTAGGATTTTTTTAAATTCTGAAGAAATTTGGAAAATTCGGGAGATTTTTGAAAATTTCTCCAAAATCTGAAGATTTTATTGAATTCGGAAAATTTTTCAAATTTAGAATATTTCTATAAATTCTGAAAAGTTTTTAAACTTCCATAAATTTTAAAGATTGATGTACAAAGCTGAAATAGCTTTAGTGTTTGCAAATTTTTGAAATTTTGAAAATTGGTGTAAATTTCTCCAAAAGTTGAAATTTTTGAAATTTTCACATTTTGAAAATTTCAAAAATTTTGAAAATTTGACCACGTTTCTGCAAAATTTTAAAATTGGCGAAAAGCCAACTTGCGAAAATTTCTAAAATTTTTATTTACAAAATTTTACAAAAATATGCAAAATTTGATAGCTGGCCAAAACCCAAGTAGGCAAAAAGTGTAAACTTCGCCCTTACCCTAGCCCGCAAAAAGCCGTCGCTGCTGCCGAATCTTGGGAAAACGTGCGTCACTAAAGTGGCTTCGACGCTTTCTTTGTAAATTTTTTTCTGAAAAAATTTAAAAGTGTAAACAAAAATTTTGCATGAAAATTGTAAATAATCATTGTAAATTGTAAAATTTCACAAAAGATTTTTTTGAAAATTGTAAATCACCTTTGTAAATTGTAAAACCCAAATTTTTTTTCTACATTGCGGAATTGAAAATTTTTCTTGGAAATTGTGTACAATTTTTCTAAATTCTAAAATTGCAAAAAATTGTAAGGTGAAATTGCTAATTTTTTTTGTAAATTGTGGAATTGAAAAAATTTATTTGTGAATATAGAATAAATTTTTTAAATTGTCATATTCCAAAAAAAAATTTTTTTTACATAGTGAAAATTTTTGTAAATTCCAAAATTGCAAAAAAATTTTTTCCTGTGAACAATTTTTGTAAATTGTAAAATCGCGAAATAGTTTTTTTTTGTTGTAAATTGTAGGTAACTTTTTGATAGTGTAAAATGGCAAAAATTTTTGTAAAGTGTAATATTGCAGAAGTTTTTTTACAAGTTGTAAATAACTTTTGTAAATTGTAAACTTGCAAAAAAAAATTTCCAAGTTGTAAAATCAAAATTTTAAATTAAAACTAAATTTTTTTCTGTTAATTGTGGATAATTATTGAAAAACATAAAATTGCCGATTTTTTTTTTAATTTTAAAATTGCAAATCTTTTCCTCTAAATTGTGTATGAATAACTTTTGTAAATTGTAAGCTATTTTTGTAAATTGTAAAATTGCAAAAAAAAATTTGTAAATTATAAAATTGTAATTTTTTTGTTAATTGTGGATAATTCTTGAAAATTGTAAAATTTCAGAAATTTTTTTGTAAATTTCGAATAATTTATGTAAATTATAAAATTGTAAATTTTTTAAAACTGTAATTAGGTCTTATAAATTGTAAAATTGTGAAAAAAAAATTTGTAAATTATGAAATTGTAATTTTTTTTGTAAATTGCGGATAATTCTTGAAAATTGTAAAATTGCAGAAAATTTTTTGTAAATTTCAAATAATTTATGTAAATTATAAAATTGTAAATTTTTTTAAATTGTAAATAGGTCTTATAAATTGTCAAATTGTGAAAAAATTTCGTAAATTGTACATAAGTAACTTTTGTAAATTGAAAAAATTTCTCTAAATTTTAAAATTGCAATTTTCTTGTGAATTGTAAATAATTTTTGTAAATTGTGAAATTGCAGAAAATTTTTTGTAAATTTCAAATCATTTATGTAAATTACAAAATTTTAAATTTTTTTTAATTGTAAATAGGTCTCATAAATTGTAAAATTGTGAAAAAATTTCGTAAATTGTACATTAAGTAACTTTTTTAAATTGAAAAAATACAAAAAATTTCTCTAAATTGTAAAATTGCAATTTTCTTGTAAATTGTAAATTATTTTTGTAAATTGTAAAATTGCAAAAAAATTTTATAAATTATAAAATTGTAATTTTTTTGTTAATTGTGGATAATTCTTGAAAATTGTAAAATTTCAGAAATTTTTTTGTAAATTTCGAATAATTTATGTAAATTATAAAATTGTAAATTTTTTAAAACTGTAATTAGGTCTTATAAATTGTAAAATTGTGAAAAAAAATTTGTAAATTATGAAATTGTAATTTTTTTTGTAAATTGCGGATAATTCTTGAAAATTGTAAAATTGCAGAAAATTTTTTGTAAATTTCAAATAATTTATGTAAATTATAAAATTGTAAATTTTTTTAAATTGTAAATAGGTCTTATAAATTGTCAAATTGTGAAAAAATTTCGTAAATTGTACATAAGTAACTTTTGTAAATTGAAAAAATTTCTCTAAATTTTAAAATTGCAATTTTCTTGTGAATTGTAAATAATTTTTGTAAATTGTGAAATTGCAGAAAATTTTTTGTAAATTTCAAATCATTTATGTAAATTACAAAATTTTAAATTTTTTTTAATTGTAAATAGGTCTCATAAATTGTAAAATTGTGAAAAAATTTCGTAAATTGTACATTAAGTAACTTTTTTAAATTGAAAAAATACAAAAAATTTCTCTAAATTGTAAAATTGCAATTTTCTTGTAAATTGTAAATTATTTTTGTAAATTGTAAAATTGCAAAAAAAATTTTATAAATTATAAAATTGTAATTTTTTTGTTAATTGTGGATAATTCTTGAAAATTGTAAAATTGCAGAAATTTTTTTGTAAATTTCAAATAATTCTTGTAAATTATAAAATTGTAAATTTTTTAAAATTGTAAATAGGTCTCATAAATTGTAAAATTGTAAAAAAATTTCGTAAATTGTACATTAAGTAACTTTTGTAAAAATTTCTCTAAATTGTAAAATTGCAATTTTCTTGTAAATTGTAAATAATTTTTGTAAATTGTAAAATTGCAAAAAAAATTTCTTAGTTACAGAATTGTAATTTTTTTGTAAATTGTGGATAATCCTTGAAATTGTAAAATTGCAGAACATTTTTTTGTAAATTTCGAATAATTTTTGTAAATTAAAAAATTGTAAATTTTTTTAAATTGTAAATAGGTCTTATAAATTGTAAAATTGTGAAAAAATTTTGTAAATTATAAAATTGTAATTTTTTTGTAAATTGCGGATAATTCTTGAAATTTGTAAAATTGCGGAAAATTTTTTTTGTCAATTCTAAATAATTTTTGTAAGTTGTAAAATTGCAGAAAATTTTTTGTAAATTTCAAATAATTTTTGTAAATTATAAAATTGTAAATTTTTTCAAATTGTAAATAGGCCTTATAAATTGTAAAATTGTGAAAAAATTTCCGTAAATTGTACATAAGTAAGTTTTGTAAATTGAAAAAATTTCTCTAAGTTGTAAAATTGCGATTTTCTTGTAAGTTGTAAATAGGTTTTTTAAATTGTAAAATCTGCAGAAAAATTTGTAAATCGTAACATTAGGTATATTTTTTTTGAAAATTGTAAATAAGTTTGCAAAAAAATGTGAATTGTAAAATCGAAATTTTTTGTAAACTGTTAAGTTGAAAAATTTTGGTTTACAACTTTGTGTAAAGAAGCACCTTGAGTAAATTGGGAGCCAAAGTGCCCAGCATGTGTAAAGCGCCGTCCAATTGGCGCCCGGTCGATTGGGGCGCCGTGAGGACGCCGCCCAGAAATTGTATGGTCTTGTTCAATACGTCTTTGCGTTTGACGCTTTCGCTCAATAAAGCGACGGCTGCGCTGGCCGGATCGATCAATTCGGATAATAAATCTTAAAAAATTGAAAAATTAAAATTTTTCAAAAAAAATTTAAAAATTAAAATTTTTCAAAAAAAATTTAAAAACTAAAATTTTTCAAAAAGAATTAAAAATTAAAATTTTTCAAAAAAAATTTAAAAATTCAATTATTTTATAAGTTAATAATTAGAATAACTTAAATTAACTATAATGAATTAATCCTAATATTATAATTATTGTTATAAATTAATCAATTGAGTAATAATAATTCAATGATAATAATTAATAACTATTTAATTTAATAAAAATAATAATAATAAAAGATGATGCACCAATCCGCATAATGAATCATCTTAAAAATTAAAATTTTGGGTAAAAAATTAAGAATTAAAAAATCTCGAAATTAAAAAAATTGAAATTTCGAAAAAGTGCTTAAAAATTCCAAAAATTTAAATCTATTCTCAAATTTTGGACAAAAATTTAAGTCAAAGTTTTACGAAAATTTTCAGGCAACTTTACACCAAACTTGCAAAAAAATTATTGAGCAAGTTTACACCTAAAATACTAAATTTTACACAATTTAATTTTTTCGAAACAGAAACAAATTTTTTTTAAATGAGCACTTTACAACATTTTTCTCTCTCGAGGTTTCCGACTTTACATTTTTATGAAAAAATTCCGAGAATTCAAAATTCAAGATCAATTTGAAAATTTCACAAAAACCGCGAAATTTTTGGCTTAATTTACACCAAACTAAAGGAACGAAGCATTTTTCAGACACTTTACACCAAACCCGAAAGTGAAAATATTGAGCAACTTTACATCCACTCGGAAAAGTATTGGGCAACTTTACACCATACTTTGAAATGAAAATTTGTAGGCAACTTTACACCTCCTCCAAATTGAGAATTTTACAGAATTTTAAAATTGTCGTTTAAGGAGAAAAAAACTTGATCAGTAATCGAATAAAAAAATTCTAAGTGAATGAAACTTTTCAGAAATTTACAAATTCTTAAAAAATTTACACTTTACATTTTACAACATTTTTTCAAGTTTACAACTTTACACTTTTCCGAAAATGTGACGAAAAATGAAAATTTTTTTTGTAAAATTACCATATTTTACTCGTACGTATTCTTGCGGATCGCTATCCCACAATTCTTGATCGGCGTCGTTGTGGCAGGATAATGGAAAAACGATTTCGGTGATTATATGCTTTAAAATTGCGAAAAAATCACTTTACACCAGAAAAAATCGATAAATTGTAAACTAACCAACATATGGGCTTTTAATAATTTCCACGAAAATGAATGCGCGACGCTAGAAAAAAAGAACTTTTTATCTACTTTCCACCAAAAAAGAATTTTACATCTAAGTTACACCAAAAAATACTTTACACCAATATGAACTTTACATCTACTTTACACCAAAAAGACTTTACATCTATATTAGACCACAAAAAGTTTTACATCTACTTTACACCAAAGGAGACTTTACATCTACTTTATACCAAAAAGACTTTACATCCACTTTACACCACAAAAGAACTTTACATCTATTTTATACCAAAAAGAACTTTACATCTAACTTTAGACTACATAAAAACTTTACATGTACTCTGTACCAAAAAAGACTTTAGATCTACTTTACACAGCAAAAAAGTTTACATCTACTTTACACCAAAAACTTTACATCCACTTTACACCACAAAAGAACTTTACATCCACTTTACACCATGGAAAATCGTTCGGTGTAAAGTTCAACTCACGCCGATTGTAAATAATTCAAAATTTGATATAGAACGGGCGGCGAAACGTAAATTTTCGATCGATAATCTTCTAAAACTTTTAAAACGACCCTCAAAGCCGGGGCGACGAAATTTTTCAAATAGTTTTCGGCGAATTGATTATATTCGGCGGCCACTTGGCCGGGATTACCGTACCTAAATCCGAGGTGTAAAGTTACTTTACAAAATCGATCAGTGTGTAAACTCACCTTTCGAATATTCGACTCATGGTTCGCGATGCCCATTTTTTACATTTCCAAAATATTAAATTCGGACGATCTTCTTCGTCGACGTTTAAAGTTTCCTGAAGGAAAAAAAATATTAAACCAACTTTACACCAAACTTTAAAAGACTTATGGGTGAGTTTACACCAAACTCTAAAAATTTTCGCGTAAGTTTACAGCAGACTTCGAGGAGGCTTCTGCACGACTTTACACTAAACATTTGCGAAGGCTTCTGAGCGACTTTACACCAAACTTTAATTACTTCTGGGTGAGTTTACATTAAACCTTTGGAAGACTTGCGGCCGACTTTACGCCAAACATCGAAAAAGCTTTTAGATGAGTTTACACCGAACTTTAAATAGATTTCTGCGTGAGTTTACACCAGCTCAACTAAGCCTCAACCTATGAAAAATTTATGGACGACTTTACATCAAACTTTGAAAAGATTTCCGTGCGAATTTACACCAGACTTTTAGAAGAGTTATGGGCTACTTTACATAAAAGTTTGAGAAGCTTTGAGCAACCTTAAACCAAATTCTAAAACGCTGGAACATTTCTGACCGACTTTACACCAAACTTTAGAAATTACTTTGGGCCAGTTTACACCAAACTTTGACCAGGCTCCCGAGCGACTTTACACCAATTTTTAAAAAGACTTTTGGGCGACTTAACATCAAACTATTAGAGGACTTCTGAATGAGTTGACACCAAAATTATAAAGACTCTCGGGTAAGTTTACACCAAACTTTAAAAAGGCTTCATAGCGACTTTACACCGAACTTTGAAGACTATTAGGTAACTTTACAACGAACTTCAAGAGATTTTGGCACGAATTTACATCAAACTTTACGAATACTAAAAAGCTGCTTTAAGTCAAACTTCAAAAATTCTTTTCAATGACTTTACACCAAGCTTTAAAAAGGCTTCTAACTGACTTTACACCAAACTTCAAAAAGACTTTTGGATGACTGGTGACGTCAAAATACTTTTGGGTGACTTTACATCAAACTTTGAAAAGCTCGGGGCAACAACTGGCTTTACATCAAACTTTTAAAGAATTTTTGGTGAGTTTACACCAAACTTAAAAAACGCTTCTTGGGGACTTTACATTAAACTCAAGAAATACTTATTCGCGACTTTACACCAAACTTTGGAAAGACTTCTTGTCGAGTTTACATTAAATTTTGAAAAGACTTTTGGATTAGTTTACACCAAACTTCAAAAAGACTTCTTGGCGAATCTACAGCAAGCTTTGAGAATACCTTTGGCTGAGTTTACATCAAACTTCAATATAAGACTTATGGGCGGCTTTACACCAAACTTTAAAAATAGTTCTGGATGACTTTACGTCAAATTTTGAAAATTTCTGGGCAGCTTTACACCAAAAATCAAAAAAATCCTCCTGAGCGACTTTACATAAAAATTCAAAGGATTTCCGAGCGACTTTACACCAAGTTACTTTAAACTACACTTGAAAAAACGGATTTATAAGCAGCAATATATACACCATACCTTCAAAAAAATATGTTGGGAAACTTTACACAAAGCTTTACTCTTGCGAAACTTTACACCAGCTTTTGAGAAAAAAAATTTCGAGGCAACTTTACACCGAATTTTCAAAAAAACAATATTGAGAAATTTTACACTAAACCTGAAAAATAAGTTTTTAGGCAACTGTATTTACACCAAATCTGGTAGAAAGTTGGGGACACTTTACACCAAACTGGATCATGATATTTGGACAACTCTACACCAAACTAGCAAAAATAAGATTTTCATTCAACTTTACATAAAACCTGAAAAAAATTTCTTCGGCAATCTTGAACTAAACCTTGGAAAAAACATTATTGGCAAAAAATTACATGAAAATTCGAGAAAATTAGAAAACTTTACACAAAACAAAGATATCAGCGTAAATTTACATCAAAATTGAGCAAAAAAACTTTACATTTTAAAAAATTTTACGCGACTCTGCAGGCAATTTGGGAAAGTTCTCAAATTCTCAAATTTTGCCAAATTGCGCGCAGAGAATTTTGGTCAACTTTACACACCAAAGTTGGAAAATGAGATTTTCGACCAACTTTACACTAAGCATGGAGGAATCAACTTTACACCATATCCCGAAAAAATTCTCTCTTAGCTTCGCACAGAGCTCCAGAGAAAGATTCATGGGCAATTTTGCATCAAACTTGAAAAAAAGATCTGTAAGTAACTTTACACCAAACGAAAAAAAGCAAAAGATTTTCAAGAAACCGTACAAAACTCGAAGGAAAGAATTTTTGACACTTTACACCAAACATGGGGCAAAATTTTAGGAAACTTTACACCAAGCCTGGGGGACAAAATTTCAGAAAATTGTACACTAAACCCAATACAAAGTTTGGGCGACGTTACATCAAACTTGAAGCAGAGGTCATTGGGAAACTTTACATCAAACCTGAAAATAAGTTCTCAAGTATATAGCTTTACACCAGACGTGGAAAAAAATTTTGAGGAACTTTACACCAAATATTACAGCGAACTTTAAAAAAAAAGATATTTGGGCAACTTTACATCAACCTTAAAAGATAGATTTTAAGAAACTTTGCAATCAACACGAAAAAAAGATTTTTTTTCAACTTTACACGCAAGAAAAAGCATGAGGAACTTTACACTAAGCCTCGGGCAAATTGAAAACCCAACTTTACACCAAATTTTTAACGTAAACTTACTGCGGGGACCGGCCTTTCGACTACAGTATGAATTATGTGCATCCATTGAGCGAATTGTTCAATCGACAATAAATTTAAATTGAGCGAAAACTAAACACTATAGTGTAAATTGGTGTAAAGTTCTAAAAAACGAAGACTTTCTACCTGAACCAAAGCGTAGAAAATTTTCAAAATTATTTTCTGTAAATAACAAGCTTCTTGCGATTGATCTTGCATCAAAGAATTCATATGAGTGTAAAGTAAAGGCATAATATGCTTCATGGCTTCGACAAGGACTTCCCTTTCTTCGGGTTTTTTGAACCTTAAGAAAAATGGATTGTTTACACTCGCATGTTTAAACACACTTTACACTAAAATTCTTTCAAATTTTAATGAGCAAGTTTACACTCGCATGCTTAAAGACAATTAAGACTAGAATTTTTTCGATATTCAAAAAGTGAGTTCACACTCGCACGTTTAAACATACTTTACACTGGAATTTTTTCAAATTTTAAAAAGTGAGTTTACGCTCGCGTGCTCAAACGCATTTTACACTGGAATTTTTTCAAAATTTGAAAAGTAAGTTTACACTCGCATGTTCTCAAACACTTTACATTCGATTTTTTTAAAATCTCAGAATCAAGTTTACACTCACATGTTTATCAGACTTTACACTCGATTTTCTTAAATCTTAAAATCAACTTTACACTCGCATGCTTGAACACACTTTACACAAGAAATTTTTTGATATTCAAAAAGTGAGTTCACACTCGCACGTTTAAACATACTTTATACTGGAATTTTTTCAAATTCTAAAAAGTAAGTTTACGCTCGCATGTTCTTGAACAATTTGCACTCGATTTTTTTTTAAATCTCGAAAATCAAGTTTACATTCGCATGTTCAGACGCATTTTACACGCTAATTTTTTTTAATCTCAAAATCAAGTCTACACTCACATGATTAAAAAACTTTACACTCGAATTTTTGAATCTTGAATAAAATTTATACTCGCAGGTTTAAACACACTTTACACTCGATTTTCTCAAATCTCAAAAGCAAGTTTACACTCGCATGCTTAAACACACTTTACACAAGAATTTTTTCGAAATTCAAAAAGTGAGTTCACACTGGCAAGTTTAAACATACTTTACACTGGAATTTTTCCAAATTTTAAAAAGTAAGTTTACAGTCGCATGCTTAAAGACATTTTACACTGGAATTTTTTCAAAATTTGAAAAGTAAGTTTACACTCGCATCTTATTGAACACTTTGCACTCGATTTTTTTTAAATCTCGAAAATCAAGTTTACATTCGCATGTTTAGACGCATTTTACACGCTAATTTTTTTTAATCTCAAAATCAAGTTTACACTCACATGATTAAAAAACTTTACACTCGAATTTTTGAATTTTGAATAAAATTTATACTCGCAGGTTTAAACACACTTTACACTCGATTTTCTTAAATCTCAATAGCAAGTTTACACTCGCATGCTTAAACACACTTTACACAAGAATTTTTTCGAAATTCAAAAAGTGAGTTCACACTCGCACGTTTAAACATATTTTACACTGGAATTTTTTCAAATTTTAAAAAGTAAGTTAACGCTCGCATGCTTAAACACACGCTGAAATTTTTTCAAAATTTGAAATGTAAGTTCACACTCGCATGTTCTTAGACACTGAACACTCGATTTTTTTAAAATCTCGAAAATCAAGTTTACACTCGCGTGTTTAGACACATTTTACACTCGAATTTTTTCAATCTCAAAATCAGGCTTACACTCACATGTTTGAAAAACTTTACACTCGAATTTTTAAATCTTGGGAAAAAATTATACCCGCAGGTTTAAACACACTTTACACTCGATTTTCTCAAATCTCAAAAGCAAGTTTACACTCGCATGCCTAAACACACTTTACACTAGAATTTTTTCAAAATGTGAAAAGTAAGTTTACAGTCGCATGCTTAAAGACATTTTACACCGGAATTTTTTTAAAATTTGAAAAGTAAGTTTACACTGGCATGCTTAAAGGCACTTTACACTAGAATTTCTTTTCTGTTTTACTCGTAAGCTTTCACCAATTGATACAAAACTACCAAAGCGCCCAACCAATTTTGGCAACTTTTGACGTTTAAATTTTGGACAATTTTTTCGACGACTTGGGGCCAACGGTGCGGGAAATCGTTTTTGATAATACGGCTCACGCAAACGGCCAATTGTAGCCTTAAAAAAACTTCAGTGTAAAGTAAGTTTATGACCTAAAAATCATGTTAACATTCCGAGTTACACTTCTGTTGTAAAGTGGATTTTTGAGAAATAGAAAAAAAGTAGAAGAGCTTAGAATTTGATTTTTGTTGTAAAGCGGATTCTATGCCACGGTTTACAAAATTTCATTTCCCAAAAAAACAGAGTGAGAATTTTTTTGTAAAGTGCATTTCGATTATTTGTGTAAAGTGGATTTTTGTCAGCGTTATAGAAGTTGATCACTTTCGTCAATAAGAGGCAAAAACCAAGCAGAAACTTTTTTTGTAAAGTGCCTTTTTCAAAGTTTACACAATTTAATTTTCTAGAATAAAGTAGGAAATGCTGAAAAAGCTAAAATTCGGTTTTCAGTGTAAAGCCAAATCTTTGTGTAAAATCATCCTTTGTATCCTTTAAACTTGTCAAAAAGCCAAAATATAATTCTAGTGTAATGTGGATTTTGCTACGGTTTACAAATTTTGATTTACTAGAATAAAAGCGATTTGCCAAAAAATCAATGGATTTTTGGTGTAAAGTGAATTTTTTCAGCTCTAAAGTGATTTTTGTCTGTATCATCTCGAAAATAAAGGCAAAAACTTGGAAAAAATCCTGGTTTTTTAGTGTAAAGTGAATTTTTGGCATCGCTCACAAAATTCAGGTTGTACAAAAACTTGAATGGAAAACCTCAGCAAAAAAGCGAAATTTGAATTTTTGTAAAATAGATTTCTCTGGGCTCTTCCAGAAAAAAGTTGCTAAAATTGAGGAAAAAGCCAGCAAAAACCCAAAATTTGATTTTTTTAATTCGGTTTACAAAAAGTTGGATAGAAAAATCCACCAAAAACACACAAAATCTGAAATTTTTGTAAAGTAGATTTTTCTGGGTGCTTTAAAAGTTGCTTAAAATGAGGAAAAAACCCGCAAAAACCGAAGATTTTGAATTTTTGTAAAGTGCAATTAATTCAATTTACAAAAAGTCGGATTGGAAAAACCCAGCAAAAAAACGAAAATTCGACCTTTTTGTAAAGTGAATTTAATTTAGTTTACAAAAACTTGAATGGAAAAAACCAGCAAAAACTCAAAATTTGATTTTATGTGTAAAATAGCTTTAATTCAATTTACAAAAACTCCAATGAAAAAACCCACGAAGAAACCAAAAATTGATTTTTTTGTAAAGTGGATTTTTATGAACACTTTATAAAAAGTTCCTAAAATGAAGGAAAAACGCAGCGAAAACCCAAAAATTGATTTTTTGGTTTGTAAAGTAAATTTTTGGCAGCGCTCACAAAATTCAGTTTACAAAAACTTGAATGGAAAAACGCAAAATTTGATTTTTTTGTGAAGTGGATTTAATGCATTTTACAAAAAATTGGATTGAAAGCTCCAGCATAAACTCAAAATTTGAAATTTTTTTCGAGTATATTTTTCTCAGCGCTGTAAAAAATTTGCTAAAATGATAAAAAAAAACCCAAAAAAAAGCAAAATTTGATTTATTTTTGTAAAGTAGATTTAACTCAATTTACAAAAACTTCAATGCAAAAACCCAAAATTTGATTTTTTTGTGAAGTGGATTTAATTCAATTTACAAAAACTTGAATGGAAAAACCCAGCAAAAAGCCAAAATTTGGATTTCTTATTAAGTGAATTTCATTCAGTTTAGAAAAACTTTAATAAAAAAACCCAGCGAAAGCCTAAATTTTAATTTTTTTTGTAAAGCTTATTTAATTGAATTTACAAAAAATTGAATGGAAAAACCCAGCAAAAAACCCAAAATTTGAAATTTTTGTAAAGTGCTCTCAATTCAATTTAAAAAAAAATTTAGTGAAAAAGCCCGGGAAATAACCGAAATTTGGAATTTTTGTAAAGTGATTTAAATTCAATTTACAAAAACTTGAATGGAAAAATCCAACAAAAACCCGAAATTTGAATTTTCTGTAAAGTAAATTTTGCTCGAAGCTTCAAACAAAGTTCCAAAAATGAAGGAAAAACCCCACAAAAACCCAAAATTTGAGGTTTTTTTAAAGAGGATTTAATTCAATTTACAAAAACTCGAATGGAAAACCCTAGCGAAAATGCGAAATTTGAAAATTTTGTAACGTAGATTTTTGTGGCCGCTTTAAAAAAAGTTGCTAAAATAAAGGAAAAACCAAGCCAAAACCCGAAAATTCGGATTTTTGTGGGAATTTGATTTTTTTGTAAAGTGAATTTCATTCAATTTACAAAAATTTGAATGGAAAAACCCAGCAAAAACCCAAAATTGGACTTTTTTGTAAACTGTAGTTTTTTTCGTTGTGATCGATCGCATTCACACCTGATCACTTCCGGGCAATTGATTATCGATTCGACGATCGATTGGCGAATTAAATGCCGATCTTGTTCGTGAATCAACGCCCCTTGTTGTTGTTGTTTTTCGCCCTTCTTGTCCTCATTCGTATTCTGATGATCGTCGTTCCAATGAGCCGAAATTAAATTTTTCAATAAAATTATGGCCGCTTGACGTACCGGGCATTCGACGTTTTCGTCGACGACAATTTTCAACAAAGCGGGCGTATAGCCGATAATGTTAGTCACCTGCGCGGGTAGAGATGTAAAAAAAAAGAAAAATTCCCAAAATTTCGAAGTTTGTTCAAAAATCACAAAAATATCGGAAATTTTCCCCAAAAAACGAAAAAAAAACAATTTTTTCCTCAAATTTTTCTGATTTGGCGTCCACACAATTTCAGCTACGGGTCGGAACTCGGACGTAACGAAAATCTGGCGAATTTTCGGCCGCCGCCGCGCCGTGTCGCCAAAAACCAAAAAATTTCTCTTACGGCGTTCAAATAATTCTCGGCGTTTTCGCGTTCTTGAGCGTCTAAAGACGCTTTCAAAGCCGCCGTCAAGTGTTTTTCGTCCAAAACGGCGGTCATGGCGTTGTTTGCGCGGAGTCGAACGAAAAAAATCGTCTTCAAATTTAAAAAATGAAAGGAAAAAACGCCGCCGCGTGGAAAATTTATGGACGTCACAGAAATCTACAGTAAACAAGTGATTCGCGAGTCGAGCAAAATTTTCCGGTAGAAACCTGCTTGTCAGTTTTGAAAAAAGACGACAAAAAACTTGCATTAATTCAACTTCACACATTCGATTTTCAGTCTAGCAGAAAAATAAAAAAAAAAAAATTGCGGGAAAAATTTGATGAAAATTTTTTGCGAAAAATTTCCGAATTTAGAAAAGAAATTCAGAATTTTAAAAAATTTGGGAAAAAATCTCGAATTTTAGCGGAAAAAATTTGAAGTTTTGAAAAATTTGTCAAAAATTCCGGATTCTAGAAAAATTATCCGGAAAAAATTTTTAACGGAAATAAATTTAAATTAAATTTTAAACAACTAGGAAAAAAGTATAAATTTAATAAAAAATTAAAAGAATGCTGCGAAATTTTTAAATTTTTCAAAATGTTTCCAGAAAACTTTGAAAAAGAAGAAATTTTTTTTGAAATTATTCAAAAAAAAAATTCAGATATTCAAAAAATTTCTACAAATTCAAAAGATTCGGAAAATCAAAAATTTTTTTAAATTCTTGAAAAATTGCATATTCTCCAAAAATATTTGCAAAAAATTTTGAATAAAAAAAATTAAATTTTAAGCAATATAGAAAAGACTCAAAATTTTCGAAAAAAATTGAAGTTTTGACATTCAAACAAAAAAATTTTGGAAATATTTCAAGGAAGTTTTGGAATTTTCAAAAAATTTGGAAAAAAACCAATATAAAATTGCAAGAAAAATTTTGAAATTTGAAAAAATTTCAAATTTTACCCGATTCCAGCTGAAATGTTGGAATATCGGAAAAAATTTGTGTTTTTATTTAGAAAAAGAATTCTGAAATTCGAAAATACCTCAAGTTTTCATGCAAAATATTCAAAATTTAAAATAAAATTTCAAAATTTTAAAGAAATTCGGAAAAAAATTTAAAATCTTGTGAAATTTAAAAAATTTTCAAACAACTGTAAAAAATCTAAAAATCATGAAATTCTGAATAAAATTAGAGAAAAGCTATGAAATTAAAAAAAAATTAAGGAATTTGGAAATGAGCCTGAATTTTCCCGAAAATGTTTAAATGTAAAAAAATCAAAGATTTTTAAAATATTCGCAAAGAAATTCAAATTCTAATGCGAAGAAATTTAAAGTTGAGAAAAATTTGTCAAAAAATTCAATGTAAAAAATTTTGAACAAAAAATGAAGATTAAATTTTTAAAGTTGAAATTTTCGAAAAAATTAATTTTAAAAAAAATTTGGAAAAAGTTTCGGGAAAATTCTGAAATTTTTTTTTTAATTATAATTTTAAAAAATGGATAAAGACGTAATTTTTATGGGAGAAATTTAAAGTTTAGAAAAATCTGCAGAAAAAATCGAAATTCTAGAAAAATTTCAAAGAATTTTGAGGAAAAAATTTAAAATTAAATTTTAATCAATTCGAGTAAAACTTAAAATTTTCGAAAAAATTAGGAGAATGGTTTGAAATTTTTAAAAATTTGAGGAAAAATGTAAAAAATTTCCGAGAAAAATTTTAAAATTGAACTTTTTAATAATTCGACGGAAAATGCTGGAATTTCGAAAAAATTTCAGGAAAAAAATTTAAATTTTAAAAAACCTCAAGTTTTCATCCGGAAAATTCAAAATTTGAAAGGAATTTTAAGATTTTAGAGAAATTCGGAGAAAAATGTAAAATCCTGTATAAATTTGAAAATTTTCAAAGAACTCTGAAAAACGCAAAGAATTTAAAATTCTCAATAATATTAGAATAAGGCAATTAAAAAATGTTTAGAATTTGGAAATGACTGCTTCAATTTTCGCAAAAATTTTTAAATTAAAAAAATCGAAGAATTAAAAATTTGAAAAAAATGTCAAATTTTAATGGAAAAAACTTAAAGTTTCAAAAATTTTGTCTAAAAATTCAAATATTCATAAAAAAATTTGGGAAGCTTTTCGAATTTCAAAAGCCGAAAATGACCTTCCACGCCAAAGGCCCTCTGAATTTTAAAGAACTTGAAAAAATTTTTTTCCAAAATTTAGCAAAAAAAATTTTTTCCAAATTTTAGAATACATTGGAAAAATTTTTTTTCAAATTAAAAAAATTTTTTTTTTCAAATTTACAAAAAAAAGAAAATTTTTGAAAATTCGTGAGAAATATGAGAAATTCTGCTGAAATTCGCCAAAAATCCTAAAAAGATGAAGAAAAAAATTACGAAATTTGATTTGAAAAATATTACAAAATTTAAGAATTCGATACTTTTTTTAAATTAAAAAAAAATACAAAATTTGAAAAATTTACTGTTTTTCAAGAAACTTTGCAACAAAAGAATAGAAGAAAGTGTTTTTTTGATAATTTTCAGAAAAATTTAAAATTTTCGACAAGAAGAGAAAAAAAGAAAAAAACAAAAAACAAAAAAATGAAAAAATAAAATTGAAAAAAATTTAAGAAAAGAAAATAGAAAAATGTACAAGAAGGGGAGTTAAGAAACAGCAAAAAGAAAAAACGAAGAAAAAACGAAAATAAAAAAGAAAAGAAAAAAGGAAAATGCAAGAAAAGAAAAAATAGAAAAAACAGGAAAAAAATTGCAAAACGTGCTAAAAATATGAATAAAGGAAATTTAAAGGTTTAGCACCAAAGGAGGAAAAAACTTGAATGCAAACTTAATACAAAATAAGGACAAAAAAATTAAAAATTTCCCGTATTTTGAAGGAAAATTTCAAGTTTTTTAGACATTTGAATTCAAAAAAAAATTTACAAAATTTAAAATTCTGATATTTTTACAAAGTTCATAAAAAATACTGAATTCAAAAAAATCTGCAGTTTTTCAAGAAACTTTGCGACGAAAAAATACAATAACGTTTTTGAAAGAGAATTTTTTTATGTAATTTTAAAGAAAATTTAGAATTTTCTATATTGTAGAGCGAAATTTGAGTTGAAAAAAAATACAAAATTTGAAAAATTTCAAATTGAGATGAAAAATAGCTATGAAATATTTAAATTTTTTATTTAGATTTCGAATTTTCTGAGCATTTTTATGAAAAAATGTGGAATTTTTCAAATTTTTGTTTTGAAAAAGAACGAATTTTCTCAGTCTTAATTTTATTTCGAAGAAATTTGAAATTTCTCGCTTTTTTTATTTAAATCTCAAATTTTAAAATTTTTCTTGAAACTATGAAATATTTAAACTTTTGGTTTAAAATTTTAAATTTTTTGAGTACTTTTCTGAAAAAATGTGGAATTTTTCAATATTTTTTTTAAAGAAATTTTTAAAATATTTTCTGAGAAATTGGAAATTTTCGAATTTTATTTGGGACGAATTAAATATTTTTTGGTTTTTCTAGCTACTTAAATCCGAAATTTTAAAACCTTTTTTGGAAGCTATGAAATGTTTGAATTTTCTGAGCATTTTATTAAAAAAATTTGGAATTTTTCGAATTTTAGTTTTAAAAAACTAACTTTTTGAGTATTTTTTGAAAAAATTGAAAATTTTTGAATTTTAGCTGGGAGAAATTTCAAGTTTTTTGGTTTTTTTAAATCCGAAATTTTAATTTTTTTTTCAAGTCATGAAATATTTAAATTTTTAGATTAAGATTTCGAATTTTTTGAGTATTTTTTTGAAAAAATGTGGAATTTTTCAAACTTTTGTTTTGAAAAAAAACGAATTTTCTCAGTATTGTTTGAAAAAATTGAAGTTTTTTCAATTTTATTTCCGAGGAATACGAAATTTCTCAGGTTTTTTTAATCCAAAATTCTAAATTTTTTCGAAAAATATCAAATTTTTGAATTTTTTGTCTAAAATTTGAAGTTTTTGAGTACTTTTTTGTTCTCAAATTGGAAATTTTAAAATATTTTTTTCAAAGATTCAAAATTTTTCCAATTTTTTTCTTGAAAAATTGGGAAATTTTTAAATTTTTTTCTGAAAAAATTTCTCAAATTTTGGGAAAAATTCGTCGAAAAAATTTAATTTTTCGTTGTTTTTTACTCGAAAATTTGGATTTCTAGCCATTAACTTTTCTCGATTTCTGTCTTTTTGCAAAAATATCATCAGAAAATTTGATTTTTTGTAATTTGTCTCGTAAAAATTTCAATTTTTTCACGTTGTTTACTGATGATTTTAATTTGTCACCTAATTTTTTTGGCCATTTCTATTCAAAAGTTCTGTTTTTTCCATGTTTTCTTCTCAAAATTTGAATTTTTAGCCCTAAATTTTTCTTAGATCCAATCGAAAAATTATAATTTTTCGAAAACTATCATCAAAAATTGTTTTTTTAGTTGAAAATTTTTCAAATTTCTTTTGAATATAAAATTTTTTATTTTTCTGTCTTTAGAATAATTTCAAATTTTTGAGTATTTTTTGAAAAAATTGGACACAAAAATTGAGGAGGCAACGTTCTTGAAAGTCAAAGTTTTTCTCAAAAAATTAGACAAAAATTGAACAACTTGTTGTAAAATGTCAAAAAATTGAATTTAAGATGAAAAACAGCTATGAATTTTTATTAAGATTTCGAATTTTCTGAGCATTTTTTCCAATTTTTTTCTGGAAAAATTTCGCAAATTTTGGAAAAAATTCGACGAAAAAATGTAATTCTTCGTTGTTTTTTACTCTTAAATTTGGATTTCTAGTCTTAAATTTTCCTCGATTTCTGTCGGAAAATTGCGCTTTTTCAAAAAATATCATCAAAATTTCTTTTTTTGTAATTTGCCTGCAAAAAATTACCGTTATTGGATTTTTTTTTCTCAAAATTTCAATTTTTCACCCCAAATTTTTGTCCATTTTTTGCTTTAACCAGCAAAATTCCAGCCCAATGTAGAAAGCGCGCCTCATCAATTTAAAAAAAATCAATTTTATGAAAAATGAGAAAGTTTTATTGTAAAAGTCTGGAGAATTGAAAAAAAGGTTTTTGCACAAAAATTGAGCCGAAAATAGAAAAAAACTGTTGTAAAACGCCAAAAAAATTAAATTTTAGACGAAAAACAGAAAATTGTACCAAAAGTCTAGAAATTCCAAATTTAAAAAAAGGAACTTTACAAAAAAGTGAAAATTCTATAGTAAAAGTCTGGAGAATTGAAAAAAAGGTTCAATATTCCCATGGAAAGAATTGGAGGCTTTTTTCCTGCAGTTGTAAACTAAGACGTCAGAAATTTCTGAGTGTAAAGTCAGTTTTTTTTCAATATTTTCCTATAAAGAATTGGAGGCTTTTTTCCTGCAGTTGTAAACTATGACGTCACAAATTTCTCAGTGTAAAGCCAGTTTTTTTCAAATTTCGATGCAAAGAATAGGGTTTTTCATCCAGTTGTAAACTATGACGTCACAAATTTCTCAGTGTAAAGTCAGTTTTTTTCAAACTTCGATGCAACGAATAGGTTGTCTTTCATCCAGTTGTAAACTATGACGTCACAAATTTCTCAGTGTAAAGTCAGTTTTTTTCAAACTTCGATGCAACGAATAGGTTGTCTTTCATCCAGTTGTAAACTATGACGTCAGAAATTTCTGAGTGTAAAGTCAGTTTTTTTTTAATTTTCGATGCAAATAATGCGGGGAACTGTTTAAAAATGTTTTCCCATGCAATTGTAAACTATGACGAGTGTTAACGGGGTTTTCAACATACATTGCGGTGTAAAGTAGACTGTAACCTGTTTTTAATCGGAGAAAGTTTTACAAAGACGTCGACTAGATGTTGCTGTAAACTAAAACGTCAGAAGACTTTGAGTGTAAAGTGAATTTTTGCAAAATCACTTTGTGTTGTAAAGTAGAAAATGAGCCGTTTATAATCAGGGCGAGTTTCACAGGCATCAGGTAACATGCTTATCCAAACTATGACTTCCGAGAATTCAGGTGTAAACTCAATTTTTTGAAGGTCACTATTCGAGTAATTCGAGTGTAAACTGTGCTTTTCAATATTTTGCGTGGTGTAAAATAGAAGTTATCCTTTTTTAATCGGCTCAAGTTTTGTGAACATGTTTCTGTAAAGTATGACGTCGAAAAAATAGGGTGTAAAGTCAAATATAAGGTCAGTAAACCGAGTGTAAAGTAGGAATTTAAAATATTTTACAGGAAAAAAAAAGAAGAAACGAAAAAAACAAAACAAAAAAAAATTAAAAAGAAAGAAAGAGAAAATATGTGAATAATAAAAAAATTGATGACGAGAAAAAAATTCTGGAAGAAAGGACAAAAATATTGGAAAGCATAAAGAGAAAAACAGTAAAATATAAATGAAACATAAAAGATAAAAATTAAAACGGAAACATGTTCAAACTAGAAAGAAAAAACAAAGAAAAAAAGCAAAAGGAAGAAAATAGCACTAAAATGAAAAAAATTAAAAAATGACCGCAAGATCTGTACACAAAAAACAGTGAAATCTAAACAAGAAAAACAACAAAAAAAGTAAAAAGACAAAAAATCACGAAATAAACAAAAAGACCTGAAAAAGGGTACAAATGTAGAAACGAAAAAAATTAAAAAAAACACAAAAATGAAAATAAAAACAGTCAAAATTAAAAAACAGAAAATTTAATGATGGGTTTAAACACGCCAAAATCGAAATAAAAGTTTAGCTACAAAAATTGAAAATTTCTAAAAAAATACGGCTCAAAAATGTCCAAAAATGAAAAAATAGATATAAAAGAGAAAAAACTTTTAGCAAAATGTAAAATTTTCATTAATTGGAAAAAGAAAAAAATGAAAAATGTGAATAAAAAACGGGGAAAAAATGTAAAAATCTCCACTTTTTTTCAAAAAGATAAAAAATGAACTTTACAAAAAAGTGCGGTAAGTGAATATGAAATATTTAAAATCTAGTAAAATCGTTCATGAAATTTTAAAATGGAGCAGAAAAAAATTGACTTTACAAAAAAAGAGCTGAAAAATAATAAGAAAATGTAAAACGACGCAATGGAAATAAAAAAAAAACGGAAAATTTCTCCGAAAGTTAGGTGAAGAAATGATGTTTACAAAAAAGATTATTGTAAAAATCTGGAGAATAGAAAAAAAGGTGTTTGCACAAAAATCGAAACAAAAATAGAAAAAACTGTTGTAACATGCCAAAAAAATTGAATTTGAGATGAAAAACAGAAAATTGTACCAAAAGTCTAGAAATTGCAAATTTAAAAAAAGGGAAAAATAAATTTTAAACTAAAATTGAGATAAAAACGGGCACACACTTTTCATTTACAAAATTTTCAAAATCATAAAAATTCATTGAAATATTTAAAATTAATCCAAAAAATTTTGTTAAATTTTTAAAATCATATAGATCATGTAAATTTTAAAAAATCTTCAACATTTACGGAAATTTTTAAAGTTGACAAAAAGCTTAAAAATTTTGATAAATTTTGAGAATTTACAAAAAGGTTTAAATGTTGAACATTCATAAAAATTTTTGAAATTTAGAAAAATTATTAAAATTTACAAAAGAATTTAAAATTTACAAAAAATTTCAAAATTTAAATAAATTTTCAAAATTTAGAAAAAATTTATGAGATTTAGAAAAATTTCTGAAATCTAGAAAAATTTAGACAAATTTTCAAAATTTACAAAGATTTTCAAAATTTACAAAAATTTTCAAACTTAACGAAAAATTTCAAAATTTACAAAAATATTCAAAATTTATAAAAATTATGAAAATTTACAAAAAATTTTTAAATTTCCAAAAATTTTGAAATTCTACAGAAATTTTGAAAATTTACAGTAATTTTCAAAATTTACAAAAATTTTCAAGATATCAAAAAATTTTAAAAATTAAAAAAAAATCAGAAAAATTTCCACAGATTTTGGAAATTTACAAAAATTATATTATATAATATATTATAAATATAGTTTATAAAAGCTTCGAAAGTTAAATAGATTTCACTAATCAAAAAAAATCTTCAACATTTCCAAAATATACAAAAATATTCGGAATTTAAAAATTTTTCTACTCCCAAAAATTAAAAAAAAAACCCAAAAATTTCAAAAAATATTTTCAAGAATCCCCGAAAATTACAAAAATCTGTAAAAGTTACCGACATTTGTAAAATTTATAGAAACTTCCAAAATTTACAAAAATCTAGAGAATTTTTAAAAGCCTTCAGAATTAAAAATAAATGTTCAGAATTTTACAAACTCTTCGAGAAATTCTCAAAATCTAATAAAAATTTCGTAATTTGTAGTGGAATACCAAAAAAGTAAAAAAATTTATAATTATATTCAAAGAAGCAGAGAAATTTACAAAAATTTTCAAAATTTAAAACAATGGTGAAATAACCGGAAAATTCTGCGAAAATTTCGAAAAAAATTACAGATTTTTAAATATTGTGAAAAACTTTTTAAAAAATGGTGTAAAATGTGGGAAAAATTGAAAAAAATTGCAAAATTTAGGAGAAAATATTTTTCGAAATTTTAAAAATCGTGTGAAATTTGAAGAATTCTGCGAGAATTTGTCAAAAATGCGCAAAATCTGAAGTAAAAATTCAAAAAAATTTTTTAAGAACGTTAAATTAGAAATAAATCGCCAAAAATCCAAAATTAAAATTTTAAAGTGTAAAAATTCTTAAATTGAAGAAACAGAGAGAAAATATATTTACACAAAATTTGAAACAAAAATAAAAAAATTGTTGTAAAAACTGAAAAAAATAAAATTTGAGACACAAAACAAAATACTACTAAAAGGGTGAAAATTACAAAATTTACAAAAAATTTCAAGATTTAAAAAAAATTTCCAAAATTTAGAAAAATTTTCAAAATTTAGATGAACCTCCGGCATTTATGAAAATTTTTAAAATTTTAAAAATGCTGCAAAAATTACAAATATCTTTAGAATTTACAGAAATCTTCAAAATTTATAAAGATCTTCAAATTTTCAAAAATCTTTACAATTTGATGAAATATTCAAAATTTACAGAAATCCCAAAAATGTTGTTAAATTTTAAAAATTTATATGAATCTTGAAAATTAAAAAATAAATTCAAGATTTACAAAAATTTTCAAAAAGTTTACAAAAAGCTTAAAAACTTGGATAAATCTTGGGAATTTACAAAAGACTTCCTTATTGACAATAATCTTCAAGGTTTAAAAAAGCTTCATAAATTGGATAGAATTCACTATCTTTGAAATTTGAAAAATTTGAAATTTTCAAAATATTTCCAACTTTGGAAAAATATTTAAAATTTTGGAAAAATTTGCAAATTTTCGAAAAATTTACAAATTTTCGAAAAATTTACAAATTTTCAAAAAACTTAAAAATTGTCAAAAAATTTCCGAAGTTCGAAAAAATTTTAAAATTTTCAGAAAACTTCCAAATTTTCAAAAAATTTCCAAATTTTCGAAAAATTTCGCAATTTTTAAAAAGGTTCCAAATTAAAAAAAATTTCAACATTTACAAACATTTTCAAAAAGTTTACAAAAAGCTTAAAAACTAGGATAAATCTTTGGAATTTACAAAAGACTTACTTATTGACAATAATCTTCATAGTTTCAAAAAGCTTCATAAATTAGAAGGATTTCACTATGTTTGAAATTTGAAAAATTTTAAATTTTAAAAATATTTCCAACTTTGCAAAAATATTTCAAATTTTGGAAAAATTTGCAAATTTTAAAAACATTTACAAATTTTCAAAAAATTTCGAGAGTTTGAAAAAATTTCCAAATTTAAAAAAATTTCAAAATTTACAAAAATACCTAAGACTTACAGAAAAAGTCAAAATATAAAAAAAATCTTGAAAATTTTTAAAAATCTTAAAAATTTTAGAGAATCCTAAAAATTATAAAAATATTAAAAATCATAAAAATATCAAAAATTTTAAAAAATCTTTAAAATTTTAAAAAATCTTAAAAATTTTAAAAAATCTTGAAAATTTTCAAAAATCTTAAAAATATTTTAAAATGTTGAAAATTATAAAAATATTAAAAATCATAAAAATATGAAAAATTTTAAAAAATCTCAAAAATTTCACAAAATCTTAAAAATTATGAAAATATTAAAAATCATAAAAATATCAAAAATTTTTAAAAATCTTAAAAATTTTAAAAAATCTTAAAAATTTTAAAAAATTTAAAAAATTTTTCAAAATCTTAAAATTATAAAAATATTAAAAATCATAAAAATATGAAAAATTTCAAAAAACCTGAAAAATTTTAAAAAATCATAAAAATTCAAAAAAATCTCCAAAGTTTACAAAAAATTTTTGTAAACCATAAAACCCAAAGTTTGCCAGCACTCATTACCCTAAAATTATCCACTATCTGAGCCTGTATGCAACAATCAATTATTGCAAAAGTGACTAAATTAATGAAAATATGCTAAACTATAGCCAGTTCATCATCAAATTCAAATAATTTTATTAATCCAAAATAAGCAAAAGTGTAAAAATCAAAATTCTGCTACGAACTGTCAAATTTATTTATACTGAAAATTCGAGACTGCAATGTAAATCACGTGCAAGTATAAGGCAAATGCAAGGCTCTCAAGTCTCGACGTGAAAATGGAATCATTTCCAGTACAGCTCTGCAAAAAGCATTCACACTCAATTCCACTTTCACAGGTCCCGATGGCTGATTCCACGGATTTTGGATCGTAAATACGCGTCTCTCATCACCTTCGTAGCCCAAAGCAGTTTCTAAAACAGAAAAAAAACCTGAAAAATTCCTCAATTTACACATAAAATTCTAATTTACGAATATCGGACAAAATTTTCTGGATGGAAACATTTCGCAATCTCAACGTACTCCAATAAAACTGTTCCGGTTCGTAATATTTTTGCGGTTGATGAGCCATTTGATGTAAACGCAAGACACCTATAAATTACGGGGATTAAATGTAGGCCCGTAGACAGTGTACGCAAAAGTTACCCTGTACAAATCATGTACATCAAAGTTTGCCACTTCAACTGTATGTTGTAGTGTGTTTCTGCCGATTCGTAGGAGTTTCGAAAAGTTTGTCCATTATTTGAAGACGCATGCAGGCTCGAAATGGAGTGAGCTAGGCGGACCATCGAAGGGCGTCTTACTGTAGTTCAGTTTTGGTACGCGTCTGGTGAGTGCTCTGGCATTATCATTGTTAGTATTTTTCGTATACTATTGTGTGTCCCCATGCGTTTTGCTACATTTTTCCAGCTCTTGCTTATTCCCGCCCGTGCACTGGTCTTGTACGTAAGTGTATTATTTTTGATAGGTGAAAATTATCGGGAAAAATTTCTCCTCTTTTGATTAGGAATTAACTGTGGGGTTTAGGGACGTAAGAAATTAGCTAATCCGGTAAGCGTGGGTGTCTGAAACACGTGCATTAAGGATGATGCCTGGACCCAACTCCTGCCTGCCTTCATCCAAAAGCCCTGATGTACCTTACAAAAACAACATGTGTTAAGCTATAAAGGGGGTGTAGAAAGTATGCTTGACTGCAGGGGCCATACGGGAGGTGTAGAAAGTTTGCCCGAAGCTGCGACCCATGAATTTTGACGCCAATGTTCCTTGGCCAACTTGGATGTTAAAATTGATGACGTAATGTGTGTCAAAAAGTGTAAGAAAATAACGCCTGGTGGTCATCGAATCTAAAAATCTAACGGTTTTAGTCATTTTTTTACAAAATTTTGTTGGGGCACATTTTTTGATTATTACCCATGCTTGAACATTATTTTCTGAACATGTTTTTCACTGTTACGGAACATGATTTTTAACAAAAAGCACGGAGGATCATGTTCCCCAACTGTGTCCCAACAAAATTTTTTCTAAAATTTTGTAAAAAATCAGTAAAATGGTTAGATCTTTAGATTTTATGACCATCAGCCGTTATTTTACAAATTTTTTGAAACACGTTGCATCATCAATTTTAACGTCCAAGTGGGTCCTAGGAACATTGAGGTCAAATTTTGCCATTGAAGCTTGATGCACATTTTCCACATGCAAGTAGAATTTTATGTATTGATGCTTTGGGCGTACTTTCTACACGGCGCCGCCTTTATGTTACCATGTACCCATAACAAAATTTGCATTGTATTACATGTAATGTAATACAATCCAAATTCGAAATCACGATCCAAAACCTAATGCCTGCTAAAGGAAAGTCAAAGAAACCATTGACATGGAAAAAGTGGGGCCAAAAATGTAGATAGTAGAAGCATTGAAATAGGCCACATATGCAACCAAGGATTCCTTAGAATGCAAGTGACAGGAAGCCAAATCTCAACTAGTACCCCCGAGTCAATGATATATAGAACTTCCAAACTAGTTACTACAGGCCCTGATGGCCCAGTGGTTACACTCTAGACTCTCAATCAAACGACCACAGTTCAATTCCCTCCACCAGCAAATTTTGTGAAAAGAGTTTACTTCGCCTCAAGAAGGTACTAGGTAGACTACTGAAGTGTGGTATTATTATAACCACTATATTGTTCATTCATTGCGTGCCTATAGTCAGAATAAGATCATTTGATTATTTTTATGGCCATGTACAGCCAGGAAATGGAGAACCATAGTGAAATTGAGCTGTTAGCCATACTTTCTACAGCGTCTATATTGCAACACATGGCGGCAAACTTTCATGATTATGTTCCGTACACAGTTATCTTTTGTGTACCCCATGTACAGGCCGTATAAGTACTATTAAATGTATTAACTGAATAATATAAGAATATTTTACCAGCCATATAATTTCTTCTATAGTGTCCTTGCGTGGCATTCCTCCAAACTCCTGATGTTGTACTGTAGAATGGATCTTCATTTTCCATCATTCTCGAATGGCCCGGTTCAACGTCTTCGTCCTGGTTGTTTTTACCATTCAGCAACTTTTCCGCATCTTCGAATGGCAGGCAATGATCAAACAGACCTTCAAAGTCTGCATGGTTGGGCATTATTTTACATCCTAAAAATTGTGTGCAGTAAAGTTTTACAAGCAATCTATACTGATTTACATCATACAGTATGATGTATGGGTACTGCATTTTCTTGCAAACTTTTAGAAACTTCCATCATATTCTATTGATGTATATTCTACAATGTTCTAGAATATTCTTCCATTCACCATTATAGTATATAAGTTGTGTTGTTTAGCATAGTTGTTCAATTCCAGTACATAACTATATTTAGCTCAATTAAACTTGGCATGTTTCAACGCTGCCTATCCTTAACTGTTGCCTATTCTTGACTATTGCTCCCCCTCCCCGCCTATGCTTAACCATTGCCTATGCTCAACTCATTGTGACAGGGGCCTTTATGCAGTTTTGTCCACCTAGTTCCTTAGCATGAATCACCGACATCTACAGTAAGACACTTCCCAATAAAAAAAACAATAAACCTGCTGTTCATTTTTCCTTTCGAGCATCTCAATCTAGTCAAGAGTAGACAAAGATCAGAGATACCCGGGAAACATGGACCAGCAGCAAGAGCTGAGGTACGGATGGTGCCTGCTTGGACCCAGAACCCTGTGCATTGAATATTACATTTTTTGTTGATTTTGCCTTTTGGATTAAACATCAACTCTACAGGTACATAATTCAATCACAGGACACGTGTCATCAGGGAATTCCTGTAGCTAATGTAGGTACTTACTATGCTTGAATATAGACTGAAGACGGATTATTGGAGGAGATATAATGGCACGGGTGCTACATGCTCCACCCTCTGGATGCATTGCTACACCCATAAGCCTAAGGTTGTAGATGCACACTGCACGGCTGCTCAATTACTGTAGATGCCAATGAATGATGCTGCAGCAGAAGGTCCAAAGTGGATAAGTGCCGTGATGGGTAGATATCTGACAACAACTTTTTGCACCTATGCTTAACCATTGCCTATGCCTCAACACAGCTTACGCTCAACCATTACCATTGGGTTCTTTGTTACGGTTGTAGGATACGGAATCGGATGATGTAGGAAAGTGCACATCTAGAAGATGAAAAAATGTTATATTAAGCAGGTGGAAAGTTTGGCTAATTTTACTTTTCGGCCAACAAAGACCAACTGTAACTGGGCAATCTGGTAGTAATATTGACATTAATTACATAAATGGAAAAAATTAGCAAATCAACTCACCATGTGGTTGGTGTCGACTAAACAGTTTTGTATTCGAAATTGGAAAATATTTCAGCATCAAATTGCACAAATGTTTGGCGGGAAATCGTTTCAACCATTGGTACTTGTGTACTTCGACACTCGTATTGCCATTTATGTCTCTATACAATAGTTTGTCCGCTGGAAGTGATATAAATATGTATATATACTAGATAATGGGGCTTGTGACAATTGAATTTTTAGATGCTTGCCACATTTTAACATATGTCATATTACAGTATACGCTATGTTAAAACATAGACTATGCTATAATACATGATATGTTATAACATATCTCTTGTTATAACATACAAATCACATTACAGTATATGCCACATTATAACACATTAAATTGTATAACATATTCTAGTTGCACATTATAGTGTATCCCATGTTATAACGTATCCCATGTTATAACATTTATATAATCCTACAGCATATACCACAATGTAAGACATTCCATATTATAAAATATCTTATGTTGTTACATATCCCATGTTAAAGCATATTCGATGTCATACCATCTCTCATGTTATAGCACATACTACATTATAACATATCCACTGTTATAACATACATAAGTTTCTCCAAAAAAATTTAGTATCTTATAACATGGGGCTATGTTGTAGCATATGGCAATATTATAGCATATGCCTTTGATATACAAATAGTTTTTTGAAAAACAACCTTTTCAATGTTATGACATATGTCATTGTTATAACATACACCATTGTTATAAGATAGGGTCATGTTCAAATATAGCATGTAATACTGTAGGTATAGTTATTGTACAGCATGTTTATTGATTTGTGTATATTATGCTAAGGCCAAAATGTATATCTTTTAACAGGCAGTAATGTGTTGTCTGTTTATAACCTTGGATATGTTAGAATACGAGATACATCATAAGATGGGGTATGTTATAACATCTCTATCCTCCACGTGGTATAGGTTATGATGTGTGAGATGTCATTACATTGGACATGTTAAAATATGTCAATATGTTGTAACGTGTCAAAAAAAACATTTTGTATGTTATAACCTAGGCCTATGTTATAACATATCGCTATGTTAAAACATAAAGCTATTCTATAACATATTGCATCATACTGTAGGTATATTCTATGTACAGCATGCTTAAACATTGTACTGTATGGTTCTGAGTCGCTTATATTCTTTCAAAAAGGTATATCTTATAACATGGTATATATTTATAGTGCTGTGAACCACATGCTGAAAAAAAGCTGGGCCTAAAAAACAAAAAAAATACCAACCCGCATTCAAGAAAATATTTTCGTATTGTAAGAGTACATAGTCGCTGAGCCACGGCATAGGCGATCTATCAAATGAATGTTCCAATATTTGACGCATAATCTCTTGTTTAGGCTTTGGTTCGTAGGATTCATACATCAACAATCGATCTATAAAAAACTAAAAAACTAGAATACTCATCACCAAAATTTTCTTAATGTAACTCACTTTTGAGGATATATCGTTTATATTCGATGGTATTATCAACACGTTCATCATACACAAAAGGTTCGTTGGCCAAGTTATCTCGGATATCATCGTATAAGGATGTAAGATCAATGCATTTACCATGATACGGACACAGATCATTGATGATACAATCTGTGTAAATTCAGAAAGGTGTAGCAAAATCTGAATGCTTTTAATTCGCAACTCACGGCTTGGATAATCATTCTTGTAGAAAACACCGTTGTACGGTCCATGTTTGCAGCTGTCCACAGCTGAAGACTGAGTTGCCATGATAAAGTTGTTTCCATCAGGAGATTGATTACGAGCTGCTAAATTAAATATTGAGAGCTATAATTATAAGTTTTTGGTAAATGTATACACATTTTCCTATAGCCAGGAAGGCTAGCTTTACAAGAGGTGAGCTTTACAGTACCTTAGAGAAGGGGTGCTTATACTGACCACACCCACTTTTTGTCACAAACACAGTGCTAAGCAGACTCAGTGTGGGCTCACATTGCAGCCTTGCCTACGCAAAGTTTGACCACTTAGGACAAGAGGCTACCGTAATATTTGGTGAAAGGTCATTTGCGATTGGTGTATAACATTATGATTCTCTATTTCTTGGCCTAAACAATATAACCCTATTATTCTGACCATAGGCACACAATGAACCAACAATACTGTGGTTATGATAATGTGACGTTTTGATAGTCTACATACTACCTTCCTCGGGAAACAATAAAATCTTTTTTTACAAAACACGCAGGCGGAGGGAACTGAACCCTACTCATTTGATTGAGAGTCTAGAGTGTTACCACTGGGCCATCAAGGCAAGTAGTAACTTGTTTGGAAGTTCTATATATCCTGACTAGGGGGTACAAGTTCAGAGTGTTGCCCTTCTAAGGCATGCTTGGTTCCATATGTCGCCTATTTCAATGCTCTTAGTACCTACATGTTTCGGCCCCACTTCTTCCATCTCGATCCTTTCTCTGATCTTTCTTTTGTAGGCATTATAGGCTTTTGGGCAAGTATGGTGGTATTTTCAAAATCAAGTGTACATGCACATGATAGGCAGTGCTCTGCTACACCACTTTTCTCAATGCTCAGGTTGTTAAGGACATTCCTGTGTTCTGCAAAATGGGTCTTAAGTGTTCCGCCTGTTTGTCTCAAGTATACCTTCCGACATAGTTCCCTTGATACTTGGTATATTACACCTAGCATATCTTCTTTGTTTCTAGGTGATGCTACTTTGCTGACTCTTTTCCTGATTGTGTCTTTACTTGTGGCAACTAGTGGAACCTTGTACTTGTGGCATATTTGCTTCAGTTTCTGTGTTAGTTGGCCACTGTAACGTATTACAACAGTGCCTTTGTATTCAACTTTTTCTTGTTCTATTTCCCTTGTTAATGAATGATTTGATTGGAAATTGAGATATTTTCAGATATATTAAGGCCCATATTGCAGAACACAGGAATGTCCTTAAGAACCTAAGCCTTGAGAAAAGTGGTGTAGCAGAGCATTGCCTATCGTGTGGATGTACACCAGACCATATTTGCCCAAGTGCCTAATGCCTACGAAAGGAAGATCAGAAAAAGCATTGAGATGGAAAAATTGGGATCAAAAAATGTAGGTAGTACGAGCATTGAAATGGGCCACATATGGAACCAAGCACGCCTTAGAAGGGCAACACTCTGAACTAGTACCCCCTAGTCAGGATATATAGAACTTCCAAACAAGTTACTACTGGCCTTGATGGCCCAGTGGTAACACTCTAGACTCTCAATCAAACGACTAGGGTTCAGTTCCCTTCACCTGCGAATTTTGTAAAAAGAGTTTATGGTCGCCTGAGGAAGGTAGTAGGTAGACTACCCAAATGTCACATTATCATAACCACTGTATTATTCATTCATTGTGTGCCTAGAGGCAGAATAAAAGCATTGTACAATTTTTATGCGATTGTAAGGCCGAGAAATGGAGAATGATAAGAGGCAATCCGTAGACTGTGTAGCAGAAAAATGCAGCATTGAACCTGATCCTAGTAGTTTGGCAGCAATAATGGCCTTTTGATGCTTCCTTATGCACTTACCTTTGGTTGTTGTTTGAAAGGCCATCTGTGTTGTTGGAATACTGAAGCCATGATGCTTGGGAGATTGAACAGAAGTTCCTAAATTGTTATATGCAAAATTTTAATCACAAAGATCAATATTATATTAAAGATGTTGTATCCTTGATACTAGACTCTGTGGAGAATAGATTAGGGTTAATTACTCAATAACCATCTGGCACAATAGTAAGCCACTGAATAGCGAGACAATAAGCATTAATGGATATGTGAAGCAACACAGCTTATATACTATCATGGAAAATGCCAGAATATCCTACAATATACACCAACAGAATATATTTACGAAACTATCCAGGAAATGTACCTGCACATCATATTATCTGATCCTACTGTACTTTATAAATCAATACGTTTTACCTGTTGTTGTAGTTTCAACGTCGATCAAGGTTTTGAAATCGCAAGGCTGGCTATCACTAGACCGAAACATTGTATTGTAAGCGCTAGGATCAACTTGTTGCAACTTTTTGATCAATTGCTGGCACGTTTCTCCCGTAAATTCATCTGTGAAAAAGGAGCTTACAATATTCCAATTGTCTATTCAACTAAGTGGAATATTTACGTTCAGTCTGTATTCGCTGTACGATTTTGCTTCTTAAATAACACGTATTTTCAAATTGGCAAACTGAAATAAGCAAAATTTCAATTTTTTTCTCAATAATGGGGAGTATTTTTTTAATAGATATATGAGCTGTGTATTTTTAGAAAAATCCTAAGATTTAAAAATTTTCAAAAATTAATTGAATTTTAATATTTTTGTTACTTTGGAATGTTTTTGGGCATGTGCATCGGTTTGTGCCATTTTTTGAAAAATTACCCATTTTCTCTCACATTCCTTCACCTCTGTTGGGATTTTCCTGAAAATTTTGTTTTTATGACTAGTTTTGAATATTATATTATGCGTATTTTATATTTCTACGCAACAAATAAGACCGACTATTTTGACGTGAAAAGTTTACTTGGTGCGAGATTATTAAAGACTCAATGGTTTGCACATGCAAATCATACTGGTGTATTGCGCATATTTTGTTATGTTATTTTTGGCCTACTCCAGACCTATGTAAATTTGTATGGGTGTCGTTTTGTGTGTATAAATAGTTGGGCCTTTGGCCACTTATTCATTCATCCTCATGAATATATTATGTTAATCAGGCAGCATAACAGATACCTCAACAAAGTTGTATTGGTGGGCTGCCAGTAGAGGATAGACCTACTGACCCACACAACAGAGACATTGCTGGCAACCATGAAAGAACATACCCCAGGAAGCCAAGCCATACCGGGCAACCTCCTGAGTCAAGTGCTGGATCAAGGATCAGTTAATGCTGCTGCATCTCCATGGACAGACCGAAGTGAATTCGGGAAAGACCTGCTGTTGCAACCCATACAGCTTCAGGGATCTGTTCATGATTCAGATCTACTATTAGCTAACACTGGACATGGTAAAGCAGTGTCCATGGCTTTATTTTCCACATTCTATACGCTTGTTCAGAAGCCTTAAAAACTCGCTACCAAAGACATTTTCTATCACTTGAAATGGATAAGTGTGGAGGGAATTCTATGGCACCCAGGAAGCTTCCGAGTCAGGTACTGGATCAATGATCAATCATGCTGCTGCATCTCTGTGGACAGACCAGCGTAACATTGTAAAAGACTTGGTGCTGAACACAATACACTCTTAGGCGTGTAGCCGTAGTCATTGGGACCCACCACTAGGACATACTTGAAATGGTAAAAGTCCTATTACCGCATACAACACTTACTGAATCCATCAAATTTTTGCACCTGAACATCGCGACAAAACTGCCACTGCGTGTAATACTTTCTGCTATGTTTATGTATCAAAACTCTACGCATTTTCCCGTTGGAAGAGTAAACGCAGGCAACGTTTTGAACTGCCAAGAGCAGGAAAAGTTTCAATTTTTTTATAATGTCTCGCTAGGAACTTCTTACCAGTATCCTGAATTGTAGCCAACTGTAACGAGTTCTGGTCGCAAATCGTCGCGGTTTGCGATTGCCTAATGGGCACGAAAATGAATTCATCTTGCCCAGGCAGGTCGCAACGCGGATTTTGGCTTTGAACGGTTATCACAAAAAGTGCGAGTAATATAGAATGTGAGGGAATCATGGTGTGGGGATATGAAATTCTAAAATATAACATATATAACATATAACATTATAACATATAACATATATAACATAGCAGAAGTGCCATTTGCAGAGAAACTGAATGCCTCTCTAACAGCATTAGATAGTGAATAGCATGACTTGTCCCTTTCACCCATTTAAACATATGTGCAAACAGAAAATATATTTCTACCATTGATATTCGCAATCAGCTGATTTCCAGCTCTTTAGCAAACATTTCTCATTAACTGGGTGCTCTCTGCATTGCGACCTAATTCAACCAAACGATGACCATTGGCTAATAGGTCACTCAATGGTCATCCTAGAGTGACCAGTAATCTTGTTACTAAGGACTTTTGGAGAACAAGATGACCAAAGGTCACTTATCACATATGCTGTATTTATAAATGGGTCGGGGCTTTGTGTATCAGGCAGGATCGGGATCCCAGGGTTCGTCCTTAATGTATGTATTTCCCATGCCCACGCTTACCCGATTAACTTAATTAATAGTACTTAAACCATACATGTAACGGAGCTCCGAGGTCTGGGAGGGGGGTTGGAGCACTTTTTTGGGGCCGGGGGTCAGTAATTCCCAAAATTTTGGGGGGAGGGGTCCCTGGAGGAAGAAAAAATCGATTTTTCCATGAAAAATGTCCGAAAAGCGGTTTAAAAAGTAGTAATTTTTGTCTAAAAAATGATAAAATATGTACTTATGGCGCGAAGCGACGAAAAAATTGACGTTTTTGACCATTTTTTTGTTCAAAAATTGACATTTTTCATAGAAAAACTGACATTTCTCAGTATTTTTCTGACTAAAACTATGGGGGTCCCTAGGGCTACCATATGGCTAACCACAGGGTTGGGAAATTATGGGGGGGGGGTCGCCCAATGGCTAGCCATATGGTCGACGATTTCTGGGGGGGTTCCCATAGCACTTCCCCACCCAATTACATGTATGACTTAAACCCGACACTAATAACCCTACCAATCAAGGAAAAGACACTTCCTTAATTGTCTCCCGAATTAAATGAGTACAAGAAAGCAAAAACCTTTCTTCAATTTTATCTTACGCAATGGAAAAACACTTACTTACAAACGTGACGGGCGAGAATATAAACAATTCACTCCCATGCACTGGGAAAAAGCTGGGGGTGCGGGGAGGCAGCGAGTACAACATATTACTAGTAGAAAATGTACGTAATAAAAACACAACGAATAATGCACATGGAGGGATGTTGAGGTGGGCTCAGGTGCACGTGTTCAGCTTCCGGCGTCGGTGCGCAGGCGGTTGGACGCGGCGAAAAGTGGCCGGAAAGAATGATATTTTTGCATAGATTTATGCTGCCACTGTTTCGCGGTTTTTGTGTCTTTTTATTATTGTTGAAAAGATACGTTTTATGGAGCGACGCCGCCATCGCCTTTTTATACAATATTTTTGTTTATTATTGTTTATTTGGCGTCGCCACTAGCTACCCAATACACATTGAACCCGTAAGTGTATTGTTCTGTGAGCGTAGGGGAAGGAGTTTATAAGTATAGGAGTGGAGACTTGGGTAGGAACTCCTGAGGTACGAGCCAAGGTGTTCTGCTTGAGGTTTAGTGAGAGTTCTGGTGTATATCTGGTGAAACGTCTGGGAGAGTTTTGTGTTTGTTGCTGTTGTTAGCCTGTGGTTAGAACTGTTGCTTGATTGTGACCCCACAGCTGCCTAACAAGTGGTGGACTCTTAACGCCTCTCACGACGGATAACCGGAGAACCACCAGAAAAGTAACTAAACCTCCTGGGTTTTATTTGCAATCACATACCGGAAAAGTGAAAAAGATGAGTATTCCGGTAGGAAAAATGTTGAGAACTCCTCCTAGGTCACACGAACCTAGTGTTTCGAATCTCGACTCTGCTGAAGAACACGCAGCGGTAGAAAAGGTTCAAGCACAGGCGCCTGAGACTGAAGGAAGGAGAGAGAGTGGAATTGCCGAGATGGCAAGAGTTGAAGAAGATTTGAGGAGAAGTGGTTTTGAGATGGCTAGGAGAGCCGAGATTGAAACTACTGTAAGTGGTAGTGTCAGAGGTCAGCAGACCTTTGAGAAGGAGAGACCGACGTCGCCCTCGAAGTTGGTCCATCCGATGGCCGAGACGCTGGAGGAGATTAGACGGAAATCGAAACCGGCGTGGAGGTCAAATTTGGTGGACATGAATTACGACGAGTATTACGAGGACGCGCCGGCCGATTTATACGACGACAAATATTCGAGGCGATACGACCCCGAAATTACGAATTGGAATCGACGAGAGGATCCGAGGGATCGAGTCGATCCCAAGGATTTACGATTTAATGCGCTGGAGAAGAAGGTCGAGTTGTTGATCAAAGTAATCGAAAGCGCGCAGGTCAAGGAAAAGGAATCGGAGGATGATCAACGGAGGAAGATAGGTGAGTCTTCTTACCTTGAGAATAGAGTTGAGAGAGTTAGTGAACCTAAGAGAGAGGTTCATTCAGAAGTTTATGTCAGGTCTCAAGAGGACAGAGACAAATATTCGGCTAGAGATAGAGGTTGGACTGAGGAGCCGCAGAGTTCGAGGAATGCTGAACAAGCACAATCGAATGCCTACGGTTACTCAGAGAATAGGAGGTCGAGGGAAAGGAAGGTGACTATTTGCGACGAATCGTCCCAGGGAGAGGATAGGTTTTCTCGTCCTACTCCTTGGAGAGATACCGCAAATAGAGCTGACCTTAGCCCTGAGAGGAGAAGAAAGAGAAAGTCGAAGAGTCGAAAGAGGTCTCACAGATCAAGAGCTAGAAGTAGACATTACTCAGATAGTGATAATAGCAGTTCATCTACTTCGAACTCTAGCTCAAGTGTTGAAGTTGATGTGAGAGATGTGGTAAAGGCCTTGAAATATAGACCTTTGCATGATAGTATAAAGCCAACGGAGGCTTTGAAGTTTTTTACTGATCTGGAAAGTGAGTTTCTGGAGAATACGGCTGATAAAGTGAAGAAAGAGTGTTTGAGAAGGTTGTCTCAGAACACGGCGAGGAGGATAGCGAGAACATCCTCAAGTTATACAGAAGCGCGGAGGAATATTTTAAAGTATCTCGCGCCGACGTATGATTTGACGATGCTCAAAAGAGAGTTGTTTAATATGAAACAGGAAGAAGGCGAGTCAGCCTTAGAGTTTTTAAAAAGGTTGAGTAATCATGTGGATCTGGTCTATGCAGATCAGAGTGATCAAGTAAGGCAAGAGAATATTATTAATGCCTTCATTTATAAGAGTAGTCCGTTGTATCAGACGGAGTTGCAGGACGTATTGCCATCGATGAAAACATGGCAAGACCTTGCATACGCCGTAACTCAGATTGATAAAAAGTATAAGAATGTATTTACTACTTTTGGAGCCAAAGATAAACCGATTGTAGTGAATCAAGTTGTAGCGGAGGAGATGTGCCCGGAAATTGCTTTTGTCGGGAATGCTCCGTATGGAAGTACTAAAAAGTATAACCAGACGAAGTCAAGACCACAAAATCAGTTGCAAAAGGCAGTGGAAGAGGAGAGAAGTGAGGAGAATGCGGAAGAGATGATACCTGGTCCGTCGCCTCGTGATGTCAAAAAGTCTAACGAGGAGCAGGCCAAGGAATCTTTTCTAGCTATTCTCTCAAAGGAATGGCTACAATTGGTTCAGAAAGTAGACAAATTACAAGTTACTCAGAGTGAAGCCTTAAAGGAGTTGACTACTGTGAAGGCTGCGTCTGCTGAAAAGCAGAAGCAGTTGAAGCAGCAGAGACCCTATTGCATTTATCATAAGAATAATACTCATGCTACGGAAGAGTGTAAGACATTAGCATACCGGCGTCAGCAACAGCAACGCGGTGGATTTAACCGTGGCATGTCTAATCAATATTATGGTGGTGATAGGAATGCTTCATATAGAGGAAGTTTTAGAGGTAGAGGTGGACCTCAATTTGGATTTAGAGGAAGAGGAAGAGGTGCCTATTATGTAGGATTCCCCGAAGAAGATCAAATGTACGGGTATGACCCAGAGTTTGAGAGATACAGGGAATTCTGCAGACTTAGGGAGCAAGGCATCCAGTTGCAGAGACAGCCTCAGTTGATGCTACCTGCACCAACTAGTCAACCTGCTATTCAGGGTAGTACCGTCCAGGATCAGTCTGGATCATTTGTTTCGAACCAGTCGCAACCTAGTTCGCATAACGTAATGGTGACAAGCCGTACGGATGTGGATGATGAAAGCGAAAAGAGTAGAAACAAATCTTCTAGTTTGGTTCTCGGAAGTATTATTCACCTGGATAAGGTGACACCTCTAGAGAAAGTGAAAGAAAGAGATTTGGCTCATGTGAAGTATGGGAGAAAAGCAACGGACGTAGAGAGAAGGTTGTTGGAAAATTATCCGAAAACGGTTCCGTTCTATATAAATGTGGTTATTAAAGAAACGGCTACCAGAGCTTTAATTGATACAGGAGCTCAGTGTACGGTCATGTCTTCTAAGCTCCTGAAAAGGGCATTAGACGTTGATTATACAGTGTACCCTCGTATCCTTAAAGTGACTGTAGCTGACGGAAAAGTTGTGCATGCCTATGGGTATGTACCAATTTGTATGAAGACTGAATTCGGAAGTTTTCCAGTCAATGCTATAGTGTTGCCAGATGCAGGTGAGGACCTGATCTTGGGCACAGATTTTTTGGCACACCCAGATTTAGGTGTGGTGATTGATTTCAAAAGGAATGCCATGACGATTCAAGGCATTGAGAGAAAGATTGACGTAGTTCAAGTTCCTTCTGTAACTACTGTGCAAACGGTAATGGAAGAAGTGACTAAAGTCAGTGTGGCGTCGACTGATTGCATAAATCAAATTGTTTATCCAAAAGTCTGTCTGCTAAAGACAACTGTTGCAATTGTTGCATGTAGTAAAACCTACATTCCATATGGAACAGATGTTTTGATGAAGGCAAAACTTTGGGATCAACATGGAGATGCCACGTTGAACGGAATTATTGTCGAATCAAGGGATTCTGAAAGGAAGTTCAGAATGGAGAAAGCGGTTGTAGACGGATCACAAGAGGAGTTTGTAGTACTAATCTCCAATACCACAGGTTCTGGATGTCGGTTTGAGAGAGATCAAATCATTGGCTATACTGAATCTATGCTTATTGAAGATGATGATACGTACAAAAAGGTGAAAGAAATGAAAAAGATAAAGGAGGAAGAGGAATATCAGACCTGCATGGTAAAGGAAGGAATGCCTGCATTATCAAAAGCTGATTCTGTAGAGTTCTATACTTCACTATGCAAGATGATATCGAAGGCGAAAATTTCGGAAGAGAAGAAAACGGAAGCTATAGAGTCTTTGTTGAATTACAGAGATGTCTTTAGCTTGCCTGGTGATCCGGCTACTACAACCCCAGCTCTGACGTGTAAGATAGATACAGGAGATGCGAGACCTGTAGCAAAGAGATATTACAGAGCTTCAATTAATAGTCGGCCAGGAGTAAGGCGACACATAAAGGAGATGTTGGATCAAGGAGTGATCGAGCCCTCGAAGTCACCGTGGGCTGCACCCTTGTTCCTGGTTGGAAAGAAAGATGGAACTACGAGACCCGTAGTGGATTTTAGAGGTATAAACGAAGTGACCAAGGATGATAAATATCCCATCCCGAGAATGGATGATTATTTAGATTGCCTTGGAAGAGCGAAGTTTTATACGACTCTAGATTTGAAGTCGGGATATTGGCAGGTCCCGATGGAGGAGGAGAGCAAGGAGAAAACGGCTTTTATATGCCAAGAGGGCTTATTTCAGTTTAAAGTGATGCCGTTTGGGTTGAAGAATGCACCTGCTGAATTCCAAAGGATGATGGAGAGAATCCTTGGGGATTTGGTATGGAAAATTTGCCTAGTGTATATAGATGATATTATCATCTTCTCGAATACGTTCGAGGAACACTTAGAGAATTTGAAAATGGTGCTAGAAGCGTTGAGGAAGGCGAAGTTGACTCTTAAGCCAGAGAAATGTGAATTTCTTCCCGAGAAAGTGCACTTTTTAGGACACATCTTGGATGCGAATGGAATTTCTCCGGATCCTAAGAAGGTCAAGGCGATAACGGAATTTCCATTCCCGGATTCTGTTAAGAAAATGCAAAGATTCCTAGGTATGCTACAATGGTGTAAGAAATTTATACCGGACCTAGCAGCACTAGCTGAACCTTTGTACAAATTAACAGGCAAGAAGGGAACATGGAATGTAACGGAGTTGCATTACACAACTTTTGAGAAGCTCAAAGTAGCATTGACCTCAGTACCTTTCTTAAGACATCCAATTCTAGATGGATCTGCGCGATTCATTCTTCAAACGGATGCCAGTGGAATTGCATTGGGAGCAGTGTTATGTCAAGAGACTGACTCGGAACGTTGGGTAGTTGCCTACAATAGTCCGATATTGCGGGCAGAAGAAAGGAAATGGTGCGCCACCGAAAGGGAATGCTTAGCTGTGGTTTACGGCCTTAAAATTTATAAACACTATCTTTTGGGCCAAAAGGTCAGGATTCAAACTGACCACAAACCATTATTATCAATGAGGGTGAATACACAGACTAACGACAAACTCAAGAGGTGGTACGCATTCATTTGCCAGTTTAATCACAAGTTGGAGTATGTGCCTGGCAGGCAGAATGCCATGGCAGATTTCCTCTCCAGGAAGGAGGAACCGGATGAGCAGAAAGAGAAGTTGCCACCAAAATGGGAACTTATCTTTCAGAAGGAAGATGGGAAATCTCTTACTGAAGACGAAGTCCTTAACCAAAACCACAAAGTTTTAGTGAAACAACTTCGGGAACTCAGAGGAGATGAAGTGGATGAGGCTGTAGGAGTCTTCACTCCGGTGAAGATGGCCACAGCTTCAGTGGCTTCAAAGTATGGTGTTAGTGATGAAACTCAACTTAATATTTCTCCAGAATTTGATAACTATCGAACACCTGAGAAATATGAAATTGAGGCGGTAGTCACTAGACAAATGGCGAAAAACTTGCAACGGGAGGAAAAAGGACATCCTCCTGGGCAAGCAAAACCTAAAGAAGAGGTGAAGAGAATATTTGAACCGAAGGAGAAGGAGTTTGAAGAAGCCCCAGAAATTGAAGATGGTAGACCGAAGGGGCTTATCTCAAACGCCTTGATGTCAAAGTTGCAAGGAAGGGATAAAGATCTAAAAGTGATCTTCGAGAAACTAAGTGCTTTTAGTAGCACTAAGTCTCAAAGTAGCTTTTATGTCGATCAAGGGATACTATATAGAGAGACTTTTGGCGAGGCAGAGGATCAAGTTGTTGTCCCCTCTGTTCTCAAAAAAGTTGTCCTGCATCAGTATCATGGAGCGGTGATGATGACGCATCAAGGGTTTAAGAGAACCCTTGCTATTATTAAAAAGCGGTTCTGGTGGCCGAGCATCGAGAAGGATGTTCGGAGCTGGATCAGCTTTTGTCCGATATGTCAAATTGCGACTCCAGGAAAGGCCACGATTCCGCCATTGAATCCAATCATTCCTAGAGGACCATTTGACATAGTTTCTGTAGATATTGTGGGAATATCTCCCATGAGCGAGAAAAGACCGTATGTGATAGTATTTCAAGATTACTTTACAAAATGGGTGGAAGCAGAAATGATCCCGGATCAATCTGCTGTAACCATTGTGGACAGTTTTCTTCGAAATATTGTGTTCAGGCATGGAACCCCAGTGAAATTGTTGAGTGATAACGGTTCATGCTTTACAGCTGATTTGATGACGTCAGTCTGTAAATTATTGGAGTGTCAGAAGATTTTCACAACTGCCTACCATCCACAAGGAAATGGAATGGTTGAAAGGTTTAACCAAACCTTGATCAAGCAGTTGCGAAAAGTTGCTATAGAGGATTCAGATAAGTGGGACAGATATTTGCAATCTGTCGTTTTTGCGTATAATGCCACACCTCATACCTCAACAAGATGTTCTCCATTTGCCTTATTGAGAGGTCATGAGGCAAATTTTGGCATTAGTATTGGTGTTGCTAGAAACATAGTTCTGCCAATGAACTATGAGGCTTATAAGCATATACTAACCGAAAGTTTAGTAGAAACTTATGAGACCATTTCAGAGAATATCAGGAAGGCTGCGGAGAGCAGTAAAAAGTTTTTTGACCGTAAAGCAAAAGCTCATGATTATTCCGTCAATGATTGGGTTTTGCTGAAAGTCGATAAACAGAAAAAACTGGGTCTGCCGTGGCAAGGACCGTATGTTGTTACTGATAATAAGAGATTATCAGAGAATGTGCTTGAAATCGCTCACTGGAGAGAGCCGCTGAAAAAGCAGGTGGTATCCGTGAGCAGGTTAAAGCACTTTCGCTACGAGACCGGCAGATGGCTGCAGTCTAACGACGTGTCATCTAAGGACACGCAGTTTACTGTAGATTCAAAAATTGACAATTATAAACTGCCGTAGCGCGTAGCGCTGGTTTTTTCGCGTATGTGTGTGCGTATGAATACCCCCCCATATTTTTTCGTCCCAATTTGTGTATTTAAGTACAAATTGTATTTAATTGTAATTATTTATGTATTTATCGCGTATTTATCGGGTATTTTTAAATTTTTCTCGCGTAAATCTAAAAATTTCTCAAAATTTTTGGTAAAAAACCACTCTTCGCAAAAACCTAAATTTTTAAAACTTTTTTCGCGGCCTAAATCTTAAATTTTCCCGAGTCCGATTAATTTCGGAGGAAATACTTAATTGTTGCCCCCCAATTCTGTGAATATTGGAAGAATTGGGAAAACCGCTGAGTTTTAGAGTGAAAATAGACAAAAAGTAGCGAAAGCGGAAAATTTGTCGATTTTTCAGCTCTTATAAAAAATTATTAAAAATTTTTCGCAAAAATTGATAGTGCCGAATTATTAGAATTCGAAAAAGAAGCGGAAGGAATGTCCAGGCCCCCCAATGGACGCCGGACGAAACAGTATTTGGTCACGGACCCCCACGTGACCTACGGACAGCCGCAGGTGCGGCAAAACAATCGGTATTTCTTAGTCGATGGTAAGCGACCTAAGTTATTAAACTTAGTTAATCTAAAAATTACTTGGGCAAAGCAGGATGTCATAGCCCACGGGTGTCTAGACGAAGGCCTAGACAATTGTAAAAATTTAGTGGGAACATAATTGTTCTGTCAACTTGAAAAAGTGTGGCAAAGCTGCCCGTAGCGCAAAAATTTGGACTTTTTGCGAAACTACATTATTCCTCTACACACATAGCGAGTTGAATAAATTCGTCTATGTGATGGGGAAGAAGTGGAGTGTAGCAACTAGTCGACTAGGGGTAGATAATTTCAAAATTTATTTAAATTTCTAAATTCCATCTTTACTTAATTTTCTACGAATTTCCTCATCTTGGGTAAATTGTAAAAATATTTTTAAATTTCTTTTTGGAAATTCTTAATTTATTAGTTGGATAGGCCGTTTTGGGCGTTGGATTGAGACGGCATGCAGTCGATTGATGGAAGACGCAGGTGGTCTGTGCGTGTACTCCCGTATAAGGTAGAAGTCGGGGCCGCACTTGTGTTTAACTATCTGCCAACACTAACCCAATATATGTGTGGTACCTTATTTTCCCCTGCTTGCAATTTTCTTTTCTTCTTTCCTATTTGTGCTTACTATCTGTGGTGAAGGTAGAGTTTAACCGATGTTTGTCCGCTTTGGGAAAAATTTTCATTAAAAAGTTGTAAACATTTCGCCTGAATTTTTTAGACTACAATGTTAAACGCATTGTTAGAGTCGGCGAATTGGAACGATGGTTCGCAACGACGTTCGGAAGATTTCCGTTGGAACTAACAGAACCGAAATTGGTCGAAATAGGTAAGGTGGCTGAGATGATCGAAACTCTGAAGGTGAGCAGGTTTCGAGGACAGCCAGTTATCGGTTTTGATACCGAAAAAGTAACTCAAGAGTATGTGAGTAAGGTTTTCGCGACTTCTGGGGTTGATAACCCAAAAGGGAAGGAGTTCGCGAGAGTCATTAGCTTCTCGACGGTGACTGGAGACACTTTTGTTGTAGATACTACGACAATCATGCCGAAGGAATGGACGCTCATTCATGAGCTCTTAGATTCGGACATGCTTCTCGTTGGATACAACTTGGTTACAGATCTGGTTGCCGTCTGGAATGTTAATGGCGCAGGCAGAAATCACCAGGATGTTGATCTGACAGCAGAGATCAAGTATAGAATTACATCTTCGTATGGCCGTTATTATGACGTAGCCAAGGTAGGAGATCAATTGAATGGAAGATTTTTGGCAATGTCCAGGAAGTTAGGACTTTGCCCGGAAACTTTTAAGCTGAAAGGATTGTTCACGGAGCTGTATCTGGCGGACGTTGGTTATTTCCAAATCGATTTCCGTCAGAGAGCGCAACGTGAACGATTCTGTAGGCACACGTTGACGCAGTTTGAAATCAGGTATTCAGCACTGGACGCCTACTACTCATTGTTGGTTTTCTTAGCGTTTTTCCACTATGAGTTAGCTATGGAAGTCGAGGTCGGATTCCAGTATTTTCCGCATGATTTGATGAAAGCGGATCAAATCCAGATAATGGCGTACAGGTTGTACAGGTTTTTTAACATGATACATGGAGAGAATTTTCCGCAGACTTTTTGTGGAAGTCCGGAAGTAGAGGAGCCGCAGTCGTCGGCTATTTACCACGTAATGAGACAGGAAGCGTATGCCCGTATGGCTGCCCAAATGGACACCTCATTTGGAGGCTATGTGGAGTACAGCTTCCCTCATTACGAGGCAAATCCGAAGAGAGGAAGAGACGTGAGTATACCTAAAGGTATTCATCCTGATTATACCGTTAAAGAGAAAAGTAAGAATGTAGATGGTAATGATACGGTAAGTGAGGATGAAGAGTTCGAAGAAGCTTTGTCGGAAAAGCAGATTAGAACTCGGATAATGAACAAGGTGGTAGATATGGTTAATCGAGGGAAGAGTTTCAGTAGACTCGATGAACCAGTATCTATGGTATTATACGAGAATTATCTAAGGTATAGAAAGGAAACGAAGCAGTTATTGGAGATACCATGTCTGGAAGTTGATTACCACGAGTATGAACCGGTCAAAATTTCGAACGGTAAAGACTCGTATGTAAGGCAACACTGGAGTATGGATATCGCTCCTTATTCTGAAATATTGATCGAAGACAATTTTAAGAATTTGGAGTCAGTGTGTAATAAAGTTCCGCTTACGTTTCATTTGTTTTGGCCAGCTTGCAGAGAGGAGGCGGAGGAGTACCTTACCTCTCTCCTTGACCACAACTATTTGAGATCCTTTAGCCCTGAGGGAAAGGAACAACTCTTGAAGATGTTGTGGAGGGGAGATAGGTATGGTCAGTATTTATCATTTTTGAATAGTCTTCCAGTAACAGAGGTACATACGCCAACCAAGGGCGATTCTATTACATGTTGGGGAAATCGTTTCGGATTTCTGCCGATCCGATTTTGGCCTAAGACAAAGTCATGGGAGCAAAGACCGGAAGATAAAAGGAAGCATTTGGCGGAGTGTCCGCAGTACAAAGATAATCCGTACTGCTATCAGAGGTTTTATTTCCGCCAGATAGCTGTTAGAGTTCCAGGTTTGCGATACCCAATAGATATCAGTGAGGACGCAACGAAGGAGAATCAGAAAAAGAGCGTCTTAGCGTATCAACCGGAATACGTTCCAGGTTACGAGCCGCCATTTTTTGAGCCGGTATTGCCGTCCGATGCTCCAGGTTTTACGATTACGCATATTGGCGATAAGGTTGTAGTGACGCCGATAGGTAAGCAGCCAGCAGTGCCGGTTACAGGCACTGAGGTAAGCGCAACGGTGAGTCAACAATCTGGAGTTGATATGAGTAGTTTGGATCAGGTGCAGGGGATGCAGGCTGAGCCTGTTGCGGCGAAAGCACAGCTACAGGTGATACCTGCAGACCTCAACACCCCCATAGACTTGAATCAGGTAGGAGACGATTTAGAAGTGGACAATGAGGTCACTGTTGAATCGTTGATACAGCCTGATCAAGAGACACAGGTAACTTCATTAGTAGATCAGACAGAGAGTTTACTTTCTGGAATGGATGTCAGGGCAGAACCGATGTTGGATGAAAGCAATCTGATAACGATTGCTGCAAGTCCAGCAATAGAGGAAATTGAAGCAAGGCTCAGGGAGCAAGCTGAAAAGGAAATCGAGAGACAGAAAGAGATTTTTACTAAGCAGCTTGCGGAGCAGAAAGCGAGATTAGATCAGCAGCAGAAGCAGCTGGAACTAGTATTGGCTGGTTTTACGGCGCAGCCGACGCCTCTGGCAGCGCCTACAGTCGTGCAAGCTCCAGCCAAGCCGCCTACTGCTTATCATATCCCGAAATTGCCGGTGCAACCTTCTAGTACGCAGGTCATCCAGCCTGCGGTCAGCAAGGTTACGCCGACAGTTCAAGTAGCGCCCAGAGATCCAAGTATAGACGGTGGTATACCAGGTATGTATACTGCCGAAGAGGTCAGAAAGTTCAGAGCAGAAGGTCGTACAGACGAACAAATTAAAAGACTAGGAAGACGAAAGTTAGCCCGAAGGGCCAATAGGGCTAAAAAGAGAGATGAAGAGGATGTTATTGAAATCAGTGATGGTGAAGGAGAACAGACAGGGAGTTCTACGTCTGTGGATTTGAAGTTTGCAGGATCTACAACTTTATTGACGGATTCAACCAAATCCAAGACGGGAACTACGCCGACGAGCCTGATGCCTGGAACCAAAAGTTCTACGAGTCAGGTGCAGTCGACGGTTGCTTCGGCTAAAGTACCTAGTAAATCGTCTGCATCTCAGGTAAGTGCAACGACGAAAAGTACTTTGGCTAAGCCCGTGTCTAAGGTCGATAAGACTTCTCAGCAGGACCAGAGCAGTGCTTCAGGGAAAAAAGTTGTTTCTAAACCCTCTACGTCGGAACCGACAAAATCGGTCAAGAGAAGTAGAGATAAGGAAGTAACTTTGGAGTACCTAAGTTCTGTTTTGAGAGACTACTGGGACGTCCATAAGAAGTTTCCCTTGGTCAAGGGAAGGATAGATTTTTCGACACCGGAGGTGATCGAATTCTTTGCTCAGGATATGCCAGATGATAATAGGAACCAAATCATCTGGGCATTAGTGAATAATGGAGTAGAGGAACTTTACGAGAGCTACGGGGATCACTTTGATCGTCAAGGTGGTTTCCTGTATGATCATGTAAACGTTCCTGAGCCCATTTGGGAATATATTTGGCTCAAGTTCATGCCAAATTGGTTTCATCATTTTGATGCGGAAATAGTCATGGCAGCCGTGAGATACTTATGTACCATGGTGTTGCTAAAATTAGAACAACAGCAGTTGGGCCCGAGACATATCGGTGCAATTGATGCACGGGCCAAATCATTTGTTACGGAAAGATATTATTCTATCTACCTGCGGGGAGAAGGTAGTACTGCATTCAGGGAAGCGTACGCCAACCGAATGCAGGAACACCAACAAACTGCAGTAGATATGGCAGCAAAGAGAAGGTTGTCGGACATGGTTCAGAAATTTTCTGGTAAATTCCAGAAGGCCGAGGATGAGGAGGGGCAACCCTTCAAGATTCCAATGTTAACGGAAAGACAACCTAGGGATGCATCCAGGACTAGGAGCCAGCACTCGCGACAATCGTCTCACTCGCAGGGTCGGCACCAGCCTGGAGTGTTCAAATTACCGTATGCTAATCAACAAAGTCAAGGTAGGTCCACTACCTCAGCTTCAGGAGTATCTTCCGTAAGTTCCACTCAGGGCTCGTACCAGAGGGGAACTGGAGGGGGATATGGCCGGGGCTGGGGTCAGGGACAGGGTCAAGGTAGACCCTTTAAGATGGTTAATCCGCAACCGTATAGAGGACAGGCGATGGGCGGACCCCCTCGTGTGGCCCAACCTCGAGGAGTTTTTGGGGGATTCCTCAGGGGTCGTGGAGCTCGAGGTGGTCCCTACCCTCGCCGTGGTAGCTTCCAATACGGCGGTTATGGTGGCGGCGGGCAACAATAATTTCATATAGCCGCTTACCTTTTGGACCAAAATTCGTTATTTCGTACAAATTTTATTTCAAAAATACAAAAATACAAAAACACAAATAAAACACAAAATACAAAAAAAAAAAAAAAAATATATTATCTCGTTTTTATTGTTGCTTTAAATTTTAAACTTTTTCTCGTTTCCGGTGCCCAAAAGTTGCCCGGCGAAATTCGTCTTTCCGTCCATCTTATTTCGGGCGTGTACAGCCCTCGTATTTTTCTTGTTTACTTTCAGGGCCTGAAAAAGATGAAGACGTGAAATTTTATTTTGCGTTTATAAATTTATTTCGTAAATCTGAAGTATTTTATACAAAATATTTTTTACTGAGTAGATTTGTATTGGACGGAGCGATGTGGCGAGCGGCCGACCGGGGAGGAAGCGCACCTGGGGCACCTCATCACCGAGGCTGTAAAAACCAGGAAATGGGAGAAGAGGAACGGCGACGCCCCGGATCTAGGCACAGATCGACGCGAAAGTCCAGGCCGAACTACGTTCGTGATCGTTTCCGGTAGCCCGAAAGGGAGTGCCCTGCCGAATGGATTGGTCAAGGTCGCCGTCACCTGAAGGACCTGGTAGGGGCTGGATCACATCTTGGAGGGGGTAGCCCCAAAAATTTGTTTTCCGAGGGGAAAACTGTTATGCAGTCGGGGCCTCAGTATGAGACTCAGGCTGCAGAAAGGTTTTCACCTCCCGTTGGTCGGTTTTGAGGGCCGAGGGATGTTGAGGTGGGCTCAGGTGCACGTGTTCAGCTTCCGGCGTCGGTGCGCAGGCGGTTGGACGCGGCGAAAAGTGGCCGGAAAGAATGATATTTTTGCATAGATTTATGCTGCCACTGTTTCGCGGTTTTTGTGTCTTTTTATTATTGTTGAAAAGATACGTTTTATGGAGCGACGCCGCCATCGCCTTTTTATACAATATTTTTGTTTATTATTGTTTATTTGGCGTCGCCACTAGCTACCCAATACACATTGAACCCGTAAGTGTATTGTTCTGTGAGCGTAGGGGAAGGAGTTTATAAGTATAGGAGTGGAGACTTGGGTAGGAACTCCTGAGGTACGAGCCAAGGTGTTCTGCTTGAGGTTTAGTGAGAGTTCTGGTGTATATCTGGTGAAACGTCTGGGAGAGTTTTGTGTTTGTTGCTGTTGTTAGCCTGTGGTTAGAACTGTTGCTTGATTGTGACCCCACAGCTGCCTAACAGGGAGCCAGTGCACGCGTACCGACGTGTGTTACAGTAAGACGACTGTTGATGGTCCGCGTTGCTCGCTCCACTTGGTACTTGCGGGCCTCATGCGTGGATTGACAAAAAATGACAAAATCTGCGGAAACACACTACAACACATAGGTCACTTCAAGGTCATCGAGAAGTGACCAGTAGTCTTATTACTGAACAGTCGTTAATTTAGTTAAAAGTCACGACCAATGGCTACTAGACAGCCAGATCATTGAAGGTTGTTAGAAGTGACCAGTGGTCGTTTGAGTGACCAATGTTGGATTCCAAAGTCACGTTCAAAAGTGTATAAGATGTGTGGTTTCCTACAGCTGCACGGTCACTACCCAAAGAGTGACCAACAGCCACTAGTGGCATAGGTTTAAAAGCAAAAAGAATGGACCAGCCGTCAAAGTCCACTCAATGACCACATCGACCATTTTTCGTAAAAATTGTATTTTTGAGTGACCACTGGGCTTAGGCTTAGGCTTAGGCTCAGGCTTAGGCTTAGGCTTAGGCTTAGGCTTAGGCTTAGGCTTAGGCTTAGGCTTAGGCTTAGGCTTAGGCTTAGGCTTAGGCTTAGGCTTAGGCTTAGGCTTTCGACCAAATGATGACCAACGGCCAAGGTCAGAAAGGTCATTTGAGCGTCACATAAGAGTGACCACTAGCCTTATTACTGAACAGAGACGAGTTTAGGAAAATAAAATGCCACTTATCTCATAGGTCATCTAGGAGCGACCAGTAGTCTTTCTACTGACCTTTTTAGAAGCAAGATGACCAATGCCTTCAATTCAGATAGGACACCTAAATGGTCACTCAGGAGTGACCAGTAGCACTTTGAGTGACCACTTGGTCAGACGTCTTTTAAGAGTGACCACTATTTTCTCTATTGATTAGCTTCGATCAACATGAAAGTTCTCCAATTATTTCGTTTTTGTACTTTTTTCTTCAAAAAAAATTTTTTTCAAATTTTTTTCAAAAATATATGCAATTTTTGAGTATATTTTGAAAAAAATGGAAATTTTTAAGTTTTTTTCTATTTTAAAATTTTCAGTTCTTTTTTAACAAAAATTTTGAAATTTTTTGAGCATTTTTTGAAAAAATTGAAAATTTTTGAATTTTATTCTTTTGAAAAGACTTGAAATTTTTCATTTTTTTTGAAAAAATCCGAAATTTGTGTTTTTTTTTTCATTGGAAAAATTCTTAATTTTCAATTTTTTCCGTGACGAATTTCTTAAATTTGGGGAAAAATTACAATTTGTCGACGTTTTCTACTTGAAAATTTTCATTTCCGGCCTTAAACTTTTCTCGAATTCTTGTCGAAAAATTCCAATTTTTAGAAAACTATCTTCAAAATTTGTATTATTTTTTTTAAATTGGACGAAAAATTCGATTTTTTTTGTTTTTGTACTTTTTTGTTGAAAAACACGAATTTTTAAAATTTTGTTTTTGGAAAATATTTGCAATGTTTGAGTATATTTTCAGAAAAAATGAAAATTTTTAACTTTTTTTGAAAAAATCCAAAATTTGTATAATCTTTTCATTAGAAGAACTCGAAATTTTCAATTTTTTCCCGGGAAATTTCTTAAATTTGGAGAAAAGTTCCAATTTTCCCACTTTTTTTACCCAAAAATTTTCATTTCCGGTCGATTTTTGTCAAAAAATTCTGATTTTTGAAAAAATATTATTAAAAATTTTTTGTAATTTATCTCAAACGAATTTCCATTTTCAATGTTCTGCACTCAAAATTTTTATTTTTCAGCCCAGGTTTTTTTTAAATTTCTATGGAAAAATTCTGCTTTTTACTGGAAATTTGAATTTTAAATTTTTACATGATTGAAGAAAGTGTCGCTTTTTTTAAAAATTGGACGAAAAAATCAAATTCTTCGACGTTTTTTGCTTTAAAATTCTTTTTTTTCGCTCTAAATTTTTGTCGAATTCTATCGAAACATTCTAGTTTTCGGAGAACTACAAGCAAAAATTGCTGTTTTTTTTTAATTTTTCAGAAAATGAACCATTTTTCGATGTTTTTACTAGAAATTCGATTTTTTCGATGCGAAAAATTTACGAAAAAATCGGTTTACAAAAATTATTAAAAATAGACAACAAAGAAAAAAAGTTTTTTTTTATTGCATAATTTTAAAAGAGTTTGAGCTTTCAAAATAAAATTTACAAATTTATTTTAATTTAAATAAAAATGGGCGAAAATAAATAGAAAGCAGGAAATTTTTTTTTTGTATTTTTTCTTCATTTTTTCGTCGCTTTTTTATTGGGCGGCGGCGGCGGCAAAATTTGGGCGTTTGAAAAATCCGTCATTTTTGGGTATTGGACGTTATTTTTGTCCAATTGTTCTTGAGCCCAGTGCACCAATTGGACCAAAGCCTCCAATTTCGGTTCCGAAGGCCGGTGTTCGCATTTCAACAGAGCGGCGTTGGTTTCGGCGCCCACCTATTAAAGAAAAAAATTATTTTCAAAAATTTTTCAATCAAAAATTTTTTTTTCGATATTTTTCAAAAAAAAATTTTTTCAAAATTTTTCGAAAAATTTTTTTTTCTTTTCAAAAATTGAGAAAAATCTTTTTTTCAATTCTTCTTAAATTAATATTCTTATTGGTTTCTTTAAATTTAAAAAAAACGCAAATTTATTTGACAAATTTGAAAAAAAAAATTTTTCAAAAATGAAATTTAAAAAGAAACGTTTTTTTCAATTTTTCTTAAATTAATTTTTTCATTTGTTTCTTTAAATTTAAACAAAACGCAAATTCATTTGGCAAATTTAAGAAAAAAATTATTCTCAAAAATTTTTCAATCAAAATTTTTTTTCGAGATTTTTCAAAAAAAAATTTTTCAAAATTTTTCAAAAAAAATTTTTTTTCAAAGTTTTTTAAATTTTTTTTCTTTTCAAAAATTGAGAAAATTCACTTTTTCAATTCTTAAATTAATATTCTTATTGGTTTCTTTAAATTTAAAGAAAACGCAAATTTATTTGACAAATTTGAAAAAAAAAATTTTCAAAAATGAAATTTAAAAAGGAACGTTTTTTTCAATTTTTCTTAAATTAATTTTTTTATTTGTTTCTTTAAATTTAAACAAAACGCAAATTCATTTGGCAAATTTAAGAAAAAAATTGTTTTCAAAAATTTCTCAAAAAAAATTTTTTTCGAGATTTTTCAAAAAAAATTTTTTTTCAAAATTTTTCAAAAAAATTTTTTTCAAAGTTTTTTAAAATTTTTTTCTTTCCAAAAATTGAGAAAATTCATTTTTTCAATTCTTCTTAAATTGATATTCTTATTGGTTTATTTAAATTTAAAGAACACGCAAATTTATTTGACAAATTTGAAAAAAGAAATTTTTCAAAAATGAAATTTGAAAAGAAACGTTTTTTCAATTTTTCTTAAATTAATTTTTTTATTTGTTTCTTTAAATTTAAACAAAACGCAAATTCATTTGGCAAATTTAAGAAAAAAATTATATTGAAAAATTTTTCAAAAAAAATTTTTTTTTCGATATTTTTCAAAAAAAAATTTTTTCAAGATTTTTCAAAAAAATTTTTTTTCAAAGTTTTTAGAATTTTTTTTCTTTTCAAAAATTGAGAAAATTCATTTTTTCAATTCTTAAATTAATATTCTTATGGCAAATTTAAGAAAAAAATTATTTTCAAAAATTTTTCAAAAAAAATTTTTTTTCGAGATTTTTCAGAAAAAAAAAATTTTTTCAAAATTTTTCAAAAAAATTTTTTTTCAGTTTTTTAAATTTTTTTTCTTCTCAAAAATTGAGAAAATTCATTTCTTCACTTCTTAAATTAATATTCTTATTGGTTTCTTTAAATTTAAAGAAAACGCAAATTTATTGGACAAATTTGAAAAAAAATTTTCAAAAATGAAATTTAAAAAGAAACGTTGTTTTCAATTTTTCTTAAATTAATTTTTTTATTTGTTTCTTTAAATTTAAACAAAACGCAAATTAATTTGGCAAATTTCATAAAAAAATTATTTTCAAAAATTTTTCAAAAAAAGAAATTTTTTTTCGAAATTTTTCAGAAAAAAAATTTTTTCCACCGAAAATTGAGAAAATTAAAAAATTAAATTTTTTCAATTTTTTTAAATTAATTTTCTTATTTGTTTAATTTATTTGGCAAATTTGAAAAAAAAATTTTCAAAAAACAAATTTTTCTTCGAAATTTTTGAAAAATTAAAAATTTCAAAAATTAGAAAAATTTTGAAAACATTTTTTCAATTTTGTCCAAATTAACTTCTTTATTTGTTTCTTAAAATTTAAATAAAACGCATTTATCTGGCAAATTTGAAAAAAAATTTTTAAGAAGTTTTTCAAAAATGAAAGTATTTAAGAAGAAACGTTTTTTTCAATTTTCCTTACATTAATTTTTTATTTGTTTTTTCAAATTTAAAGCATCGCATATTTATTTGGCAGATTCGAAAAAAAAATTTCAAAAATTTCTCATAAAAGGATTTTTTTTTAATTTTTCAAAAATTTTTTTTTCAAAAATTTAGAAAATTAAAAAGAAACATTTTTCAACTTTTTCTTAAATTAATTTTCTTATTTGTTTCTTTAAATTTAAACAAAACGCAAATTAATTTAGCAAATTTCAAAAAAAAATTATTTTCAAGAACTTTTCAAAAAAATTTTTTTTCGAAATGAAAAAAATTTTCTTCCAAAAATTTTTCTTCGGAATTTTCCAAAAAATTTTTTTCAAAAATATAGAAAAAAAGGAACATTTTTTCAATTTTTCAGAAATAAGTTTTTTTTAATTTAAAGAAAAGGCAAATTTATCTGTAAAATTTGTTGAAAAATTTTTTGTCTTCAACCTTTCTTATTAAAAAATAACGTAAATTTTAAAAACATCGTTTTTGCAAATTTTTAACTTTTTCAAAATATCGCAAAAAGTAAATTTTTTTCACAAGAAAAAACTATTCAAACTGGATTTTTTCATTAATTTCTAAAATTGCAATTTTTTTCAATTTTCCACTTTACAAAGTTCAATGTTTTAGAATTTTCTTCAAAATCTGCATCTTTCTTCAGAAAATTCAGAAACTTTTTTCAGAAAAATTATGAAAATAATTTGAAATTTCAAATTGTTTGAAAATGAAATTTTATCAAAAAATTGAAAGAAATATAATTTTAAATATTTTTAAAAAAAGTTTTCAATATCGAAAATGCTTGAAAATTTAAAAAAATTGTGTTTAAACTTGAAATTTTTTCGAAAAAAATTTTAAATATCAAAAAACTTTTTAAATATAAAATTTTTTAGAAATACTGTTTAAATTTGAAATTTTTAGAAAAAAGACGTTATTTTCAAAAATTTTTAAAATTAAAAATTGAAAAAAATAATTTTTCTTCAAAATTTTAAAATTAAAAAATTAAAATTTTACCCTTTCTCGTTGAGAAAAATGCATTAATTGGCCGAAGGGCGATTTTTCCGGTTGTTCGAAAGCCAATAAGGCCATGGTTTGTTCTAATTCGTTCAATAAATTTTGATTTTGCTCTCCTTTTTCGGCCAAATTTTCTTGAGCGAAAATCAACGCCTGTTCAATTTTGCCTTCTCGAATTAGTTCGATCAATTCTTGTTGCTGAAAAATTTCTCTAAAAAATTTTAACTTTTCAAAATTTATATTTTAATATTTTTACAAAATTTACAAAAAAGAAATTAAAATTTCTCAAAAATTTCCTGGAAAGAAATTAGAATTTTTTTCGATATTTCAGAGAAAAATACTGTAAATTTTAGAAATTTGAATTTTCCAAAATTTCCAAAATTTTCGAAAAATTCTCAAAAAAATTTTAGTTTTTTTCAATAAATTTTGCAACAAAAAATTGAATGAAAGTTTTCTATAAAATTATCATTTTTCAAAAACGTTTATTCTCGAAGAAAAATTTTAAAAAGTTCAACTTGAAAAAATTAACACAATTCAAAATTTCTATACCTATTTTTACATAATTTAGAAAAAAAAATTCCCAATTTCGAAAAATTTACACTTTTTCAGGAAACTTTGCAACAAAAAATTAGAACAGTTTTTGAAAAATGGAAAAATTATAGAAAATTGAAAAAATTTTAAATATTTGGAAAAATTACAAAAAAATTTTAAGATTTTTGAAAAATTTACATTTCTTCATAAATTTTTGCAACAAAAAATAGAGAACAGCTTTTTGATGAAAAAATTGAAAATTTTGGATATTTTACGGGAAAATATTGAAAAGTACACAAATTTGAATTTTAAAAATTGAAAATTTAATATCATCAAAAAATTTACAATTTTTCAACAGATTTGCTACCAAAAAAAGAAATTTCTTTGTCAAATAAACATTCCTGTAATTTGAAATTTAAAAAAATGAAGAAATTTAAAACTTAAAAAAATACAGAAATTTTAATTTAAATTTTTTTTTGCAAAATTTACAAGAAAAATGAAAATTTCGGAAAAATTTTGACAAAAAAACTTGAAATTCTGAAAAATATTCGGGAAAAAAATTTAAATTTTTCGATATTTCAGAGAAAAATACTGTAAATTTTAGAAATTTGAATTTTCGAAAATTTCCAAAATTTTCGAAAAATTCTCAAAAAAATTTTAGCATTTTTGAAAAATTTAGTTTTTTTTTCAATAAATTTTGCAACAAAAAATTGAATGAAAGTTTTCTATAAAATTATCATTTTTGAAAAACGTTTAAAATTATCCATATTCTCGAAGAAAAATTTTAAAAAGTTCAACTTGAAAAAATTAACACAATTCAAAATTTCTATACCTATTTTTACATAATTTAGAAAAAAATTCCCAATTTCGAAAATTTACACTTTTTCAGGAAACTTTGCAACAAAAAATTAGAACAGTTTTTCAAAAATGGAAAAATTATAGAAAATTGAAAAAATTTTAAATATTTGGAAAAATTACAAAAAAATTTTAAGATTTTTGAAAAATTTACACTTCTTAATAAATTTTTGCAACAAAAAAACGAGAACAGCTTTTTGATGAAAAAAGTGAAAATTTTGGATATTTCACGGAAAAATATTGAAAAGTACACAAATTCGAATTTTAAAAATTGAAAATTTAATATTATCGAAAAATTTACAATTTTTCAACAGATTTGCTAACGGAAAAAGAAATTTCTTTGTCAAAGAAACATTCCTGTAAAACTTAAAAAAATACAGAAATTTTAATTTAAATTTTTTTGCAAAATTTACAAGAAAATTGAAAATTTCGGAAAAATTTTGACAAAAAAACTTGAAATTCTGAAAAATATTCGGGAAAAAATTTAAATTTTTCGATATTCCAGGGAAAAATACTGTAAATTTTAGAAATTTGAATTTTCGAAAATTTCCAAAATTTTCGAAAAATTCTCAAAAAATTTTTAACATTTTTGAAAAATGTAGTTTTTTTCAATAAATTTTGCAAAAAAAAATTGAATGAAAGTTTTCTATAAAATTATCATTTTTCAAAAACGTTTAAAATTATCCATATTCTCGAAGAAAAATTTTAAAAAGTCCAACTTGAAAAAATTAACACAATTCAAAATTTCTATACCTATTTTTACATAATTTAGAAAAAAAAATTCCCAATTTCGAAAATTTACACTTTTTCAGGAAACTTTGCAACAGAAAAAATAGAACAGTTTTTGAAAAATGGAAAAATTATAGAAAATTGAAAACATTTAAAATATTTGGAAAAGTTACAAAAAAAATTTAAGATTTTTGAAAAATTTACACTTCTTAATAAATTTTTGCAACAAAAAATAGAGAACAGCTTTTTGATGAAAAAAGTGAAAATTTTGGATATTTTACGGAAAAATATTGAAAAGTACACAAATTCGAATTTTAAAAATTGAAAATTTAATATTATCGAAAAATTTACAATTTTTCAACAGATTTGCTACTAGAAAAAGAAATTTCTTTGTCAAATAAACATTCCTGTAATTTGAAATTTAAAAAATTTGAAATTTAAAAAATGAAGAAACTTGAAAAAATACAGAAATATTAATTTAAATTTTTTTTGCAAAATTTACAAGAAAATTGAGAATTTCGGAAAAATTTTGACAAAAAAACCTGAAATTCTGAAAAATATTCGGGAAAAAATTTAAATTTTTCGATATTTCAGAGAAAAACACTGTAAATTTTAAAAATTTGTAATTTTTATTTATTTTAGAAAATTTACAGTTTTTTTACAAAAAAAAAGTTTTTTGTAAAATATTCACACAATTCAAAATTTCAATATCTTTACAGAATTTAGAAAAAAAATCGAAAAATTTACGCTTTTTCAAGAAGTTTTGCAACAAAAATAGAAGAGTTTTCTGTAACGTGGAAAATCTCTAGAAAATAAGGAAAATTCAAAATTTTCGATAATTTTGAGAGGATTATTCAAAATTTTAAAAATTTGAATTTTCAAAAATTTTCGAAATCTTAAAAAAATTCAACTTTCTCAATAAATTTTGCAGCAAAAAATATGAAGAAGGTTTTTTGTCGAATAGAAAAATTTTTAAATTGAAAAAAATTTAAATTTTCGATATTTTACAGAAAAATATTGAAAACTTCAGAAATTTGAATTTTAAAAAATTACAAAACCAAAAATTTTAATATTTCTGCAAAATTTAGAAGAAAAAAAATCAAAATTTTGGAAAAATTTATAGTTTTTCAAGAAACTTTGCGACAAAAAAAAGAAAGACGTTTTTTTTGAACAATGAAAAATTTTTTAAACTTAGGAAAATAAAAATTTTCGATATTTTAGAGGGGAATATTCAAATTTTAGAAATTCGAATCTACGAAATTATTAAAAATTTAAATTTTTAATATTGTTGGAAAATTCACAGAAAAATTTTAAGATTTTTGAGAAATTTAAATTTTTTCAATAAATTTTGAAACAAAAATTGAAAAAACTTTTCGTTAAAATGGAAATTCTTTTTATAAATTTTGAAAAATGTTTAAAATTATCTATATTTTCGAGAAAAATTTTAAAAATTTGACCTGGAAAACATTTACAGAATTCAAAATTTGAATATTTTTATAGAATTCTTCAGAAAAAGCATTTAAATTTTTCGATATTTTAAAGAAAAATATTAGAAATGATAGAAATTTGAAGTCAAAAAAGAAAAAAATTTAAAAAAGTAAAAATTTTTCAAAAGTTAGAAAAAAGCCACAATTCGAAAAATTCACACTTTTTCTAAAAAATTTCCAGAATTTCGGAAAAATAAAAATTTTGCACCTTTTAGAACAAATTTTGAGAATTACCAAACTGAAAATTTAAATATTCCCACAAAATGGAAAAAATTTTGAAATTTTTTGAAAATTTAGACTTTTTCAATGAATTTCGCACCAAGAAATATAGAAAAGAGTTTTTTATGAAGCAGAAATTTCTACAATTTTCAAAAATTTTTAATTTGCGATATTTTAAAAAATCGAAATTTTGAAAAATTTGAATTCGAAGTTCCAATATTTTTACAGAATTTAGGAAATTGAAAATTTTAATGTTTTTTCAAATGTAAAGAAAAAAATCCAAATTTCGAAAAATTACAATTTTTCAAAAAATTTTGACGAGAAAAATAGAAAAGTTTTTTAAACGAAAAACTTTTAGAATTTTTGGAAAAAATTAAAGTTTCGATATTTTGATGAAGAAATACGAAAAGCTTTAGAAAATTGAATTTGGAAAATTTAAAAAATTTAAAATTTTAACATTTTTGAAAGATTAACAGAAAAATTTTTAATTTTTGAAAAATTTACACTTTTCCGACAAATTTTGCGATCAGGAAAATATAAAATCTTTTCTGCTAAATAAATAATTTCTGGAATTTTCAAAAAAAGTTTGAAATTTTTGATATTTATGAAATTTTTTTTTAAACTCAAAAAATTGAGAAATTTAATAGTTTCACCAAGTTCGGAACACAAATTCCAAATTTCGAAAAATTTGCAAAAAGTTTTTCGTGAAATAGAAAATTTTTAGAATTTTCAAAAAAATTTAAATTTTTCGATATTTTCGAAGAAATTATAAAAAATTCCAGAAATTTGAATTTAAAATAATTTACAATACATAAAAAAATTAAAATTTTTTTCAAAATTTACACAATTCAGAAATTATCCATCAAAAAAAATGAAAAATTCAAATACAAAATTTCTGGAATTTTCAAAAAAAAGTTTGAAATTTCCGATATTTCACACAAAATGTAAAAAAATTTAGAAATTGGAATTTTAAGAAATTTAGAAAATTGAAAATTTTTCTACAAAATTTAGGAAAAAATTTCAAATTTCGAAAATTAAAAAAAAACTTTTTTTCAATTATCGAAAAAAATCTAAAAATTCTGAATTTTTAATTTCAAAAATTATAAAAAAAATTTCAGGATTTGAATTACCAATAGGTGAAAATGTAAATATTGATTGACGTCCAAAACGCTGGGATAAAGGTCGTTGATCATACGGATAGCGTCCCTGATTCTACCTTCCCTGATGGCCACTCGTATCTATAAATAGATTGAAAAATTAATTCATTAGTATAATAGTTTAAGAGTTTATTAGTTCATTAATTATCTCTACATTGGTTCAAAAAATTAATTCATTGATAAAATACTTCACGAATTGATAAGTTCATTACTTAATACAAAATTCAATTTTTTACACTTTCTATGAGCACCAGTCAATTCATTAGTAGAATAGTCTAAGAATTTATTAGTTCATTATTTCATTAATTATCTTCAAACCTCTTCAAATAATTAACTAATTGATAAAAAAACTCCAAGACTTGACTAGTTCATTAATTAATACCAAAATACATTTTATGCGGTTGATAAAACGTCTAGTGCATTCATTAGTACAATAGTTTAAGCATTTATTAGTTCATTATGCCATTAATTATCTTCAAACCTCTTCAAATAATTAATTAATTGATAAAATCCTTCACGACTTCATTAGTTGATTACTTAATAGAAAAATCAAATTTTTACAGTTTATTTGAGCAGCAGTCAATTCATTAGTAAAATAGTTTACGCGTTTATTAGTTCATTAATTATCTTCAAACTTCTCCAAATAATTAATTGATAAAATACCTCAAGAGTTGATTAGTTCATTAATTAATAGAAAAATACATTTTTGGCAGTTGATAAAAGGTCTAGTGAATTCATTAGTAAAATAGTTCGAGGGTTTATTAGTTCATTATTTCATTAATTATCTTCAAAATTCTTCAGATAATTAATTATTAAAATACTCGAAGACTTGATTAGTTCATTAATTAATAGGAAAATACATTTTCGGCAGTTGATAAAAGGTCGAGTGCATTCATTAGTAGAATAGTTTGAACGTTTATTAGTTCATTATTTCATTAATTATCTACAAACTTCTTCAAATAATTAATTGATAAAATACTCGAAGACTTGATTAGTTCATTAATTAATAGGGAAATAAATTTTTTTGCGGTTGATAAAACGTTTAGTGCATTCATTAGTACAATAGTTTAAGCCTTTATTAGTTAATCATGTCATTAATTATCTTCAAACCTCTTCAAATAATTAATTAATTGATAAAATACTTCACGACTTGATCAGTTGATTACTTAATAGAAAAATCAAATTTTTAAAGTTTATATGAGCAGCAGTCAATTCATTAGTAAAATAGTTTACGCGTTTATTAGTTCATTAATTATCTTCAAACTTCTTCAAATAATTAATAGATAAAATACCCCAAGACTCGATTAGTTCATTAATTAATAGAAAAATACATTTTTGGCAGTTGATAAAAGGTCGAGTGAATTCATTAGTAAAATAGTTCCAGCGTTTATTAGTTCATTATTTCATTAATTATCTTCAAAATCCTTCAAATAATTAATTGATAAAATACCCCAAGACATGCTTAGTTCATTAATTAATAGAAAAATACATTTGTGGCAGTTGACGAAAGGTCTAGTGAATTCATTAAAAGAATAGTTTGAACGTTTATTAGTTCATTATTTCATTAATTATCTTCAAACCTCTTCAAATAATTAATTAATTGATAAAAAAACTCCAAGACTTGATTAGTTCATTAATTAATAGCAAAATACATTTTATGCAGTTGATAAAACGTCTAGTGCATTCATTGGTACAATAGTTTAAGCCTTTATTAGTTCATTATGTCATTAATTATCTTCAAACCTCTTCAAATAATTAATTAATTGATAAAATACTTCACGACTTGATTAGTTGATTACTTAATAGAAAAATCAAATTTTTACAGTTTGTATGAGCAGCAGTCAATTCATTAGTAAAATAGTTTACGCGTTTATTAGTTCATTAATTATCTTCAAAATTCTTCAAATAACCAGTTCATTGATAAAATACTTCACGACTTGATTAGTTCATTAATTAATAGCAAAATACATTTTTTGCGGTTGATAAAAGGTCTAGTGAATTCATTAGTAAAATAGTTCAAGAAATTATTAGTTCATTATTTCATTGAATATCCCAAATTTGTTCAAACGATTAATTCATTGGTGAAATATTTCAGGGCTTGATTAGTTCATTAATTGATAGAAAAATCAATTTTTTGCAGATGATAAATGTCTGGTCAATTCATTAGTAGAATAGTTTAAGACTTTATTACTTCATTAATTATCTCCAAATTTGTTCAAATGATTAATTCATCGATAAAATACTTCACGACATGATTAGTTTATTAATTAATTGACGAACTTATTAGTTCATTATTAATCTGTGGAATAGTTTACGAAATTATTAGTTCATTAGTAAAAACATATTTTTTGTATAATTCATAAAAGCGTAAGAATATAAATTCATAAGGACCGTAATTAACGATTTAATGAGTTCATTAGTATAATAGTATACGACTAGATCACCAGTTCATTAGTTCATTAAATCACTAAAAGTTGAATTTCGATCAAAAATTGTGTACTACTACTAGTCGAAGTATAAGTTTGTTAATTAGTTCACAAGTTTATTAGTTAATTAAATCATTTTAAATCTAAATTTTGTAAAATTAGTTCGAAACTGTTTAACAATTAGAATAGTAGTTCACAAGTTTATTAGTTAAGATAGACATTACAAATTTCAATTTTTGTACAATTACCATTAGCATGAGTTGATTGATTTATTAGAATCCTAGCTCATTAGTTCATTAGTTCTTTTTAAACTTGAAAACTTAATTTTAAGCACACACGAGTTTACTTATTCATTAAAATGGTAAATTGTGAGTTTATTAGTACTTCAAAATTAAACTTCCCTACAATTATCAAAAGTACGAGCCAATTTATATTAGAATATTAGTTAGTGAGTTTAATAGTCCGTCAATTAATAAAAGAAAGTTCATTAGTTTATTAGCTCATTAAATCATTACAAATGCAATGTCCGTAGAATTAGTCTAAAATTGTTTAATAATTCATTAGAACAGTATTTCCCAAGTTTATTAGTTGAGTTATATGCTAAAATTTAAATTTTGTACAATAGTAATGAGTATTAGCTGATTAATTCATTAGAATACTAGGTCATTAGTTTATTAGTTCTTTCAAACTTCAAAATTCAATTTCCGTACAATTATTCCGAGTAAATGAGAGGTTATTTATCCATTAGATATTAGTTCATTTATACTTTCAGATTTACTTCTTTCGAAGATATGAGTTAATTAATTCATTAGAAAGTGGTTCATGAATTTATTAGTCATTCACACTTCAAAATTTATTCATTAGATATTAGTTTAGAAGTTAATTAATTCATTTATAATTTCAGATTTACTACTATCAAAGATATGGGTTAATTAATTCATTAGTATAGTAATTCATGAGTTTATTAATTCATTTACACTTTAAAATTTCTCCCTGAAATTTAGAACCATTCCGAGTATAAGCTAATCTATCGACTAGAATATTAGTTCATGAGTTTATTTACACTTTAAACTTTAGGAATATCTTAAGCATGAACTTATATGTTTACTAAGTTATCAATTTATTAGTTTATTAGTTTTTTAAACTTCGAGATTGAATTTTCGTACAACTATTGTGAGTGTATACGAATTTATTTTTTCACTAAAATAATGATTAATGAATTTATTAGTTCATTCACACTGGTTAATTAATTCATTAGAATAGTGGTTTATGAGTTTATTAGTTCATTTACACTAAAATTTATCCCTAAATTTACTATCATGCTCAGTATAAACTAATTAATTCATTAGAATATTAGTTCATAAGGTTATTAGTTTATTTACACATTAAAATTTATTACTATTTAAGGTATAAGCTGAATAATTCATTAGAATAGTAGTTCGTGAGTTTATTAGTTTATTTACACTTTACAATGTATTCCTAAAATTTACAACCAATCCTAGGGATAAGCTTATTTATTCATTGGAGTATTAGCTCATAAATTTATTAGTTCATTTATACTCCGGACTCTATTGCTATAGCAGCTACGAGCTAATTAAGGCATCAGAATATTAGTTCATAAGTTTATTAGTTTATTATTTTTTATGTATTAGTTCATTTTTTATTTTCTTTTGTTAAATTTTTTTCATCTATTTGTCTATTATATCTATTGGTTTATTTACACTTTATACTTTAGCAATATCTAAAGTATGAACCTATACGTATATTAGTCTATTAGTTTATTAGTTTATTAGAAAGTTACATTATACCCTGATTCTGGCGTCCAAACTTTCAACGCAAGATTCTACAGGGTAGTGGATGTTGGCCTCTTCGCGAAATTTTTCGGCAGCCTCTTTATAACCTTCTAGAAAATTTAATTTTAAAATTAATTAAAATTTTAAAATTTAATTTTTAAAATTAAAAAAAAAATAAGAAAAATTCACCAGTAATTAAATAATCCATAATTAAACGATTCATTTCTTTGACCGAAACGTGAAAATCTTCGCCCAACCAACTTTCGACGGAAAAATCTTGATTGCTCATCTGGAAAATTGAGGAAAAAAAATTAAAATTTTTTAAATAAAAAAAATTTTAAAAAATTTTTTAAAAAATTTGGAAGAAATTTTGAAAAAAGTTTTAAAAATATTTAAAACTTTCAAAATGACGCAAAATTCGAGACATTCTACAGAAATTTAGTTAAACTTTGTGAAAAAATCTGGAAAATTTTTAATTTAAAATTTTTTTTTTAAATTTACAGAAATTTAAATAAAAGGGTGTAAAATTTTAGAAATCCAGTAGAAATTTCTAAAAGTGTTTAAACTTTAAAAAATTTGAAAAAACTTAAAAATTTAAAGAATTCTGAAAAAATTTTCAAAAAATTATGCAGAAATTTGCGCAAAATTTGAAAAAAATTGCCAAATTTTTAAATTTGACAAAATTAAAAAAATTGTGCAAAATTTGAGCAATTTAAGAAAAATGCTTGGATTTTAAAAAAAAAATTTTGCAAAATTTAAAAATTTTTGTAAAATTTTAATTTTTGTAAAATTTCAAATTTGAGAAATTCTGCAGAAGTTTGTAAAAAATGCCTTAAATTTAAAAAAAAATTTAGAAAAACATGGTGCAAAATTTACAAAAATTTTGAAGATGGGTTGGAAAAAGTTTGTAGAAAATTGTGTAAAATTTGAGGAATTCTACAGAAATTTGAAAAAAATGTGCTTTATTTTAAAATTTATATAGAAAAAATTGTTAAATTTCAAAATTTCAGAATCTGTAAAATTTGAAAAATGGTGTAAAATTTGAGAAATGCAGTATAAATTTGAAAAGTTTAAAGTTTAAAAATTTACAAAATAAAAAAAAGTTGAAAAATTCGGCAGAATTTGAAAAAATCAAATATTGACAAAAAAATTACAAAATTTAATAAATGGTGAGAAACTTAAAAAATGGTGTAAAATTCGAGAAATTCTGCACAAATTTAGACAAGATTTGTAAAAGAACAGCCAAAATTCACAAAATTTGAAAAATAATTTGCGAAATTCTAAAAACGATGTAAAATTTAAAGAATTTCGCACAAATTTGCAAAAAATGCGCGAAATTTTACAAAATTTAGAAAAATAATGTAAATCTAAGAAATTCCGTACCAATTTACAAAAAAAGCTGAAAATTTGGAAAAAATGTCCAAAATTTTATAAATTTTGTAATATTTATAAAATTATACAGAAATCTGCGCAAAATTAAAGAAAAATCTGCAAGAATTTAAACAAAATTGTGTAAAATTTGAGAAATTACGTATCAATTTGCAACAAATACTCAAAATTTAAAAAAATTATAAAATTTGAGAAATTCAACAGAAATTTGCGCAAAATGTGAAAAAAGCGACAAATTTTGGAAAAATTTGCAAAAAAATCAAATATTCACAACAAAATTGCTGAATTCAATAAATGGTGAGAAATTTGGAAAAAATTAATAATTTGAAGCAAAAAAACCAAAATTAGGAAAAAATATTTCGAAAAAATTTAAGCAATTCTACAGGATCTAGGGAAAAAAATTTTTGAACACAATTTCAAAAAAATTTGAGAAATTCTGCGGGAATTGAAAAAATCCTAAAAATGCCTTAAAATTCTATACAAATTCTCAAAATTGAAAAGAAAAATTGTGAAAATCGTATAAAATTCCAAAAAAATTTGCAAAAAAGCTCAAAATCTTTCGAAAAATATGTGCAAAGTAACAAAAATTTCAAAAATTCAAAATTTTCATTCACATTCGAATTTTCACCAAAAAAAATTCGTTGAAAAAAATAAAACAAAATTTTCCGAAATATAAATTGTTAAATTTTTTACACTAAAATAAAAATAAAAAAATTGCAAAAAAGTATAAAACTTTTTATTAATTTGTACTCTAAACGCGAAAAATGAACGAAAATACGAAAAATAAACAACAAAAACAAGAAAAAAAGAACAATTTTAAAGGGAAAATCGCCTTTTTTGAGCTTTATCTTTTTTCTTCATTTCTTTCACTTGTCGACGTTTTTCCAATAAACGAAGGCAAATACGTTGCCTGCAGCATTGTTTCAAAATACCGGGACCGTTGAAAACTTTCATGTCTCTGAAATTTAAACGACAAAATTTGAAATTTACAGCAAAAAAATTCAAATTTACACACGAAAAAAGACGAAATTTACAACAAAATGAAAATTTTGCAACGAAAAATTGAAATTTTTCGCCAACAAAAAATTTAAATTTAAAAAAACGAAGTAAAATTTACAAAAAAATTCAAATTTACAGGAAAAATTGAAATTTAGAATAAAAATATCTAAATTTGCAACGAAAAAATTAAAATTTACAGAAGAAAATATTCAAATTGCAAAAACAATTGAAACAAAAAGTTAAAATTTACATCAAAAATTGAAATTTCTCCAAAAAAATTAATTTAAACAAAATAATCGAGATTCAAAAAAAAATTGAAATTTACAAAAACAAAAAAAGTTACAAAAAACTCAAAACTAACAACAAAAAGTTTAAATTTTGCAACCAGAAAAATTGGAATTTACAATTAAAGAATTTGAAACTTACAGCAAACAAACGAGAAAAATTGAAATTTACAGCAAAAAATTGCAATTTTCGCCAACAAAAAATGAAACTTCAAACAAAAAAAAATCAAATTTACAATAAAAATTGAAAAAATTCAAATTAGCAAAAAAAATCGAAATTTAAAACAACAAAAAATCTAAATTTTGCAACGGAAAAATTGAAGTCTAGAAAAAAATCAAAAATTTGAAAAAATTAAATTTCTCAACAAAAAATTGAAATTTTTCAAATAAAAATTGGAATTTACAATAAAAGTTGACATTTTTCAACAGTAAATTGAAAGCTTCCACAACATAAAATTGAGATTGGAAAAAAATTGAAATTTAGAACAAAATGTATAAAATTTGTTAACAAAAAATTGAAATTTACAACAAAATTCAAATTTTTCAACAGAAAAATGAAAATTTTGGCATTATAAAATTGAGATTTAAAAAAAAACTGAAATTTACAACGATTTGTCAACAAAAAAATTTAAATTTAGTAATGAAAAAATTGAAATTTCTCAACAGAAAATTGGAAATTTCCACAACACAAAATTGAGATTTAAAAAAAAAATTAAATTTAGAACAAAAAGTTTAAAATTTGTCAACAAAAAAAATCAAATTTAGGAAAGAAATTGAAATTTATGAGAAAATAAAAATTTTTCAACAAAACAAGTGAAATTCTTCAATAAAAAATTGAAATTTACAAATGAAATTGAAATTTTTCAACAACAAAAATGAAAATTTAGTAATAAAAAATCGAAATTTATGAGTAAATTGAAGTTTTTCAACAAAAAAGTGAAATTCTGCAAAAAAAAATTGAAATTTTTCAACAGAAAAATGAAAATTTCCGCAACATAAAATTGAAACTTGAAAAAAATTGAAATTTACAACAAAAAGTTTAAAATTTGCAATTCAAATTTAGAAATAAAAAAACTGAAGTTTACGAGAAAATTGAAATTTTTCAACAAAAAAAAGTGAAATTTTTCAATAAAAAATGGAAATTTACAACAAAAAGTTTAAAATTTGTCAACAGAAAAAATTAAAATTTAGGAAGAAAAAAATTGAAATTTAAAAGAATATTAAAATCTTAAAAGAAGAATGAAAATTCACACAAAATTGAAAATTTTCAACAAAAAGATGAAAATTAAAAAATCAAAATTTACACATTTGGCTAGACGCAAAAAAAAATTTTTCTACGTACTTGCAAGCGAAACAATTTCCGCAATTGGTTTTCAAGCACCCTTCGCATTGTCTGCACCGAAACTGCCTGGTCCTTTTCGGCTTGGAACTTGGAGCTTTGCCGGCTTCTAGATTTAAAAAAATGGAGTGCAAAAATATTTTGTAACACAAATTTTGTAAAATTTGCAAAAAAATCTGTAGAAAAATTTTGTAACATTTGCACAAATTTTGTAAAATTTGAAAAAAAAAATTTTAATGTTGCAAGCCATGCTGTAAAATTTGCAAAAAATTCAGTAAAATTTGCTATAATTTTGTAAAATTTGCAGAAAAATCTGTAAGATTTGAGAAAATTTTTAAAAATTTGTAAAAATTTGCACAAAGTTTTGTTAAATTTGAAAAGTTTTTTGTAAAGTTTGAAAAATTTTTGTAAGTGTTGCAAACGATGCTATAAAATTTGCTGCAAAAAATTCAGTAAAACTTGCAAAGAATTTTGTAAAATTTGAAAACGTTTTTGTAAAATTTGAAAAATTTTTTTGTAAAATTTGAAAATTTTTTTGTAAAATTTGCAAAACATTCCGCAAAATTTGCTGAAATTCTGTAAAATTTCAGCAAATTTAGCAAAGATTAGCAAAAATTTTAAAAAATTTGGAAAAAAATTCTGTGAACTTTGCAAAAATTTTGTAAAATTTGTGAAAATTTGCAAAAAATTCTGTAACTGTTGCAAATAATCCTGTAAAATTTGAGAAATTTGTTTAGAAAGTTTACAAATTCCATGAAATTATTTTTAAATTCCGTAAAATTTTAAAAAATCCTCTTTTTATGTTTACAATTTTGTTTACAAATTCTAGAAAATTCAATTTTGTGCTTACAATTTTTAGAAAATTCTCTCTTATGTTTACAATTTTGTTTACAAATTTCAGAAAATTCTATTTTACGTTTAGAATTTGGTTAGAAATTTGAGAAAATTCTCTTTTAAATTTACAATTTTGTTTACAAATTCTAGAAAATTCTACTTTATGCTTACAATTTTTAGAAAATTATCTCTCATGTTTACAATTTTGTTTACAAATTTTAGAAGATGCTCACTTTTAATCGTAATTTTCAAATTATTAACAAAGGGCGTGGTCGTCGTTTCAGCTACTCGGTTCTTATCCGCCACCCGCCACCGTTGTTGGTCATTTTTGACACAGTGGCGAAATTCCGATTCCGCCACCGTCTCATTATCGCCACCAAATTCATTTTCGTCTCGGGCCAATTTGGACAAATATTTGCGGGTAATTTTCTTCTTTTTTAGATCGGGTAAAGCGCTTAGACGAAAAATTTGCATATTTTTGTTTACACCGCCATTTTTGTAGTTGTTTACAACATTGTTTACACCACTATTTTTGTTATTGTTGTAAACTAGGCAACTTTTCCTCGAAACGTAACGTACACCTCGAGGGGGGGCGGGTCCTTCCGTTTCTCCGCCTCCTCCTCCAAAAATTATCGATCGATTATCGGCGGCGTAGTCGTCGTTTTCGTTGTAAAACGAAATAGACGACGTCGATTCGTCCATTTTTTCACGCGCAAATTTTTCCCGACCAATCGACGATGAGCAAGTAGGCGGGGTAGATAGAATATCGAACAAATTATTTTGGTCTCGTTGTTGTTTGGGCGACGACGAGAGGGCGTGGTTTACACTGCGAGGGAAAAACCGATTAGTGTAAACTTGGAACTTACATATGGGCAAAAATCGATACTCAGGTGTAAAGTTGCAGGTTAAAAAAAGAAAAATATCGTCTAGTGTAAAGTTGAAGTTTAAATATAAAAAAAGAAAATCGATAGTGTAAAGTTCCACGTAAAAATCTATATATTAATGTAAAGTTCGAGGTTTCATATAGGAAAAAATCGATAGTGTAAAGTTCTACGTAAAAATCTATATAATAGTGTAAAGTTCCAGGTTTCATATGGGAAAAAATCGATAGTGTAAAGTTCTAAGTAAAAATCTATATATTAGTGTAAAGTTCGAGGTTTCATATGGGAAAAAATCGATAGTGTAAAGTTCTACGTAAAAATCTATATATTAGTGTAAAGTTCGAGGTTTCATATAGGAAAAAATCGATAGTGTAAAGTTCTACGTAAAAATCTATATAATAGTGTAAAGTTCCAGGTTTCATATGGGAAAAAATCGATAGTGTAAAGTTCTACGTAAAAATCTATATATTAGTGTAAAGTTCGAGGTTTCATATAGGAAAAAATCGATAGTGTAAAATTCTACGTAAAAATCTATATATTAGTGTAAAGTTCGAGGTTTCATATGGGAAAAAATCGATAGTGTAAAGTTCTACGTAAAAATCTATACATTAGTGTAAAGTTCGAGGTTTCATATAGGAAAAAATCGATAGTGTAAAGTTCTACGTAAAAATCTATATATTAGTGTAAAGTTCGAGGTTTCATATGGGAAAAAATCGATAGTGTAAAGTTCTACGTAAAAATCTATATATTAGTGTAAAGTTCGAGGTTTCATATAGGAAAAAATCGATAGTGTAAAGCTCCACGTAAAAATCTATATATTAGTGTAAAGTTCGAGGTTTCATATAGAAAAAAATCGACAGTGTAAAGTTGAAAGTTTGATTGGAAAAAGAAAAAATGGATGGTGTAAAGTTGAAAGTTTGATGGAGCAAAGGAAAAATCTATGGTGTAAAGTTGAAGGTTGAATGAGTAAAAAGGAAAATCGATTAGTGTAAAGTTCCGCGTAGAATATGCGACAAAAAAATCGATTATTGTAAAGTTGGAGCTTTAATATACAAGAAAAAAATCGATTATAGTGTAAAGTTTGAAATTGAACATAGAAAAAATTGATGGTTTAATCTATAAATTTTGATTAAAAAAGAAAAAAATCGATTGTGTAAAGTTGAAAGTTTGATTGGAAAAAGAAAAAAATCGATGGTGTAAAGTTGAAAGTTTGATGGAGCAAAAGAAAAATCTATGGTGTAAAGTCGCAGGTTGAATGCGAGAGAGAAAAATCGATTGGTGTAAAGTTGGACGTCTTATATAGAAGAAAAAATCAAAAAGTGTAAAGTTCGAATTTTGATACGGGAAAAAATCGATGGTGTAAAGTTGAAGATTTGATGAAGCAGAGAACATATCTATAATGTAAAGCAGCAGGTTGAGTGAAAGAGTGGAAAATCGGTTAGTGTAAAGTTCCGCTTTCAATATGAGACACAAAATCGATTAGTGTTAAAGTTGAGGGTCAATATAAAAGAATAAATCAATTAGCTAGTCTAAACTTTGAATTTTAATATGGGAAAAAATCGATAGTGTAAAGTTGAAAAATTGATAGAAGAGAGACAAAAACCACGGTGTAAACTTACAGGTTGAATAGAACAGAGAAAAATCGATTAGTGTAAAGTTAGAGCTTGGATAAAAGAAAAATCGATAGTGTAAAGTTGGAGATTCACTGTCAAAGACAAAAAATTGGTAGTGTAAAGTTGAACGTTTGATAAAAGAAGGGAGAAAAATCAATAGTGTAAAGTTGGAGATTTGATGTAAAAGGAAATATCTGTAATGTAAAGTTGAAAGTTTAATGCAAGACAAACTATCGATACAGAAAAAGTCACACCTTAGACACGTTTCGACATATCATTAGTGTAAATCTCAAAGTTGGAAAAATCGATGGTAAACTTTGCACGTTAAATATATAAAAGAAAGTCAGTGTAAAGTAGACACGTTGACTCAAAAATCGACATTCAAAAGTTTACACAATTGGTGTAAACTATAAATATAAATGCATATACAGAAAAATTCAGAATGTAAAGTTAGCACCTTGAAACTGCGCTAAAAAATCGGTATTCTAAACTTTACAACTCGAATTATCGTTAGTGTAAACTTCGAGAGTTAAAACAATCGATAGTGTAAACTTTACACATTAAACTCAATATTCCGAATTTTATCGACTCTAAGTATCATTAATGTAAATCGAAAAAATCAATATAGGGTAAAATTTACTCCCAGTGTAAATAGACCGAAAATCAATAATGTAAAATTTATCGATTAAGTGCAGGCTAAAAACTCGATATTGTAAATTTAATACACAGTTTACACGTAATTCAATATTGTAAAGTTGGCGGAAAAAATCGATAATCGCCAGTCAAGTTGTAGAATATAATGTGTTGTAAACTTAATCGCGAAAGTTTAAAAAATCGATATTATTTACAATATGTATTTAGTTTACACACACACACACACTTTAAACTAACTTTTCGCGTTCGAAATTTTGTAAATCGGAAAAACGTAAATCGCATTCATTTTCTACGTAATTTAGATAATCGTTTTGATCCGGAAAGTTTAAAGCTAAAGAAAAAAGTGTAAAGCGAAAAAAACAAGTGTAAAGTGTAAAATATATACCCAAATGCATACGTACGAAATCGACGCACGACCAAAAATGACAAATTTGGCAACCGCAATCTATGCCTAAAAATTAAGCTAATTAACTTAATTAATTAAGTTAATTAGGATTTTTTCCTCACCAAAATTAAATTTACAAACGTAATTGGCGAATCGCCAAGGTTCCATATACCATTGATCGTAGGGTTGGCGACAAGGTCGACAAAGTAACAAATTTTGATCTTCAGATTTTTCTTGATTCTGGTGTAAAGTTGTTTTTTCACGGTGTAAAGTTGATTTATCATGGTGGTGTAAAGTGGATTTTTGATACCGCTGTAAAGTACTACCCTGATTTTGTAGAAAAATGGGCGATTGGACGCTGGAATCGCATTTTCCGCAACGGAAACAATAGTTTTTTTCGTCGAAATCGGGCGTTTTTACCAATTTAGAACGTAAAATACGTCGAAATTTCTCTTTTTTCAATAAATAACGACGTATCGAACGCCATTTTTTCGATTTCGATTTAAATAATTTGGAATTTTTATTGATTTTTCCTCGATTGAGCAACATTTTATCGGGCGATTTGGTGGAATTTTTCGATTTTAAATGAAAAAGAGCCAAAAAATTGTCTTTCAATTTAAAATCGGGCGATTTTGGTGTCGGTGTTTCGGCGGCGGCGGCGATATTTAAATCGAAAAGTCGAACTAGCCGAACCGAACAAGGTTTACAACACGATTGTAAAGTTAACTTTACACCGGCCTTTTTCATCGTAATAATCCGCTTTTCTTCGCCGTCCTCGAATAAATGCGCAAATTTTCGCCTAATTTTTTCGTCATTTTCTAATTTTAATCTTGAAAAAGAAAAAATCCAATTGGTGTAAAGTAGTTTCGAAAAATTTCAACTTTACACTCACAAAATAACGCTACACAATTTTAAATTGCGACGATTTTCTTCGACGACGGCTGGCGGCGGCGGTTTTTTCGAAATTTCTAAAATTCGCCCACCACCGGCGTCGTAAAAAAATTCCGAAACGTCGAGCGGAATTTCTTCTTGACGATTTTGGTCCAGAAAATTTTCCAAACGTTGATCATCCAGCGATCCTACGACGTCGATAATCAATTTTTGAGCTAAATGCGAGCAAATATGATCAATTTTTTGATTCAAAGACGCCATGGCGATAGAAACGACCGAAATTCGATTCCCGATCAACTACAGTAAACTTGACATACGCTCGATTTTACATTGTATCAGTATATACGTGCTCATTGATCGCGAAGATCAACAGGGTCCTCCATCTAATCATTTCCAGCTTCTAGAAACTTTACAATCCATTTATTGATAAGCAGCACATTTAAACAGAAAAAACAAAAAAAGAGATACACGAACAACAAAAAAAACGCATTTTTTCGGGGTTTCCAAAAAACTCATTAATTAGCTAATTAATTAATTATGGATAACGATCGGTCGTTCTAACGGGTGGGCGCCGCGGCCTTTCGTCGCTTTATTCACGTGTTCCAAACCGATCCACGGTCGATTCATGACTTTACAACAACAGAAATTTAAACTACACTTCACACTACAGAAAAAAATTTTCATTTCTTACCCGATGTAAATTGTGGATTACTCAATTCGAGTAAATTAATCGACGATAATGAATCATTATCGAAATAATTATTTACACGATTCATCGTACACAAGGCGAATTTGTACTGTATGGAAAAAAACCGAGTGTAAAGTGAAATTTAAACGAAAACCGAACCCTGTTGTGTAAACAAACTTTATCCCATTCTTTGTCGCCGACGTCCAAAATTTTTTGTAAACGATTTTTAACGTCGATAAACGATTCGCCGTGTTTTATTTTTATAAAAAACGGTACACCGAAAGTCGAAAACGTATCCTGAAAAAATGAGTGTAAACTAATTTTTTTTCTTGAAAGTGAATGTAAAGTAATTTCTTATTCACAAAAGGGTGTAAAGTAATTTTGTTTGTACTGAGTGTAAAGTAATTTTTCTTCTTAAAAATTGTGAAAATAACTCTTTTTTAACTGAATTTAAAGTAATTGCTTTTTTATAGATGAGTGTAAAGTAGTTTTTCTTTTTTTAATTGTGTGTAAAGTAATTTTTCTTCTCAAAAATTGTGAAAAATGTCTCTTTTTTACCTAAATTAAAAGTAATTGCTTTTTTATAGATGAGTGTAAAGTAGTTTTTCTTTTTTAATGTGTGTAAAGTAATTTCTCTTTTAAAAGCGAGTGTAAAGTAATTTTATTTTTTTACTGAGTGTAAAGTAATTTTTCTTCTTGAAAAATGGTAAAAAATGTCTCTTTTTTAACTGAATTAAAAGTAATTGCTTTTTTAAAGATGAGTGTAAAGTAGTTTTTTTAATTGTATGTAAAGTAATTCCTCTTTTAAAACCGAGTGTAAAGTAATTTTGTATTTTCTACTGAGTGTGAAGTAATTTTTCTTCTCAAAGGTTTGTGAAAAAATTTCTCATTTTCAACTGAATTAAAAGTAATTGTCTTTCTATAGAAGAGTGTAAGGTAATTTTTCTTTTTTTCAACGGTGTGTAAAGTAATTTCTTTTTTAAAAGCGCGTGTGAAGTAATTTTGTTTTTATTGAGTGTGAAGTAATTTTTCCTTTTTTTAACGGTGTAAAAAATAATTTCTTTTTTAAAAGCGAGTGTAAAGTAATTTTCGTTCTCAAAAGTTTGTAAAAAATTTGTCTTTTCTAAAAGAATTGAAGGTAATTGCTTTTTTATAGATGAGTGTAAAGTAATTTTTCTTCTTAAAACTTTGTGAAAAAATTTCTCTTTTTCAACTGAATTAAAAATAATTACTTTTTTATAGATGAGTGTAAAGTAATTTCTTTTTTAGAAGCAAGTGTAAAAGTAATGTTCCTCTTGAAAAAGCGTAAAGTTCCTCCTTCAAAGTAAGTGTAAAGTAATTTTTCTTTTCAGAAAATTAGTGCGGAGTAATTTCATTTTTTTCTTCAAAGTGTGTGTAAAGCATTTTTACTTCTCATAAATTGAGTGTAAAGTAGTTTTCGTTCCTAAAAACTGAGCGTGAAGGAAATTTTTCTTTTTGAAAAGTGAGTGTAAAATATTTTCAAGGTGATTGTTAATTTTAAAAATTGAGTGAAAAGTAATTTATATTTGCGACGGTGAGTGTAAAGTATGTTTGAAAGAGTGTAAAGAAATTTCTATTTATTAGAGAGAGTTGGTGTAAAGTAATTTTTCTTTTTTAAAAGTTAGTGTGAAATAATATTTATTTTTCAAAAGTGAGTGTAAAGTAAATCTTTTCTTTTTAAAAGTGAGTGTGAAGTGGTTTTCTATTTTTTTTAAGTGAGAGTACAGCAATTTTTCTTCAAAGTGAGTGTAGAGTGATTTTTTTAAAAATGAGAGTGTAAAGTGATTTATCTCTTATAAAAAGGGTGTAAAGTAATTTTTTATTCTATAAGATAGTGTAAAGTAATTTTCATCGTTTTTAATGTTAGTGTATAGTAATTAATTTCAAAATGAGTGTAAAGTAATTTCCGAGTGTAAAGTGCGAAAAATTCATCGGAAAATGTGTAAACTAACCAACTAACCCGATGAAAATGAGCAACCGGCATTAGACATTCGGTTCTTTGATCGACGTCCAATTGATCGGTCGGTATAACTTCGACCCGGGGCGTATAAGTCGATCCGATCAAACTTTCGATCGATTGTTCCGGATTTAGAACCGAATTAATCCGACAACTGGCTACAGTAACCAAGCTATAAAAATTGAGAAAAAAATTGAGCATTCAAAAATGTACTTTACACAATACAAAATTTACTAAAATGTGAAACATCAAGATTAAAAAACTTGTACTTTACACTACAAAAATGAATCGAAATTTGAAAAATCAAGATTAAAAATTCAAAAAGTTGTATTTACACCACAAAAAAAGGAACCAAAATTTCAAACATCAAACTGAAAGGTTCAAAAAATTTGTACTTTACACCACAAAACACGAACCAATATTTGAAACATCAAAAATGAAAGATTAAAAAAATTGCGCTTTACAATACAAAAATGAATCAAATTTCAAACATCAAAATGAAAATTTTAAACTTGTACTTTACACATAATAAAAGTTGAAACATCAAAATGTATATAAGGTTAAAAAAAGTTACACTTTACACAACAAAAAATAATTGAAATTTGAAACTTAAAGATGAAAGTTCGAAAAAATTGTACTTTACACAACAAAAAAAACAAACCAAAATTCGGAAAATCCAAATTGGAGTATCTAAAAGTTGTACTTTACACTACAAAAATGAATCAAAATTTCAACATCAAAATGAAAAATTCAAAAAAGTTGTACTTTACACTACAAAAATGGAAAAAATTTTGACATCAAAATGAGAAAAATCCAAGTTGTACTTTACAGAAGAAAAAAACAAAATTTGAAACATAAAGATGGAAAGTTTAAAAAGTTGTACTTTACCCAACAAAAAATTTACCAAAATTTGAAGCATGAAGATGGAAAGTTCAAAAAATTTTAATTTAAACAGCACAAAATGGACCAAATTTTGAGAGATCGAGATTCAAAGTGCGAAAAATGATTCTTTACACAAAAAATGAATTAAAATTTAAACCATCAAAATGTAAGAAGTTGTACTTTACACCACAAAAAATCAACCAAATTTGAAACATCAAACTGGAAAATCAAAAAATTTGTACTTTACACAACAATAATGAACGAAAACTTTAAACATAAAAATGAAAGGTTCAAAAACTGTACTTTACACAACACAAAATCTAGCAAAATTTGGAACAAGGTTCAAAAAATTATACTTTACATTATATACAAAAAATGAACTAAAATTTTGAACATCAATATCAAAAGTTCAAAAAAATTGTACTTTACACAACAAAAAATTTACCAAAATTCGAAGAATGAAGATGAAAGGTTCAAAAACAGTACTTTACACAACACAAAATCTAGAAAAATTCGGAACAAGATTCAAAAAAATTATACTTTACACTACAAAAAATGAACTAAAATTTTGAATTTCAAAATGAAAAATTCAAAAACATTGTACTTTGGACATTGAAACATCAATGTGGAAAATTTAAAAAGTTTTACTTTATACAACGAAAAATGAAACCAAAATTTGAGGTTTCGAAAAATCGTATACTTTAAACAGTATAAAATTGACCAAAATTTGAAACATCAAAAGTACGGGTTGAAAATTTTTCAAAAAAAAAATCTAAAATTACCGTAATTTAGACATATTATCTTCGGAATAATTAACTTGACGCCTGACCAAATCGATCAATTGTTTAACTTGAATATCTTTGTCCACGTAGACGATCAAATCTTCGCATTTTAAACCGGAATCCATCCAAATCACTTTCAATGGATATTTTTTCTCCAATTCGTCGACGGGCATGTTGACCTTTTTTTTAAAGAAGAAAATTATTTTTTTACAAAAATTGACTTTTTTTACAAAATTTTTCGAGAAATTGGAAAAATATATTTTACAAAATTTTTTGAAAAATTGAAAAAATATATTTTACAAAATTTTTTGAAAATTTGAAGAAAAAAAATTTCGCCAATTTTTTTGAAAAAAAAATTTTTTTTACTAAATTTTTTGAAAAGTTGAAAAAAAATTTGTGAAAATTTTTTTTTGGAAATAGAAAAAAATTCCACAAAATTTCTTCAAAAATTGAAGAAACATTTCTAACAAATTTTTTCATGTTTTTCAAGAAGAATTCAAAATTTACAAAATTTCTTGCAAAATATTTACAAAAAAAATTTTTACAAATTTTCAAGAATTCAAAATTTCTTGAAAAATTGAAAAAAGATTTGTAAAATTTTTTTTGAAAATATCCAAAAAAAAAATTTTACAAAAAAATATATAAGCAAAAAACTCACTTTCTGATAATAAAGTTTACAATGTTGAGGTTTGTTTTTAACTTGTTGTTGATTCAATTGACTTTGAATCATATCTCTCAATGTTAAATCCAAACTAAATTTGACGGCATTTCCGGGGCCTTCTTTATACCTGCAAAAAAAAGAATATAGAAAAAAGTGTACTACACAACACAAAAACAAAAAAAAGAAAAAGTTAAACGAAAAAATCAATTAAAAAATATAATGCAAACAAAACAGTCGATAGAAAACAAAAAAATATACAGGAAACAAAAAATTGATATAAAACAAAACAATCGATTAAAAAACAACTAAAAAAGGAGAAAAAAGCGAAGAAACAAAACGCTAAATTAAAAAACAAAAAATTAAAAAAAAAACAAAAGCAATGAAAATGTATAATGAAACAAATCAAACGGTAAAAAAAACAAACAAAAAACTACAAAAAAACAGAAAGAAACAAGCAATTGAGGAAAAACGAAAAGGAAAAAGCAACGGAAAGCAAAAAACTGTAAAGAAAACAATAAGCACAAAACAAGAAATACAAAAGAGTTGGAAGAGCAAAACAATCAATAAAAAACAAAAAAATCGATAAACAACAAAATAAACAGATGATTTTCGAAAGAAATTAGGCAAAATGTAAAAAGAAAGAACAAAATCGACTGGAAAAAACAACAAAAATTGAAAATAAAAAAAAAGAAAATTAAAAAGTGGAAAAAAAACAAAAAAAAATCGAAAAATAACAAAAACGCAAAAAAGAAACAATAAAATTCATAAAAAAACAACAAAAATTGAAAACAAAGAAAAAGTGGAAAAAATGAAACAATCGATAGAAGACACAAAAATACGGAAACCTGTCGGTAAAAATAACATAAACGTAAAAATAAACAAAAAATCGATAGAAAAAACAACAAAAATTGAAAATTGAAAAAGAGAAAAATAAACAGAAGGCAGTTCCAATAAAATAATTAAAAAAAGTAAAAAGAATCAAAAAATCAGTAAAAAACGAAAAAAATCGAAAAATCTAACGAAAAGTAAAAAAACCGAGAAAAAAAATTAAGATTAAAAAAACAACGAAAAAGTATAAAAAACAGAAACAATCGACCGAAAACAGAAAATCTTCCAAAAAATTAACAAAAACAGAAAAAAACAAAAAGATATTCGAAAAAACCAACGAAAATGCAGAAAGAAATATTAACAATCAATAGAAAACAACAAAAATTCAAAATTCAAAACAACGAAAAAAAGTAAAAAAAAACACAAAAACAATCCGCAAAAAACAAGAGACAATGAAAAATGTTCGAAAAACCAACAATAATGTATAGAAGCAAACCGAACAATCGACAGATAACAAAAAAACGGAAAAAGTAGGAAAAATCAAAACAATCAATAAGAAAACTGAACAAACAAAAAATTTTCGAAAAAACAAATAAAATGTAAAACGAAACAAAAAAATAAGAAAAAAAACCAAACAATCAATTATCATATTAAAAAAAAGAAAAAAGAATGGATAACAAAAAACAATATTATTTTCGAGAATAATTAACAAAAAGTTGAAAAACAATAAAAAAACAAAAAATTTGAAAATAAAAAAAACAGCGATAAAAAAGTAAAACGAAACAAAGAAATTCGATAAAAAAGAGAAAAAGCGAGCAATGTTCGAAAAACCCGACGAAAAAGAAGGAAAAAACAATCGATGCAAAATAACAAAAAATGCAAATTTTAAACCAGGAAAAACTACGGAAAAAGTAAAAAAAACAAAAACAATCAGTAGAAAACAAGAAAACAATTAAATTTTGAAAAAATCAACAAAAAAGTAAAAAAAAAACGAATAAATCGATAGATAACAAGAAAATAAGCAAAAAATGTCGGAAAAAAAACAATCGAAAAAATAGAAAATATTCAAACAACGGATGCAAAACAACAAAAACTGAAAATCAAAAAAAGAGAAAACAGCGAAAAAGTAAAAAAACTTAAACAATCGATAGAAAACAAAAAAACAAGAAATTAACAAAAAGGTAATAAGAACTCGATAAAAACCGAAAAAAGCAAAAAATATTCGGAAAAAAGTCAACAAAAAGAAAATAATCGAACAATCGATAGAAAACAAAAAACCAGATAATTTTCTAAAAAACTGAGAAAAGCGTAAAAAGAAACAAAAAAAATCGGTAGAAAAAAAGAGAAAAAGGAATTTAAAAAAAAATAAGGAAAAAAGTACGAAGAAACAATGAAATCGATAGAAAAAACAACAAAAATTGAAAATTAAAAAAATAAAATAAAAAAAAGTAGAAAAAATAACAACAATCGGTAGAAAACAAAAAAATAAACGAAAAACTTTCGGAAATAATGGAAAAAAAACGTAAAAAGAAACAAAAAAAATCGATAGGGAAACAATAAAAATTAAAAATTAAAAAAAAGAAAAACAGCGAAAAAAGCAGAAAAAAAACAAATAAGTAGAAAAAACAAAAAACCAAAAAAAAAGTTTTCCTCACTGATGCAATCGATAAAACTGAATTCTATCCCAATCGTGTTGTAAACGATCGCCAACTTCTTGGGCCAATTTTTCGTACGTCCATCGTAGATTGGCGTTCAGGGAAAAATTAGAAATGGTCGACGAGGGCGGAGGCGTGGCCGACGCCACCATTTGATCGACGTTCGGTACGACCGCCACGTTTAAAGCCGTCGCCGCCGCCCCCGAATTTTGCTGAGCGGTGGCCGTGGTCGTCGTCGTCGTTTCGGCGTTTTTATCGATCAATTCCAATTCGACGCGATTGGCTAGTTCTCTGTTTTTTTAGAGAAAAAAGAGGCGGGATTATTTTTTCGACCAATCAAAATAAGAATTAGACGACGATAGGCGTGGTCAGTAATTTTTTCGGAAGAATCGTCCACGAAGGGCGGGGCCTATGTGTTAAAAGTCGAAAAAATGGGTGTGGCCATACTCTCAATGAGGGAAAGGGGACGTATCTAATAGAGTAGGCGGAGCTACACGAAGGGCGTGGCTAAAAAATGAAACAAAAGGGACGTTGAACAGAATGGAGCGTTGGAGTAGGCGGAGCGGCCCAAGGCGGGCGTAACTGAAAAACGGGGTGTGTAGCCATACTCGCAATGAGAGGAAGAGGGCAGAAACGAAAGAGCCGAGGAAAAAAGTGACATGGGCGGAGCTACCCATGGAAAGCGGAAAAAAGGCGTGGCTATACTCGCGAAAAATATAGGAAGGAAGCGTCGAACCAAAAAGACGTAGCCAAAGAAAAAAGTGGAGTGGGTGGAGCAACCCAAGTAGGGTGTGGCTAAGAAAAATGGTGAAGGATAGGGGCGTTGCTAATGGCTACGCTGGGGTTAACGTAGGAAAAGGGAGTTTAACCGAAAAGCGAAAAATTAGAGCAGGCGGAGCAACCAAAGAAGGGCGTGGCTGAGTAAAAAGGTGGAGTAGCTAAAGATAGCGAAGAAACAGAAAGAGGCGTATCCAGGGAAAAAGTGAAGTAGGCGGAGCTACCCAAAACAAGTGTGGCTGAGGAAAAAGTGGAGAAAGGGGCGTGGCTATACTCGCAAAAAAGTAGCTTCGAACGAAAGGGGCGTAACCAAGGAAAAAGTGCAGTAGGCGGAACCACCCGAGAAAAGCGTGGCGAAGAGAAAAAGTGAAGACAAGGGGCGTGTCTAAGAACATCAAACGAAAAAGGCGTAACCGAGGAAAGAAGTGAACTAGGCGGAGCGTGCTTAAGAAAATAGCCGGAGAAAAAGGTGTGGCCAAGAAAAAAAGGCGGAGCTAGAATAAGCGCAGGGGCGTGGTTTCGCCGCCCATCTAACCTGAAATATTCGGACGCCGTCGTACGAGGCGTGGGCGTTTGACGCTGAAAAACGAAAATCATGCCGTCGCAAATTTCTTTGTCGCTGCGGCGTCCGTCCTGGTATTCGCGGAACGGCGCGTCCAAATGACCGACGGGTTCTAAACGGCCGGGGCCTTCTTCCTAAAAAATTTGGGAAAAAACCATCATTTAAAACTATATATAAAGAAAAGTTCAACTTGGATAAAAAACGAAAATTTTGTTGTAAATTTAGGCGAATTTTTCGTAATGTAAACAAGAAAAACGGGCGAAATTTTTTTGTTTACACTTTTCGATAGAAAATTTCTCTTTTTACAGTATAGAAAAGTTGTAAACTAGGAAAAAGACTCAGACCATTAAAAAATTGTTTTACACTTTTTCGAAAAAAAATCGAGAATCCAGTTTAGACTATAACTAAAAAACAATATAAGATTATTTAAAAACTGCTTTACACTTTCAATTAAAAAAGCTCAAAAATCTAGTTTACAACACTATAACTAAGAAAAGAAAATAATCCAAGATTATTCAAAAATTGCTTCACACTTTCTCTAAAAACTTGAAAATCCATTTTACACTAAAAGTAAAAAATTGAAATTATTTAAAAAATGCTTTACTCTTTGAATTATAAAAACTCGAAAATCTAGTTTACAACACTGTATAACTCAAGAAATAAGAAAAAATCCAAGATTATTCAGAGCTTTACACTATAACTAAAAAACCATATAAGACTATTTAAACACTGCTTTACACTTTGGATTAAAAAAGCTCAAAAATCTAATTTACAACACTAAAGAAGAAAGAAAACAGTCCAAGATTCTTCCAAAATTCATTTACACTTTTTCTAAAAACTTGAAAATCCAATTTACACTATAAGTAAAAAACAATATAGGATTATCCAAAAACTGCTTTACACTACGAATTTAAAAAGTTCAAAAATCTAGTTTACAACACTATAGCTAAAAACAGAAGCAAATATCTTACGGTTTGAAAAAATGGTATAGAGAATCGGCAATTTTTTTGTTTACACTTTTCGACCACATTTTTCCTTAAGTTTTGAATAGTATTCGAAAACTACTTTACACTATGTCTATAAACCAACTTTACAACTCTTAAATGTTGTAAATCAGGTAGAAATCCAATGATGTAAACGACGGAAAATTTCATCATTACAGAAAAATCAGTAAAATCGAAAGTTGTAAACAGAGTGCAAACCGAAACGCGCTTTACACATCCCATAAAATCGTTGTTAATTGAATTTGAAAAAAAATTTTCAAGTGTAAATTGTCTAAAAATCCAAGTTTACACCGCAGATTTTTCCTCACTTCGAACAGTATCAAAGGCGTATTGACCGGTAAATGCGCTCGATTACACAATTGGGGGAATAAGGAAGCTGAAAAAACCAGAAAAAAACGATAAACAAAAAATGTAAAGTAAAAAAAGAAAAAATGTAAAGTAAAAAAAGAAAAAGAAAAAAATGTAAAGTAGAAAGTAAAAAAAAAATAACAAACCTAAACTATCTTTCATCCGTAGAATTTCGTGGCCGCAATATTTAATTTGCGAAAAATCCGGGTCGAAAAATTTAAAAAACAATAAAATATCGTCTAGAGTGTAAAGAGGGAAAAATTTCAATTTTTTTGAACCCGTAGGAATGATGTTTCACACAATGCATACATACTTGAATCGTCGTAACGTTGTAAAGGACGTCCGGGTTCGGTGCAGGTTTCCATATAAATGTGTACAGTTTCAAATTCGCAACGACCGATTAATTGGCTCATCTGCATAAAAATCATTAACTAATTAATTACTATTAACTAATTAATGCAATGGAAAATCATCAATAGAAAACAAAAAACCGAAGAATTTCGGAAAAAAATCAACAAAAAAATGGAAAGAAACAAAAAAGATCGATAGAAAACGGAAAAAAACAAAAACAATCGATAGAAAACAAAAAAAAGGAAAAATTTACAGAAAAAACAAAAACGTAAAAATAAATAAAAAAATCGGTGGAAAAAACAACAAAAATAGAAAACAAAAAAAGAAAAATTTTCGAAAAAAACAACCGAAACGTAAAAAGAAACAAAAAATGGATAGATAACTCAAAAAAATAAGCAAATTAAAAAAAGAAAATTAAACAAAGGTAGAAAAAACTGAAACAATCGATAGGAAACAAAAAAATCGAAAAATTTTCGAAGAAAAATAACAAAAATACAGAAAGAAAAAAGATCGATAGAAAACACAAATAAAACTGAAAATTAAAATAAATTAACAAAACGTAGAAAAAACGAAAACAATCGATAGAAAACAAAAAACAAAAAAAAATTCAAAAAAATAGGAGAAAAGTAAAAAAAAACAAAAAAGTCGATGGAAAAACAAAAAAAAACGAAAAACTTTGGAAAAAAACAACAAAAACGCACAAACAACAACAAAAAAATCCATAAAAAACAGAAATTAAAAATTAAAAAAAGAAAAATGAATAAGAAATATAAAAAAATCAGTAAAAAACAAAAAAAGCAAAAAATTTCCAAAAAATAACAAAACGCAAAAAGAAACAAAAAAATCGATTGAAAAACCACAAAAATTAAAAATGAAAAAAGAACAAAACAAAAAATACACCAGAAATAAAACAATCGATAGGAAATAAAAAAAAAGAAGATAATTTTCGGGAAAAAAATGACAAAAATATGAAAAGAAAGAAAAAATCAATAAAAAGCAACAAAAATTGGGAATTAAACGAAAGAAAAACAACGAAAAAGTAGGAAAAAACAAAAACAGAAAACAAAAAATTCCGAAAAATCTATAAAAACGTAAAGAAACAAAAGAATAGATAGAAAAAACAACAAAAAATTAAAATAAAAAATTGACAAAAAACACAATCAATAAAAAACAAAAAAAACGAAAAATTTTCGAAAAAAAACAACCAAAACGTAAAAAGAAACAAAAAATCGATAGAAAACACAAAAAATAAGCAAAGTAAAAAAAGAAAATGAACAAAAGGTAGAAAAAACTGAAACAATCGACAGGAAACAAAAAAAAACGAAAAATTTTCAAAGAAATATAACAAAAATATAGAAAGAAAAAAGATCGAGAGAAAACACAGATAAAATGGAAAATTAAAAAAAATTAACAAAACGTAGAAAAAAACGAAAACAATCGATAGACAACAAAAAAACGAAAAATATTCAAAAAAATTAAGAGAAAAGTAGAAAAAAACAAAAAGATAGATGGAAAACAAAAAACAAAAAATTTCAAAAAATAACAAAACGCAAAAATAAACAAAAAAAATCGATGGAAAAACCAAAACAATTGAAAACCAAAAAAGAATAAACAATAAGTACGAAAGAAATAAAACAATCGATAGAAAACAAAAAAAAGACAGATAATTTTCAAGAAAAAAATTACCAAAATGTGAAAAGAAGAAAAAAATTGATAAAAAGCAACAAAAATCGGGAATTAAAACGAAGGAAAAACAACGAAAAACTAAGAAAAAACAATTGATGAAAACAAAAAAAAAACAAATAAGTTCAGAAAAATCAAGGAAAACGCAAAAAGAAACATAAAAACGACAGAAAAACGTTCAAAATTAAAACGAAGGAAAAACAAGTAAAACGTAGAAAAAACAAAAACATAAAATATATTTCGAAAAAATCTAGAAAACGTAAAGAAACAAAATAATAGATAGAAAAAAACAACTAAAATCGAAAAAGGAGAAAAAATATTATAATATAAAAAAATAAAAACAATCGATAGAACACAAAAAACAAAAAAATAACAAAAAATCAAGAAAAACGTAAAAACAAAAAAATCGATAGAGAACAACAAAAATGGAAAATAAAACGAAAGAAAGACAACGGAAAAGTAAAAAACAATAGATAGAAAAAAACCCACAAAAATTAAAAATTAAAAAAGAAAAAGTAGAAAAAGACAAAAAAGCAACAGATTAAAAGCAAAAAAACTTTGTCTATAAATCTACTTTACAACACTATAACGTTGTAAATCAAGTATAAATCCATTGTGTAAACGACATAATTAATTAATTAATTAATTAGTTTATTACCATTTTATTAAAATCTTTATCGAAATCGCGCAACGGGTGAGGTTTAGGCGACGAATATTCATCGCGAAAAATCATGGGCCATAAGCGGAATTGACGTTCGGGTACCAGGTTCTGAAAAAAATTTCACTTTACACCACACGTTATAAGATAGTGGGCGGGGTGGAAAATGTTACTTTACACCACAGGTTACGAGATAGTAGGCGGGTATATGAAAATGGGAGCTGAAAAATTTTACTTTACATCACACTTTGTATAAGATAGTAGGCGGGGGGAGAAAAATGTTACTTTACACCACAGGTTACAAGATAGTAGGCGGGTATATGAAAATGAGGGCTGGAAGATTTTACTTTACACAACACTTTATAAGATAGTGGGCGGGTATACGGAAATTGGGTTGAAAAATTTCGCTTTACACCACACGTTATAAGATGGTAAAAAAATTTACGAAAGATTGGCCGACTTTGGTGTACAATTCGCGAACGGTCGCCGTTTTGGTGATACGAAATTTGATGTAAAGTTTTTCGGCCACGTCCAAATCCATCAAGTCGAAACCTTGATGACCTTCGAAGCAACTTTCTTGGATAATCTGGGATTGAAAATTTAAAATTAAAAAAAAAAACAAATTTCACAAAATTTCACAAAAAAAATATTAAATTTTTGCAAAATTTAAACTTTCAATTTGGTAAACTACAGTAGAAAATTTAAAAACTCCGAAAAATGATCAATTCCATCGCAAAAAAATCAAATTTTAAAAAAATTCGAATCTTTCATTCTGTAAACTACTGTAAAAAATTTAAAATTTAAAAAAATGACCAATTTTACCCGAAAAAATCAAATTTTTGAAAAAATCAAATTTTCAATTCTGTAAACTACCGTATAAAATTTAAAATTTCAAAAAATGACTAACTTCACCCAAAAAAATCAAATTTTTGAAAAGTTCAAATTTTAAATTTTGTAGACTACTGTAGGAAATTGGAAAATTAAAAAAAAATGACCAATTTCACCCCAAAAAATCAAAATTTAGGAAATTTAAAATTTCAACTCAGTAAACTACAGTAAAAAATTGGAAAATTGTAAAAAAAGACGGATTTCACAAAACTTTACTCAAAAACTCGAATTTTTGAAAAATTAAAATATCCAACTTTGTGTAGAACTACTGTAGAAAAATTTTAAAAATCAAAAAATGACGAATTTCACAAAATTTTAAACCCAAAATTATCAAATTTTTGAAAAAAAGAAATTTTCAAGAAATGATAAAAATTCAACAAAGTTTCACTCATAAAAAAACAGATTTTGAAAATTCTAATTTGCAACTTAATGGAAAATTCAAAAGTCCAAAAAATGATAAATTTCAGAGAATTTCATGAGGAGAAACTCAAATTTTTGAGAAATTGAAGATAAAAAATGACGAATTTGGCAAAGTTTGGCCCAAAATATTTGAATTCTTGAGAAATTCAAAATTTGCAATTTTGTAAACTACAGTAAATAAAAATTTAAAAAAACGACCAACTTTACAAAACTTCAACAAAAAAACGAAATTTTGAAAATTCAAATTTACAGCTTCGTGTAAAATACTATAGAAAATTTAAAAATTCAAAAAATGACGAATTTCACAAAATGTCAAACACAAAATACAACAAATTTTTAAAGAATGATCAATTTCAGAGAATTTCATGAGGAAAAACTCAAATTTTTGAGAAATTGAAAATAAAAAATGACTAATTTGGCAAAGTTTGGCCCAAAAAATTTGAATATTTGAGAAATTCAAAATTTTCAATTTTGTACACTACTGTAGAAAATTATAAATTTAAAAAATGACAAACTTTACAAAACTCCAACAAAAAAACAAAATTTCGAAAAATTCAAATTTTTAACTTTATGTAAACTATTTAAGAAAAATTTAAAATTTCCAAAAAATTGTAAACCATACTCACAAATATAGTAGTATACAAATGAGCTTCGGATTTTTCCTTCTTTTTCATGGAATCTAATTCCCTTTCGTCCGATAGACGTTCTTTCAAATGGTCGGGTATATCGGCTTCGGAAACCGGTTGTAAAACGTCACCTATTGTGTGTAAATCACTTTACACTGGTGAAAAAATCGATAATCTCCACTTTACACTCACGTAGACAAGATTGCCGGATGTAAACTAACATGTAGGCGCTCGTACAATGGCGTTGGGGCAATTCGACGTCTATGCCGCCGAAATTGGCTTCGACGGCTTCGGTGGCCGACGAACGGCTAACGACGTCGTCGTCGAATTTACACCACTGTGTTAAAAAAATAAGAGTGTAAAGTGGCAAAAACATATAGTGTAAACTACAATTGCCTAAAATTGATATATTAAATTACAACAACAACTCTGGTGTAAACATGCGAATTTCGGGGGAAAGCTTCGACTCATTGTAAACTTGAATAAACACGGATAAAAAGTTGCTAATCATCAGTGTAAAGTAAAGAATTGGTGCAAAGTCAGAGTGTAAAGTGCATAATTCTATATTGTAATCTCTAGTGAAAATTCAGTTCCTGGAAGTATCACAAAAGGTGTAAAATTTTAGAAAAACTGTAGACTGATTATGAAAAAATGTAAAATTGAGTAAATATTCAAATTTCTAAAGAGTTGTAAAGTGTAAACCACAGATTCTCTAGAACGTAAAATCAAATCAAGTTTTCAAAAATGTGTAAAGTGCAGAATCTATGAATTGTAAACTCAAGTACTACTCCCAAAAAGCTCATAATTCATGGTGTGTAAAGTTTTAAAATCGTGTTAAACCTGCAGAAATATTTTAGTGTAAACCGATTAACATCAACGTTCTATGAAAAAATGTAAAATTGAGTGTAAAGCGTAAATTTTCTAGAGTGTAAAATCAAATCAAGTTTTCAAAAAAGTGTAAAGTGTAGAATCTATGAAGTATAAACTCAAGTAACACGCCCAAAACACTCACAAATCGTAGAGTGTAAAGTCTCAAAATCGTGTCATATTTCCGAAAATAGTTTAGCGTAAACTGACTAATGTAAATATTCCAAAAAATGTAAAATTGAAAAAATATTCAAATTAGCATAGAATTGTAGAGCGTCAACTATTGATTTTCTAGAGTGTAAAATCAAGTCGGGTCATCGAAATAAGGTGTAAAGTTCAGAATCTATTGAGTGTAAACTTGAGTAACACTCCCAAAAATCTCATAATCAATACAGTATAAAGTCTCAATATCATGTTGAACTTGCGGGAATAGATCAGTGTAAAGTCAGCATTTCAATGAAACAAAATGTAAAATTGAGTGGATATTCAAATTTCTACAGTTTTAGAGTGTAAACCGCAGATTTTCTACAGGGTAAAAGTGTAGAATCTAGGAAGTGTAAAATCAAATCTAATTTTCAAAATAAGGTGTAAAGCTCAAAATGTATAAAGTGTAAACTCAACTAAGACTCCCAAAAGGCTCACAAATCATACAGTGTAAAGTCTTTGAATCATGGTAAACTTCCGGAAATACTTTCGTGTAAACTGACTAATGTCAATATTTCGTGAAAAATGTAAAGTTGAGTAAATATTCAAATTTCTACAGAAGTGTAGAGTGTAAACCGTAGATATTCTAGAATTTAAAATCGAATCATGTTATCAAAATAAGGTGTAAAGTGCAGAATCCACCAAGTGTAAACCGAAGTAAAACTCCCAAAAAGTTCATAATTCATAAAGTTTAAAGTCTTAAAATCGTGTCAAACTTCCAGAAGTAGTTTAATGTAAACTGTCTATATTCAATGAAAAATGTAAAATTGGGTAAATATTCAAATTTTAAGAGTGTAAACCGTAGATTTTCTAGAGTGTAATATCAAATCAAGTTTTAAAAATGTGTGCAGTGTAGAATATTTGGAGTGTAAAGTCAACCAACACCTCCAAAAAGCTCATAATTCATAAAGTGTAAAGTGTTGAACGTCCGGAAACAGTTCAGTGTAAACTAACCCTTCCATCGCCCTTGGGGTTGATGTAAACTACGTAATGGCCGCCGTGAAAATCTCCGCTGTGCACCAAAACGGCGTGTAAAATGTAATCGGCCGGCGTGGATTCGGGTTTTTCCAAATATTCTTCCAAGGTTAAAGTTTCGGGAAATTCGAATCTATGTATATACGAGGTAGGAAAGTAAAATTCCAATTTACACCAAAAATTTTACACCAACCTGTCGTTAATTTTCACATTTTGATCGTGTTGAGGGTCGTATTGAAATCGCATCAATTGTAAATGTAAAACGGGGGGAAATTGTTGAAAAATGACGCCTTTTTCGGCTTCCTGTAAAGTTGGTGTAAAGTGAAAAAAAAATTTTCCCTAAAAATGTAAAGTTTATATTTAAATTTTTACTTGTAAACCGTGTTCGCCGGCGTCGTATTTATTTTCGCCGTCTAAACTTTCGACGGTTATATAATCTTTAAACGATTCGTAAACTTTAAACAGAAAAAAATGTACACTTTACGCCAAAATTTTTGTAAAAAATTTAAATTGTAATACTATCTCGTTTGCCTTTCACGTTCAATTGAATATCGTAGAATAATTCTTCGCGCCTCGATTCGAATTTTACATTTTTACACCGAACGTAACTCTAAAAATGGCGCGAAAAAAATCGCTTTACACCAAAAATTTGTTTACACTTTTTTCGTACCTTCATTTTCCCTTGGAAAAGATTCGGGATCGTATTTTGTACGGGCGTATTCTTCATTTTACTTTCCAAATTATCTAATAACTGAAAAAAAATTTGTAAATTACAACAAAATTTAGAATTTACACTCTCAAAAAAGTTTAAATTAAATATCGAAAAATTTAAACTGGGTGTAAACTAGTCTAAAAATTCTTACAACTCTACACAATTCTTGAACGTCGTGTTGTAAAAACGATTCGAACGTGTCCCAACCGAAAGATTTGGTCAATTTTTTCGTACCGACCGGTTTCGAACTGAATTGTAAATCGTAAAAAACTCGCTGCATACTGAACGCTACGCATTTTTGAGGATCGTCTTGTTCGGTAGGCATTTGATATACTGCCTAAAAATGTAAAGTAGTTTACACAATGCGAAAATTGCAACTTTACGACGAAATATTCTACTTTACACCAAATGTTTCCAAAATGCTTACTTTACACCAAAAAATCTACATCAAAAAACAGGCAATTTCGTCCAAAAATCAAAATATCAGATCGAAGGAAGTTCTTTACACTATATTCCAACTGCCAAATCCAAAATTTACACAAACTTTACACTAAAAATTTTGATCTCCCGAACTTTACACTCACTCTACGAAGCTTATTTGTAAAAAATAACGTTTGTAATAACGAATTCATGTAACACGTGGCGCCTTGATTTTTCAAACCGATATATCCCGTATGTTTTTTACTATCCCACCTATAAAACGCAAAAAAGTGTAAAGCGCGAAACAATCGACCAAAAAACCACTTTATACTTACTGTACACCGTGCGGCGCGTCCGTACAAACTGTTACTTCGAAAATGGCCGTATCATCTTTGATGAAACCTTTTTCCACGTCGCAAATCATCTACACATAAAAAAATTTGCATAAATTTTATTCAAATTTTTGTGTAAAGCGTTTTTTTTTTGTTTTTACATCCGAAGATTGGAAACAGCTATAACCCCAATCGTTTTCTTTTTGATAAAAAACGTGATTGATTTTACGTTCGATGTCGGCTACGCCTTCTTTTTGCGATTTTAATCTCAAAGTGGCGTGGGCGTGGCACGACCAGGATCTTTAGAGCAGGGAAAAAACCACACTTTACACTAAAAATTACGCAACTTTACAACAACAGAAAATTTTTCCTTACGGAGAATCGGAATCGGCGTTACATTGTAGAAAAAAACCGATATTTTTTTCATTTTTGGGCGTCATCCGAGGCATGACCATAATTTTCCTAAAAAAACACTTTACACTTTACACAAAAAATTGCGCCAAAATTTTCGCCGCACCATGGTAAACCGCGGATCATGGTCGGCGGGCTTAAAACGCTTTTCGACAATTTACTAAAATTATTGACGGCGAACGTCAACGTAGCTTCGGATTTATAGTCATCTAAGAAAAAAAATCACTTTACACCATCCAAAAATGTAAAGTTACTTTACACTATCCAGAAATGTAAAGTAACTCTACAAAAATACCTTCGTCGTCGGACAAAATTTCGCCGTTTTTCGACGATTTATGAAGATGATCGTCGTCGTCGTCGGCCACGACGTTCGGCGGGCAATCAACGTCGTGGAAGGCGCCGGCGATCATTTTCAATACTTTTTCTTTAGTCGATTGGTCGACGTCCATCGGTACGACGGCGACGTTATTCGACATAGTGGTAGTTGATTAATTATATGGGCGAAAAATTCTCGTTTTTACAAATTATATGTACGAAATGAAGCTGCGAAATGAACTAACGTCTAAAAAAAACAGAAAATTCTGGGCGATTCCGGTAAAATTCTGTTTTTTCACAACAAAAAAAAAAAGAAAAATGGCTGTAAATCGACGTTAATTCGCCAAAATCGGATTCAAAAATAGCCGGCCGATCGCGCCTAAAAACGGCAAAAAATGGCGATTTTCGACAAAAAATTTCGCGAAAAGTCTAGATTATCAGCTAGAAATTGTGAAAATCTGCGTAAAATTCGAATTAGGAAGGAAAATTATGTATCGAAACACGATTTTTCGACCGATATTATGAAAAGAATCGAAGCGCCGAAGAACGAAACACAGAATTCGTCAAATTTTAGAATTTTACTGTACAATGCATTGAGTCGCTTTATCTACAAGTACAAACTTGCAATTTTGTCTACAAAATAAACAAATAATCAAAAAAGTATGGTATCAATCTATCGATGATGCGGAAATCATTGATCGTTCCAGACTCATTCAATCAAGCATTCAACGTGATTGAAAAAAACACGCAGGTTTTTACCGACGTTGAATATTTCATATCGAGTATCAGTTTACTGTAGTCGATCAATCGATAATTCAATCGAATTTGCGGAAAAATGATAGTCGTTCATTCCAACGACGGTTCAACTTTAATTTTTGACCCCGACGATCCGAAATATAAATGTTTAGGCGGCAAATTTAGCGCTAAAAAATTTTCCTACTTGGTCGGCTATTCGGAAATTTTAATTTTATTAATTAGCTTAATTAGCTTAATTTATAATTATTTTCGTTTAAACGATAATTATTCCGTGAAATTTTATTTCGGGACGACGTGGATTTTTTTCCATTGTTTATTTTTAACGTATTTTTTCTACGCTTTACACTCGAATACTTTACCCGGATTGTATTTACACTTAATTTTACAATTTTTCGATATTTGCCTTCTGATTTTTATTTTATCGATTATAATTTATCAATGGACGAATGATCAAATTTTAAATTTAAGATTTTGGCTGGGCAAATCGCCCGTTTTAGATTTGGATAAAAGTTACGTTTTAGAAATTTCGTTACTAATTACGGCGTTAATTAGTTATTTATTTTTTAATTTTTACGCTTTACACGCAGTTTACACTTGTTCGAAATATATTTCGGACAAAAGCCGATTACGTAAATATATAAGCGATAATAATTATTGTTCTACAAATAAAATTTTCCATCCGTAGATTTTATGATCTAAAAAAAAATTTTTTTTTGGTGTAAAATTTAAAAACAGTTTAAATTGTATAAAATGAATAAAAAGTGTAAATAATACCAGTTTACACAAAAATGTTTAAATAATAGTTTTCTATTTCACCATGTTCCTGTTTACATTTTGTTTTTTTGTAAATGAATAAAGTTTTGTGTTGAACGTGAAAAAAAGACTTGAGATGTAAATTGTGTAAAGTGGGTACAAAAAATACAAAAAAAATTCGAAAAGCTGACGGAAATAGAAAAACAAAAAATAGAAGAAAAAATTATACGAAAAATTGTTACAAACAAAAATAAAAAAATTTGAACAACAAAAACCAAAAATAACAAAATGTTAAAGAAAGCAAAAATTAAAGAAAGCAATAAAATTATAGAAAGCAAAATCCAAAAACAAAATATAAAAAAAGAAGCAAAAAAACAAAAGAGAAAGAGCGAAAAAATACAAAAACAGAACAAGCAAATAAAATAAAGACAAGAAAATTAAAAGAAAGGAATGAACAAAAAAATGAAATTCAACAAAAACAAACAAAAAATGCAAAATCCAAAAACAAAGTGAACAAAATACAAAATATAACAAAAAGAAGCAAAATAAAACAAAAGATAAAGAGAAAGAGCGAAAAAATACAGAATACAAAAACAGAACAAGCAAATAAAATAAAAGAGCAAAAATGAAAAAAAAGCAAAAAAAAGAAAGACAAGAAAATTAAAAAAAAGAAATGAACAAAAAACAAAAAAAAGAAATTCAACAAAAATCAAACAAAATATACAAAAAATGCAAAAACAAAGTGAACAAAAAAACAAAATATAAAAAAAGACGCAAAATAAAACAAAAGAGAAAGAGCAAAAAAATACAGAATACAAAAACAGAACAAGCAAATAAAATAAAAGAGCAAAAATAAAAAAAAGGAAGACAAAAAATTAAGAGAAAGGAATGAACAAAAAACAAAAAAAAAATTCAACAAAAATTAAACAAAATAAACAAAAAATGCAAAATCCAAAAACAAAAAACAAAATATAAAAAAAGAAGCAAAATAAAACAAAAAAAACAAAAGATAAAGAGAGAGAGCGCAAAAATACAGAATACAAAAACAACAAGCAAATAAAATACAAGAGCAAAAATGAAAAAAAGCAAAAAAAAAAAGAAAATCAAAAGAAAGGAATGAACAAAAAAAGAAATTAAACAAAAATTAAACAAAAAATGCAAAATCCAAAAACAAAGTGAACAAAAAACAAAATATAAAAAAAGAAGCAAAAAAAACAAAAGAGAAAGAGCGAAAAAATACAGAATACAAAAAGAGAAAAAGCAAATAAAATACAAGAGCAAAAATGAAAAAAAGCAAAAAAAGAAAGACAAGAAAATCAAAAGAAAGGAATGAACAAAAAACAAAGAATAGAAATCCAACCAAAATTAAACAAAATAAACAAAAACAAATAAAAAAAGGAAAATTCCAAAAACAAAGTGAACAAAATATAAAAAAAGAAGCAAAATAAAACAAAAAAAACAAAAGATAAAGAGAAAGAGCGAAATAATTCAGAATAGAAAAACAGAAAAAGCAAATAAAATACAAGAGCAAAAATGAAAAAAAGCAAAAAAAGAAAGACAAGAAAATCAAAAGAAAGGAATGAACAAAAAACAAACAAAAAGAAATTCAACAAAAATTAAACAAAATAAACAAAAAATGCAAAATCCAAAAACAAAGTGAAGAAAAAACAAAATATAAAAAAGAAGCAAAATAAAACAAAAGAGAAAGAGAAAGAGCGAAAAAATACGGAATAAAAAAACAGAACAAGCAAATAAAATACAAGAGCAAAATGAAACAAAGCAAAATAAGAAAGACAAGAAAATTAAGAGAAGGAAATGAATAAAAAACAAAAAAATGAAATTCAACAAAAATTAAAGAAAATAAACAAAAACAAACAAAAAAAGGAAAATCGAAAAACAAAATGAACAAAAAACAAAATATAAAAAAGAAGCAAAAAAAACAAAAAAAACGAAAGATAAAGAGAAAGAGCGAAAAAATACAGAATACAAAAACAGAACAAGCAAATAAAATACAAGAGCAAAATGAAACAAAGCAAAATAAGAAAGACAAGAAAATTAAGAGAAGGAAATGAATAAAAAACAAAAAAATGAAATTCAACAAAAATTAAAGAAAATAAACAAAAACAAACAAAAAAAGGAAAATCGAAAAACAAAATGAACAAAAAACAAAATATAAAAAAGAAGCAAAAAAAACAAAAAAAACGAAAGATAAAGAGAAAGAGCGAAAAAATACAGAATACAAAAACAGAACAAGCAAATAAAATAAAAGAGCAAAAATGAGAAAAAGCAAAATAAGAAAGACAAGAAAATTAAGAGAAGGAAATGAATAAAAAACAAAAAAAATGAAATTCAACAAAAATTAAAGAAAATAAACAAAAACAAACAAAAAAAGGAAAATCGGAAAACAAGGTGAACAAAAAACAAAATATAAAAAAGAAGCAAAAAAAAAACAAAAGATAAAGAGAAGGAGCGAAAAAATACGGAATACAAAAACAGAAGAAGCAAAAAAAACAAAAACAAAAGAGAATAAAATAAACAAAAGACAAGAGAAGTTATATATTTTTTTGCATTTTGCCTCGCCCGGACGCCGCGTTTGCCATATTTTTGCATGGCCCGTTGGAATAAAAAGCGTCGTTGTGGGCCATTTTTTTATTTCCAATTTGCGTCGCCAGTCCAAGCAAACTTGCTCCAAAAAAATGGCCAATTTTCGCTTTTCACTTTTTTCACTTTTTCTCCTTAAAATGACGCATTTTTTGCAATGTTTTATCGTTTTGCCTACGACGACCAACGATCCGAAAATTCGCCAATTCGACAGAAATTTCTATTTCGATCCGGAATTGTCGTCTTTCGTTTTCGATTTGTACAATTTTTATAGGCGCCAAGCGTTCCACGGTTTGATCGACAATCAACCGCAAGCCAAATTGATGCCTTACGTGGTGAGAAAATTTTTTTTTTCGTTTCGCGCTTTACAATTTTTTATGTAAATTTTTTTTGTAAAGCGATTTTTTTCAATTTTACACTTTTTAACCCAATTTTAGGCACTTTACAATTTTTTATGTAAATTTTTTGGAGGATTTTTTTTTAAATTTGGCATTTTACAATTTTTTACGCAGTCATCTCAATTTTTGTGTAACATTTTGTTCAAAATTTGCATTTTTACACTTTTTTTACTCAACTTTAGGCACTTTAGAATTTTCATTCTTCAATTTTGCTATTTTACACTTTTTTGATTCAACTTTACGCACTTTACAATTTCTATCACAATTTTTGTGTCAAGTGACTTTTTTTGAATTTTGCTATTTTACACTTTTTGACTCAATATCAGACACTTTAAATTCTTTGTGTAAACTGATTTTTTCAATTTTACATCAACTCAATTTTAGGCACTTCACAATTTTCATCTCAATTTTTGTGTGCGTAAAAGTGATTTTTTTCAATTTTACACTTTTTAACCCAATTTTAGGCACTTTACAATTTTTTATGTAAATTTTTTTGGAGGGATTTTTTTTAATTTTGCATTTTACAATTTTTTACGCAGTCTTCACTTTGTTCAAAATTTGCATTTTTACACTTTTTTACTCAACTTTAGGCACTTTAGAATTTTCATTCTTCAATTTTGCTATTTTACACTAACTCAAGTTTACGCACTTTACAATTTCTATCACAATTTTTGTGTCAAGTGACTTTTTTTCAATTTTGCTATTTTACACTTTTTGACTCAATATCAGACACTTTATATTCTTTGTGTAAACTGATTTTTTTCAATTTTACACTAACTCAATTTTAGGCACTTCACAATTTTTATCTCTATTTTTGTCTGTGTAAAGTGATTTTTTTCAATTTTGACAATTTTCGACTCAATTTTAGGCACTTTACAATTTTCATTCTTCAATTTTGCTATTTTACACTTTTTTGATTCAACTTTACGCACTTTACAATTTCTATCACAATTATTGTGTCAAGTGACTTTTTTTCAATTTTGCTATTTTACACCTTTTGACTCAATATCAGACACTTTAAATTCTTTGTGTAAACTGATTTTTTCAATTTTACATCAACTCAATTTTAGGCACTTGACAATTTTCATCTCAATTTTTGTCTGTGTAAAGTGATTTTTTTCAATTTTGACAATTTTCGACTCAATTTTAGGCACTTTACAATTTTCATTTTTCAATTTTGCTATTTTACACTTTTTTGACTCAACTTTACGCACTTTACAATTTCTATCTCATGACTTTTTTCAATTTAGCCATTTTATTTTTTCAGACACTTTACGATTTTTATTTCAAATTTTGTGTAAAGTGACTTCTTTCAATTTCGCAATTTTACATTTTGTTTGTAATATATTTCAATTTTTGTGCGAGTGATTTTTCTCAATTTTGCAATTTCACACTTTTTGACTAAATTTCAGACACTTTACAATTTTGTCTCAATTTTGGTGCAAAGTGATTTTTTTTAATTCTTCAATTTTAAACTTTTTTTTCACTCTAGGCACTTCGTTTTATCTCAATTTTTCTATAAGTTATATTCTTCAATTTTAAACTTTTTCGACTCTAGGCACTCCATTTTACACCTTTTTGACTCAATTTTAGGCTGTTTAAAATTCTTATCTCAATTTTTGGTGTAAAGTGCTTTTTTCAATTTTGCCATTTTACACTTTCTCACTCAACTTCATGCACTTTACAATAATTTTAAACTTTTTGAACCCAATTTTAAGTACTTTACAATTTTTATCTCTTTCGTGTTAAGTGATTTTTCTAACTTTGCAGTTTTACACTTTTTTGACTGGATTTTTCTCACTTTACAAATTTTCTCTCAATTTTTGAGTGATTTTTTTTTACTCCATATTTTGCAATTTTAGACATTTTGACTTCATTTTAGGCGCATCTCAAGATTTTTTTCAATTTGTCATTTTATACTTTTTGGCTCAACATCAGGCACTTTACGATTTTCATCTCAATTTTGTGTTTTTTTTCAATTTTGCCATTTTATACTATTTGACTCAACTTTAAGCACTTTACAATTTTTATCTCATCGGTTAAAAAGGTTTCCATTCAATTCTGCCATTTTACACTTTTTTTACCCAATTCCAGGAACTTTACAATTTGTGTCTCAATTTTTGTGTAAAATGATTTTTTTTCGATTCCGCCATTTTACATGTTTTACGCACTGTACAATTCTTGTGTAAAATGCTTCTTTTCAATTTTGCTATTTTACGCGACTCAATTTTAGACGACTTTGCATTTCAGGTTTTGTGTAAAGTTGTTCTTTCAATTTTATCTTTCTACACTTTTTGACTCAATTTTAGGCACTTTACAATTTTCATCTTTGTGGAAAGTGGTTTTTTGCGATTTTTAAATTTTACATTTTTTTGACTCAATTTTAGGAACTTTACAATTTGTATCTCAATTTCTGCGTTAGAGTGATTTTTTCAACTTTGCAAATTTTTTGACCCAATTTTGGGCACTTTACAATTTTTTATGTCAATTTTTGTGTGAAGTGATTTTTTCAAACTTAATTTTTTTTTATTTCAGCATTTTACAACAACTGTCGCTAATTTTTGCGTAAGTGATTTTTTCCAATTTTGGAATTTTACAGTTTCTGTAACTTGCCTCAATTTTTGTGTAAGATATTTTTCTCAATTTTGCCATTTTACACTTTCTTGATTCTTTAGGCACTATCTAAATCTTTTTTTAAATATAGAAATTTTACACTTTTTTGACTCAATCTCAGGTACTTTACAATTTTCTCCTGATTTTTGTGTAAAGAGGGTTTTTTCAATTTTGAAATTTTACACTTTTTTGACTCAATCTCAGGTACTTTACAATTTTCATCCTGATTTTTGTGTAAAGAGGGTTTTTTCAATTTTGAAATTTTACACTTTTTTGACTCGACTTCACGCGCTTTATAATTTCTATTTCAATTTTCGTGCTTTTTCCAATTTTGACAGTTTACACCTTTTGACAGGCACTTTAAAATTTTCATCTCAATTTTTGTGTAAAGTGGTTTTTTCAATTTGGGCATTTTATACTTTTTAACTCAACTTTAAGCACTTTACAATATTTGTCTCAATTTTTGATTCCAAAATGTGCCATTTTACATTTTTTACTCAATTTTAAGCGCTTTACAATTTCTACCTGTGTAAAGTGATTTTTCCAATTTTGCAGTTTTACGCTTTTTTGAATCGATTTTTGCCGCTCTAAATTGTCTCAGTTTTTGTGTAAATTTTTTCGCTCCTAATTTTGCAATTTTACATTTTTTGACTCAATTTTGAACACTTTACAATTTTCATCCGAGTTTTAATGTAAAATGCGTCTTTTCAACACATTTTTGACTCAATTTTGAACACTTTACAATTTTCATCCGAGTTTTAATGTAAAATGCTTCTTTTTAAATTTTGCAAGTTTACACATTTTTGACTCAATTTTGAACACTTTACAATTTTTGTAAAGATTTCCTGCAATTTTTTAATTTTACACTTTTTTGAGTGAATTTTATGCAGTTTTCGATTTTATTGCAATTTTTGTGTAGTGTTTTTTCTTTTACATTTTTTTGACTCAGTTTTAAATACTTTACAATTTTTTGAGTTTTAGTTCAAAATCCTTTTCAATTTTGCCATTTTACACTTTTTTGACTCAATTTAGGGCACTCCACAATTTGTATCCCAATTTTTGTAAGTAATTTTTTCCGATTTTCGAATTTTTATACGTTCGATACAATTTTCTGGCGTTTTCGTTCTTTTTCAATTTGGAATTTTACACTTCTTAGTCAGTTTTTTCGAATTTGAAATTTCACAACATTATTTCAATTTTTGTGTAAATTTCTTTATTTTACACTTTTTGATTTTAACATTTAACAACAATGTCTTCCTTTTTATCTATTTTTTGCAATTTTCGAATTTTTATACTTTTGTTACAATTTTCTGGTGTAAAATTGTTTTTAATTTTCAATTTTGGAATTTTACACTTATTTTAGGCATTTTCAAGAATTTTTATCTCAAATTTTGTGTAAAGTAATTCTTTTTCGGCTTAGTAATTTTACACTATTTTTATGTTGTGTCTTTTTCAATTTTGGAATTTTACACTTTTTTGATTTTAGGCATTTTACAACATCTTCTCAAATTTTCTTCATTTCCTCTTTTCTTTTTTTCTTTTTTTTTTCTTTTTTTTTTTTTGTCTTTTTTCGTTTCTCCTACTTTTTCGTTTGTTTGTTCGTTTTACTGCCCTTTTTTCCTTTTTTTGCATGCTCTTTCGTTTCTTTTCTTGTTTGCTGTTTCTTTTGTTTTTTTTCTTTTTTGTTCATTTTTTTGTTTGTTTTTTCTTTTCCTTTTCCTGTTTTTTTCTCTGTTTCTCATTTTCCATTTTTTCTGTTTCTATTTCACTTTTTTCCTTTCGTTTATTTGTTTTTTTTCCTTGTTATATATTTTCTTTTTTTTAAATATTTTCATTTTGTCTCTTTTTTATTTCTTTTTTTGTTCTTTTTTGTTTCTCACGTTTTTCTTGTCATATATTTTCTGTGTTTCACCTACTTTTTTATGTTCTGTTCTTTTCCACTTTCTCTTTTTCGCTTCTTTGTGTTTTTCTTGTTATATGTTTTCTGTGTTTCACTTTTCATTTTGTTTTTTTTGTTTTCCTTTTTTGTGTTTTTCTTATTTACTTTCTTCATTTAGTTTTTTTTGTTCGTTCTTTTCCTTTTCCTGTTTTTCCAGTTTCTTCTCTTTTTTGTATTTTTTTTCTTAAATATTTTCTTTGTCTATTTTGTTCTTTTCTCCTAAATTATTGTGTTCTTTTTTTGTTTTTTGTTTGTTCCTTTGTCTCTTTTTTTCTTTTTTCCCGTTTGTTTTATTTTTTCGTTTTTCTTTATCAATATTTTCCTCTTCTCTTTTCTCCTTTTTTGTTTGTTCTTCGCTTTTTTCTCTAATGATTTTTCATTTCCTGTGTTTGACTTACTTTTTTCATTTTGTCTTTTTTGTTTTGTTTGTTTTTTTCGTTTTTCTCTTAGTGTTTTTTCTTGTTATATATTTTCTGTGTTTTACTTCCTTTTTTCATTTTGTCTGTTTTTTCGTTCTTTTTTGTTTTTTCCGTTTCTTTTATTTTTCGGTTTCTCGGTTTCTTTGCCCTTTTGTTTTGTTTCGTTTTTTTTGTTTTCTTCCTTTTTCTATTTTTCTGTTTTTTTGTTTGTTTTGTTTTGTTTTTGTTATCTTTTGGTTCTTTTGTTTGTTACTGCTTTATTTTCTTTTTTCATAATCTCTTTATTTGTTTTTTTGTTTTTTTTCACTTAGTTTTTTTTGTTATATATTTTTTGTGCTGCACTTCCTTTTTTTATTTTGTATTTTTTCTTTTTTTGTTTGTTTTTTCCTTTTTCTGTTTTTTTGTGTTTTTTGTGTTTTTCTGCGTTTTACTTTCTTTTCAATTTTGTCAATTTTTTTCTTTGTTGTTTTTTGCTAATATCTTGCTTTCTCTTTTTCGTTCTTTTTTTGTTTGTTCTTTTCTTCCTTCTCTATTTTTTTGTTTTTTTTCTGTTTTTATTTATCAATGTTTTTTCTTTTTCTCTTTTTCTGTTTGTTTTTTCTTTTTTGTTTGTTCTTTCTGTTTTTTCTTCTTGTTTTTTCTTTTTTGTTATTTTGATTTTTTTGTTTTTGTTTTTGTTTTTGATTTTGATTTTTTTTTGTTTTTTTTTTCTTTTGTTTTTTTGTTTGTCTTCTTTTTTGTCCAACTTTTGTCGTTTTTCAGTTTTGGGACGAAGGTTTAGCTTTTCGAGCTAAAGAATGGTCGAAAAAATGTCAAAATCGTTTGGACGAATCGCCGTTGGCTTTGGTTTTCGGCCAATCGAACGCCGCCGGCGCCTACGCCCGACCTTTGTCCGGCAATATGCAAATTAAGCAAATCATTTCCAAAGTTTTTTTGGATTGGTTCGACCAACACGTTTTTTACAATTTTACGGCCAACAAATGCGAACAAAATGAAACTTGCGACGATTATAAACAGGTTATTTCGTACTTTACACCAAGATTTTAAAAAATGACTTTACAGTCAAATTTTCTGACGTCATACTTTACACCATCAAGCTACTTGACATTTTGTAAAACTTGCGACTATTATAAATAGGTTATTTTCTACTTTACACTACAGAGTAATTCTCGAAAAATAACTTTACACAAGTTTGTGACGTCATACTTTACACACCATCAAGCTATTCGACGTTTTGTAAAATTTGCAACAATTATAAACAGGTTATTTTCTACTTTACACCACAAGCTCATTGGAAAAAGTACTTACACTCAAGTTTTCTGACGTCATAGTTTACAGCAACGTGTTATATGACGTTTTGTAAAACTTGCACTGATTATAAACAGTTTATTTTCTATACTTTACACCACGAGTTAACTTAGAAAAAATTTACTTTACGTCCGAAATTTTATGACGTCATTGTTTACACCAACATTTTACTCGGAGTTTTGTAAAACTTCCGACAATTATAAATAGGTCATGTTCCACTTTACACCTAAATTGATGTTGAAAAAATGTACTTTACACTCCAATTATTTGACGTCATACTTTACACCAAAATTTGACGTTTTGTAAAAGATGGGACGATTATAAACGAATGATTTTATACTTTACACCACTAGATTTTCAAAAATTCAGTTTACACACAATATTTTGTGATGTCGTAGAATCCCAAAAAGCATGACTTTACACTGAATTTTTGGCGTTATAGTTTACATTAATATATTACGTCACCTTTAGAAATTTTTTGATCGATATTGCACTTTACACACTTGCGCGTAAAAATATTTCTGACGTCATAGCTTACAACTGCATGGAAAAAACTCCGCCAATTTTTGCATCAAAAAATTTCAAAAAAGCTCACTTTACACTGAAATTTCTGACATCATTTTACACTTAAGACATTCACATTGAGAAGTTTCTGACGTCATAGTTTACAACTGCATGAAAAAACTGCTTTAAAAAATGTGTGAAACTTCACTTTACACTGAAAAAATTCTGACGTCATGGTCTACAAGTGCATGGAAAAAACCGTTTCTTTGAGTTAGAAAATTTGACTCCGCTTTACACTAGGGAATTTCTGACGTCATACCTCACAACTTCATGAAGAAAAATCTGTTTCTTCACATCAAAAAATTTGGGAAAAAGCTTCACTTTACACTGAAAATTCTGACGTCATAGATTACACGAATGCATGGAGAAAAATCCGTTTCTTTACATCAAAAAATTTGGATAAACTTCATTTTACACCGGGGAATTTCTGACGTCATAGTTTACAACACGCATTGCGGTATGACGTCAGCGTTTTTTCGCCATTAGATGGTAGCTTGGCGTACAACGTCGATAGGTTGCGGTTTGACGCAATGTCGAAATTTTCTTCAAAATATTACCGACGACGATTTGACGTCGTCGACCGCCTGTACGACGTCGAAAACGCCGACGACTACGCTGGCGTCGACGGCCACGCCGACGACTACGCTCGCGTCGACGGCCACGCCGACGACTACGCTTGCGTCGACAGCGGCCTTTGTCAGTGGCGGCAATGTAACGGATTTTTCGTTGAATACGTCGAACGAAACGTCAACGTCGACGTCGACGGAAAACGCGACGTCCGTGACGTCGCTGCGCGCGTCGCCGCCGCCGCTCAATATTTACGCTTACAGTTTCGTTTGTTTCCATTATCCAAAGTGAGATTTGATGATACTGGTGTTCACTGTGTAGATTGACGTCAGCAAGACAGTAAACTGTATAGTTTACAGAAGAAATTACTGCTTTGACGTCAGCGAAGAAGTATACTGTAGCCTAGTTTACACAAATTTACTGACGTCAGCAAAACGTGTACTGTTGTCTAGTTTACACAAATTTACTGACGACATCAAAAAGTATACTGTAGTGTAGTTTACACAAAAATTTACGGCGTTGATTGACGTCAGCAAAAAAGTTACCTACTGTAGTTCAGTTTACACAAATTTATCGACAGCAGCCAAAAAATATAAAGTCTAGTTTACACAAAAATTTACCGCGTTGTTTCACGTCAGCAAAAAAGTATGCTGCAGTCTAGTTTACACAAATTTATTGACGTCAGCAAAAAGGATACTGTGGTCTACTTTACACAGGAGTTTACTGCGTCCATTGACATCAGCAGAAAGTATACTGTTTTCTAGTTTACACAAATTTAATGACGTCTTCAAGAAGTATACTGTAATCTAGTTTACACAAAAACTCACTGCGTTGATTGACGTCAGAAAAAAAGTGTAGTGTAGGATACTGTAGTCTAGTTTACACAAATTGACTGACGTCTTCAAAAAGTATACTGTAGTCTAGTTTACACAAAAATGTACTGCGTTGATTGACGTCAGCAAAAAAGTATACCGTAGTTGAGTTTACACAAATTTACTGACGTCAGAAAAAAGTATAGTGTAATCTACTTTGCACTAAAATTCTTTACATCAAAATTCACTGGGTAGATTGACCTCAGCAGTCTAGTTTACCCAAAAATTTACTGTCTAGACTGACGTCAGCAGAAAAGTATACTGTAGTCTACTTTACACAAAAATTTACAGTTTAGATTGACGACAGCAAAAAAATGTAGTCTAGTTTACACAAAAAAATTACCGCGTTTATTGACGTCAGCAAAAAAGTATACTGCAGTCTACTTTACACCAAAATTCACTGTGTAGATTGACCTCAGCAAAAAGGTTTACTGTGGTCTAGTTTACACAAAAAATTTAGATTGACGTCAGCAAAAAGTGTACTGTTGTCTGGTTTACACAAAAAAGTTTGCTGACGTCAGAGTTTGAGCTAAATTTGCATAATTTCGTTTTCACTTCTCTTCAGAGCCCCGCTGGTCAACGAGAAGCCTTACGACGCTTTGCCCTGGTTTTGAAATTTTTCGGCAAAAAGTGATTTTTCCGTTATTTACACCATGTTTACACTTTTATAGTTTATAAATAAATTTTCTGAAATGTGGTCGCTACAAACGCCACTGGTCACTTGTCAACAATATGTGACTGAGTGGTCACTCGAGTGTTCTTTACACCATGTTTACACTCTGAAATGGGTCACTCTTGGATTACCTCTGACTACGTTGTTGTTTATCAAATATTGTCGCTAGAAAGACCACTGGTCACTCGTCAACGACTAATGACCTAATGGTCACTCACTTGTTCTTTACACCAAGTTTAAACTCAAATTCTGAGTCCAACCTGATCGCTAGAAAGACCACTGTTAACTCCTGGATAATCTCTAACTACAGTACTCTTTACACCATGTTTACGGTATTGTTGTTTATGAAACCTGTGACTCGGAGCTCCAGCGGTCAGTCCCGGATGATCTCCAGGTCACTCCAGGCTTCTTTACACCGTGTTTACACTTTCAGAATGCAGAAAGTTGGATATCAAAGCTGGTCAGTGGTCACTCAGGTCTTTTTTACACAATGTTTACACTTTCTATTAATTTTGCTGGTCGAGTCTGGTCACAAGAAGCATCACTACTGGTCGCTCCCGGATAACTACTGACCAAATAGTCACTCGATGCTCCTTTACACTATTTTAGCGAAGTTCCTATCAAGCTCAATTTTTTGTAAGTCCATTTTTCTTCTCAATTTGTAAAGTTCTACAAATCAATTTTTGTAAATTTTATTTTTCACCTCAATTTTGCAATTTTTCATTTTTTGTGTCAATTTTGTAAACTACATTTTTTAGGTGAAGATTTTGTGTAAAGTCTATTTTTCATGTCAAGTTTTGTAAAGTTCATTTTTCAGCCCAATTCTATTGTAAATTCAGTTTTTCAAGTTAATTTTCTAGAGTTCATTCCTCCTGTCAATTTTGTAAAGTTAAATTTTTAGCTCAATATTTTGCAAAGTTTATTTTTCCGGTAAATTTTTGTTAAGTTCATTTTTTATTTCAATTTCGGTGTAAAGTAGAGTTTTCGTGTCAATTTTGTAAAATTCATTTTTTAGTTAAACAGTTTATTTAAAGTCTATTTTTAATGTCAAATTGTGTAAAGTTCATTTTTTGGCCCAATTCTGGTGTAAAGTAAGTTTCTCAAGCTAATTTTGTAAAGTTCAATTTGAGCTAAAAATTCCAATTTTGCAGCAAAAAAATCGACAGAAATTTGGGCTGAAAAATTAAAATTTTGAGCAAATAATATCGAAAACTGGATATTTTCTCCAGGCACATTACAAAAAAATAAGAAATTTTGATGATATCTTTCGAAAAAGCACAATTTTCCGACAAAAATCGAGGAAAGTTTAAGGCTAGAAATCCAAATTTAAGAGTAAAAAACTTGGAAAAATTGGAATTTTTCGACAAATTTTTCGTAAAATTTCAGAAATTTTTCCGGAAAAAAATTTAAAAATTTCCTAATTTTTCAAAAAAAAATTGAAAAAATTTCGAATCTTTAAAAAAATATTTTAAAATTTCCGATTTAAAAACAAAAAATACTCAAAAACTTCAAATTTTAGACAAAAAATCCAAAATTTCAAATTTTAGACAAAAAATTCAAAAATTTCATATTTTTCAAAAAAAATTAAGAGTTTAGGATTTAAAAAAACTGAGAAATTTCGTATTCCTCGGAAATAAAATTCAAAAAAATCCACATTTTTCAAAAAAATGCTCAAAATTTATTTTATTTATTTATATTGAATTTAGATTCAAATCAAAAAGGCGAAAAATTTCAAATTTCTTCGAAATAAAATTAACACTGAGAAAATGCGTTCTTTTTCAAAACAAAAATTTGGAAAATTCCACATTTTTTCAAAAAAATGCTCAAAAAATTCGAAATCTAAATAAAAAATTTAAATATTTCATAGCTATTTTTCATCTCAATTTGAAATTTTTCAAATTTTGTATTTTTTTTTTAATTTAGTAAAAGTATAGAATTTTGAAATTTTGTAATATTTTTCAACTCAAATTTCGCTCTACAATATAGAAAATTCTAAATTTTCTTTAAAATTAGAAAAAAAAATTCTCTTTCAAAAACTTTATTGTATTTTTTTGTCGCAAAAAGTCAGAATTTTAAATTTTGTAAATTTTTTTTTGAATTCAAATGTCTAATTAGTGCTTGTCTTAGATTCTTGATTCCGTATTTCTAAAGAGTCAGGTGGCCAGTAAAAATCACCAGGTACTTGCTGAATGTTGTAGGTTCACAATGATCAAGCATTGGAGTTGTTAGCTAAAAAGTTGTAGCCAAAGAAGAGTGCTTTAATCTGGGTTCTGGTCGTCTGGTGATCCAGTGGTGAGGACATGAGCCCCGAATGCTGGTAACCCAGATTCGACTCCTGGCTACACCCTTTTTTTCAAATTGATTTACACTCCAGAAAATTCCATATAATTTTCGTCTTTGACCTAATCAGTTCATCCATGCTGTCAGGGTTACTGTAGCTTTACCAACTTTCAGCACACACCGTGGACTGGATGCAGGGAAAAGTGGTAAGAAGAAAAGAATAAATTTACATAGATTTATTGTGCCTGTAGTATTGAGTGCTCCTATGCCCTCAGCTACCTAGCTGCGGTTGTTGGGAGATCCAATCTGGTACGGCCCCTGATGCTAACCCGGTACTACTTACAGTCCTACTGCACCTAGCTGAGACTCGAAGTACGAAGATATTTATTTTGAGCAAAACGAAAAGTGCAGAGAAATACAACAGTGAGGGTAAATAGGAAACATATATGCAAATGGCTGAACACATGAATACAACCGCCTGACTCCTCCCTACTTTGCAGATCCTTCTGTTCGTCCCTGTGCACAGAGCCACAGGGACTTCAGGATATCTCAGTCCGCGGCCAAAGCTGAAACTTGTCGAAAGACGAAACAAGTCCACCTGTTTCCAACACAGCAACTCACTAATTGTCTTGATAAAAATTGAGCGTCCTAACTCCTCAGGCCGCGTAGGCTCTCGAAGCTAACTTGTGACGTGAAATAATAATAGAAAATAAACGTAGACGGCTAAATCGATCACGCTCCTTTCCGAGTCACCATGAATATCGACAAAACGTCCGATTCTCAGGACAGGACGACAAGAGCGTACAAAAAAAGGAGACGTTTCTTCCAAAAATAATAAAACGACAATAATGAATGATCTGCACGACGGCGTGCCTAACATCGACTTGCATGTTGTATGCAAAACTTTCGCGCTGACCATTTATTAGTTTCTGACACAAACCGTTTATCGGTTTGTTTACTTAATAATAAATGGAAACACTTTAACAACAAAGGCACTTTAGAGAATGAAAATGAGGTAATTAGAGGACCAAAGGTCAGAGGAATTAACCCTCTGATGTGCCACTGTTTCATTTGTTTAGTTTTGGTTACATTGATGGTTATATATTTTTATGATATTGACGTCTTCGCCTTATCAACCTAATACATTTTAAACATGGTAATTGTTTTGTTTTGTGAGCAGAGGGGAAGCATTAACAAGATTAGGATCGGAGACCAAGGTAGGATCTGCTGAGGTACGTGTCAAGGTGTTCTGCCTGAGGTTAGGAAGAGTACTGCTCAAGGTATCCATGAGCTCAGTCAACAGTTTTGGTGTGTTTGTGTTTTGTTAGCCTGTGGTCAGAACTGTTGCAACTTCCTTTGTATAAACCCAAAGGTCAGTCACATCATACAAACCCACAGCAGCTTAACAATCCTGTTGACTTGTCATTGCGCACAAGGGAAAAATTATAGTACTAGTCCCATGATAATCACTGCTAATGAACAATTTTTCTGGCTTCGATGTTCCACTGCATCTCTCGTGTAGATCTAACGCATATTCAGCTGTCCTTTTATGCCATCTCTAGTTTTATTGCATATTACATACCCTATATGGTAGAGTTGGGAGCAAATAAAATATGCGCCAGTTTTTGGAGCTTTCGCTTCTCCACACATACTTAGAACTACTTTTCCATGGAAGGCTGTAATTTTGCCATCATTATGCTTACGTGCAGCACATATTCAAAACTATTCCCAACATTTTCCCTAGAAATTTCATTTTCTTTTCAATTTTTACAGTATGATGCTCATAAATCCTGCATTACTGGCCCTTTGCCTAATAAGTGTACAAGGCCGAATTCCACATTGCGATCTGCCCGGGCAAGATGGATTCATTTCCGTACCAATCAAGCAGTCCGCCAGTCCGACAGTTTGTGACCCTATGTCCAAAACGTTACCATTGGCCGAAATTCCTGATAGGGGTAGAAAGCAGCAAAAGTGACCTGCTATTTTAATGTTGAATGTTTTTTTCATCTTTTTGCAGTTGAAAAAGTACAGTGTGCTTACTACTTGAATGGAAGAATGCTCAGAGCTTTGATACACAGGCGTAGTAACAACAACTACGCTCAATGGGAGTTTTGTCGGGATGTCGGCAGGCAGAAGTTTGATGGACACAGTAAGTGTTTAAAAAATCCTTTGCATTTAAAACTGTGAGCAGGACTTTTAGAGTTTTCAATCTGATGCATGCTCAAATTTGTGTGACCCCTGATCGTATACAGGTGGCAACTTCCTCGAGAGTTGAAAATGATATTCATTGCGCCCAAAAGTTAAAACTCACATAGCTACAGTAATGCCCAGAATGGAAATTTTCCATTTTTGCAATTTTTGACATACATTTCTGTAGAGCCTCGCATTAGACATCATGTACTGTAAATTTAGGCCAATTAAATAGGCTTGAAATTAGTCGAAGAATAACTGCTGTAAAGTGCCACCATATAATTGAATTTTTCGACAGACTGGTCAGGACAATTTTTTTAAATTTGAAAGTCGAGACATTTGAACAAGTTTTGTATGCTCAATAGTTTGGTACAAAATATTTGCCCCCGCCCCCTGTTCCACATTTGACACTTTTCTGGAAGCTTTAAAACGTAGAAAATTAGACTCAGGGCCCAGTGTCTGATGCACCTAAACCTTCAACAGTTGGGAAAAGTATCAGTCAAAAACTGCAAAATGAGAAATTTCAATTTTTTAGTCTTACTGCAACTATGCAAGTTTTGACTTTTGGACAGAATTAATGGCCTTTATGGCAAGAAAAAAGCAACATTTCCACAAAAAAAACTGCTTCAGCAGAAAATCAAGATGCAGTATTTTCACCCTGGTCAGTTGAGATACACATCGACCGACACTGATGGAGCATACACAATTTGTTGTGTGGGTCAGTAGGCTTATCCTCTGCTGGCGGCTTTTGTTGGGGATGTGCTTACGGCAGTAGCAATCCAACATCTATGCAAAATTGGTGAATCGACAAAGTTACGATTCCACCAAGAAAGGAAGAAATATTCATTCGTGTTTACTTCTGCAATTTTGGTGTGTCGTGGGCGAGTCGCCTCCGTTACAAATTGTATTGCTTTGCTTCCCCCAATAAAGGCAACGTCGACAGCCCGACACCCCAATTTGCATATTGTTAGTAATATTATTATTTACTATTTATTTTATTATTACTTGCGCATTAAGCGGAAGGAGGGAGTCGCATTACATGGGAGCCAAGCCAAGGTAAGGTCCCAGCTCCTTTGGATATTATCAAAGTCAGTTCTGTGTATTTGTGTAAACCTTTAGGAGGCATCTGGGGAGACCCTGAGTGCCCTTCGATTGCAAGAGTTGGAGTTTCCAGTTGCTTATTAGTGACTGAAGGTTGTGTTTATATCTGCTTAAGGACTGTTGCACTGTGGTTAGTCGATTGCTAATAGGAAGCTCCTTTGAGTGACCTACAGTAGCCGATTGAGTACAAGCCGATAGGACTTGAGTTATATTGCTGACATCCTCGGACTTCAGCAGAGATATAAACATAACACTTTCACACTCAATATAGTGGAGGTATCCATTACACTGGTTCATTTGCGTAATTTATTTATATATACAATGATGGTAAAGAAATACAAAAAGAAAGAGGAAACAGCCAACTATTGTGCAATTTGATGCTCAAGTATTTCCCGATCTCGAATACAAAATTGTTCAGTCGACACTATCCCTGAGGTGAGTGGTTTTCTAATTTTTCCAATAAAGAAAATTTTGACTTTTCACCTTCTAGATTGCCCCGATTCCACCAAAATGGTTGGTGTTTGCCCACCGAAGATAAATTTAGTCGAGTTTTCCACAGAGTCGCTTTCACTTTTAAATTCAAATTTTTAGATGTGACATTTCCTTCTTCATCCGATGCTGTTTCATATAACCGAAACAAAGAACCGAATGGTATGGCTGGCCTATTTATCATTAAGTGTTTGTTGTATTTGTAAATGAGTCGGGCGCTGATGAGTCACAGGCAGGATTGGGATTCCAGGATTCATCCTTAATGTACGTGTTTCCCACGCCCATGTCTACCCGATTAACTTAATTGCTTGTACTTAAACCCGACACTAAATATCCCACCAATTAAGGAAAAGAGGTTTCCTTAATTGTCTCCCTAATTGCCTAAAAACTGAGAGAAGAAAGTTTTCTACCTTTTAGTATTACGCTATCGAAAGAAAAACAAATACTTACGTACAGGCGAGGGCGAGCGAGAAAAAGGAATAATAAAACAATTCCCTCCCATGCACTGGGACGAGAAAAATAGACAGTTGCGTGCGAGGAGGTGATGAATAAAGCAATGGTTGGCAGCGCGGCACACGTTCAGTATGAAAAGTATATAACAATAATAAGAAGAAAAAGTTACTAACAGAGAGCCAGCGCACGCGTATCGACTTGCGCTACAGTAAGACAACTGTTGATGGTCCACGTTGGTCACTCCACTTGCTACCTGCGGGCCTCATGCATTCTTTAACAAAAACGACAAAATCGGCTGAAAACACACTACAACATGTTTTACTACTTGCACACTTTTCAGGATGTAAGATTTTGCCCGATCACGCCGACTTTGTAGGCTTCCGTGATTATTGCCTATCGTTCGAAGATGCGGAAAAATTGTTGAACACAAAAAACAACCTGGACGAAGATGTTGATCCGGGCCATTCGAGAATGATGGAAAATGAAGATCCGTGGTGGAGTAGTAGTCAGTCGGTTTGGAGTAACACTACCCAAGGACATTACAGAAGAAATTATATGGCTGGTTAAAGCCTTGTTTTATGATTTAGTTACTGTGTGTTTTCAAATGTCCATGATTTACAGGTGTCTTGCGTTTGAATCAAATTGCTCATCAGGCGAAGAAATATTATCAACCGCAACACTTTTACTGGAGCACGTTGAGATCGCAAAATATTTCGATCCAGAAAATTTTGTCCGATATTCGTAAATTAGAATTTTATGTGTAAATTCAACAATTTTTGCAGGTTTTTTCCTTTTTATAGAAACTGCTTTGGGCTATGAAGGTGATGAGAGACGCGTATTCACGATCCAAAATCCGTGGAATCATCCAAGGGGACCTGTAAAAGTGAACTTGAGCGTCAATGCTTTTTGCAGAGCCCTACTAGAAATGATTCCATTTTCACGTCGAGACTTGAGAACAGTGCGTTTGCAGAATCATTGCACGTGATTTGGTTTGTGTTATCATGCCTTTTCTTATGTTCCCAGTTATGATTTTTTTCGTATCTGCCTTTTTGGATTAATATAATGATTTGAATTTGATTAGAAATTGTCTCCAATCCAGGCACTTTTGCCATCATTTGTCGACAAAGCATGCAGGCTTTGAACAAATTGACCATTGTCTCTGGTGTATTTCCACCGATTTAGTTTCATTTCCTAATAATTTGGCCAGTCAAGCTAGTTGCCCGCAGGTACGCACCCGAACATGCATAGTGGACCATTCCCATGTAATTACTGTAGTTTCATATTGGCTTGGCCACGCCCCTTTCGGCCCATTTTTTAGGTACTAGTTTTTATATTGATTGGTATTGCGCAATCTTTTAGAAAGCCTTGCATTAAGGACGATTCCTGGCTATCTCTCCTGCAGCTTCACAATTCTTTTCCGACTCAGGCGCTAGATGAGGAAGTGGATCTTAACCCATCATTAATTTCAAGTGTAACACGTTTTCGGGTACATACTGCAGCCAGATTTGTAAATAAAAAGTGTGTGTCCATTTTTATGTAAATTTTGGTGTAAAGATCATTTTTTCTTTTTTTAATTTGCAATTTCTAGACTTTTTGTACAATTTTCTGTTTTTCATTGTAAATTCTCGACATTAATTTAAATTTTCAGATTTTTGTAAACATTGAAAATTTTTGTAAATTTTGAAAACTTTTGTAAATTTTGAAAATTTTTCTAAATTTTGAAAATTTTTGTAAATTTCAGAAATTTTTCTAAATTTGGAAAATTTTTGTAAATTTTGAAAATTTGTCTAAATTTTTCTAGATTTCAGAAATTTTTTTAAATTTAAGAAATTTTTCTAAATTTTGAACATTTTTCTAAATTTTGAAAATTTTTCTAAATTTTGAAAATTTTTCTAAATTTTGAAAATTTTTCTAAATTTTGAAAATTTTTCTAAATTTTGAAAATTTTTCTAAATTTTGAAAATTTTTCTAAATTTTGAAAATTTTTCTAAATTTTGAAAATTTTTCTAAAATTTGAAGATTTTTCTAAATTTCAAAATTTTTTGTAAATTTTAAATTTTTTTGTAAATTTTAAAAATTTTTCTAAATTTCGAAAATTTTTCTGAATTTCGGACTTAAATTTTGGAATTTTTTGTAAATATTAAATTTTTTTTGTAAATTTTAATAATTTTTCTAAATTTTAAAAATTTTTGTGAATGTTCAACATGTAAGCCTTTTTGTAAATTCTCAAAATTTATCAAAATTTTCAAGCTTTTTGTTAACTTTGAAAATTTCCGTAAATGTTTAAGATTTTTAGAAATTTACAAGATTTATATGATTTTAAAAATTTAACAAAATTTTTTGGATTAATTTTAAATATTTCAATGAATTTTTATGATTTTGAAAATTTTGTAAATGAAAAGTGTGTGCCCGTTTTTATCTCAATTTTAGTATAAAATTCATTTTTCCCTTTTTTTAAATTTTCAATTTCTAGACTTTTGGTACAATTTTCTGTTTTTCATCTCAAATTCAATTTTTTTGGCATGTTACAACAGTTTTTTCTATTTTTGTTTCGATTTTTGTGCAAACACCTTTTTTCTATTTTCCAGACTTTTACAATAAAATGTCCATCTTTTTTGTAAACTTCATTTCTTCACCTAACTTTCGGAGAAATTTTCCGTTTTTTTTTTATTTCCATTGCGTCGTTTTACATTTTCTTATTATTTTTCAGCTCTTTTTTTGTAAAGTCAATTTTTTTCTGCTCCATTTTAAAATTTCATGAACGATTTTACTAGATTTTAAATATTTCATATTCACTTACCGCACTTTTTTGTAAAGTTCATTTTTTATCTTTTTGAAAAAAAGTGGAGATTTTTACATTTTTTCCCTGTTTTTTATTCACATTTTTCATTTTTTTCTTTTTCCAATTAATAAAAATTTTACATTTTGCTAAAATTTTTTTCTCTTTTATATCTATTTTTTCATTTTTGGACATTTTTGAGCCGTATTTTTTTAGAAATTTTCAATTTTTGTAGCTAAACTTTTATTTCGATTTTGGCGTGTTTAAACCCATCATTAAATTTTCTGTTTTTTAATTTTGACTGTTTTTATTTTCATTTTTGTGTTTTTTTTTAATTTTCTGTTTTTGTTTTTTTAAATTTTTTTCGTTTCTACATTTGTACCCTTTTTCAGGTCTTTTTGTTTATTTCGTGATTTTTTGTCTTTTTACTTTTTTTATTGTTTTTCTTGTTTAGATTTCACTATTTTTGTATACAGATCTTGTGATTATTTTTTAATTTTTTTCATTGTAGTGCTATTTTCTTCTTTTTGCTTTTTTCTTTGTTTTTTCTTTCTAGTTTGAACATTTTTCCGTTTTAATTTTTATCTTTTATGTTTTATTTATATTTTACTGTTTTTCTCTTTATGCTTTCCAATATTTCTGTCTTTTCTTCCTGATTTATTTTCTCGTCATCAATTTTTTTATTATTCACATATTTTCTCTTTCTTTCTTTTTAATTTTTTTTGTTTTGTTCTTTTTGTTTCTTCTTTTTCTTTCCTGTAAAATATTTTAAATTCTTACTTTACACTCGGTTCACTGACCCTATATTTGACTTTACACCCTATTTTTTCGACGTCATACTTTACAGAAACATGTTCACAAAACTTGAGCCGATTAAAAAAGGATAACTTCTATTTTACACCACGCAAAATATTGAAAACACAGTTTACACTCGAATACTGATCTTCAAAAAATTGAGTTTACACCTAGATTCTCGGAAGTCATAGTTTGGATGAGCATGTTACCTGATGCCTGTAAAACTCGCCCTGATTATAAACGGCTCATTTTCTACTTTACAACACAAAGTGATTTTGCAAAAATTCACTTTACACTCAAAGTCTTCTGACGTCATAGTTTACAACTGCATGAAAAACCCTGTTCTTTGCATCGAAATTTGAAAAAACTGACTTTACACTAGGAAATTTCTGACGTCATGGTTTAAAATTGCATGGAAAAACCGCCATTCTTTCGATCGAAAATTGAAAAAGACTTGAGTTTACACAGGTAAATTTCTGACGTCATAGTTTACAACTGGATAAAAATCCCTATTCTTTGCATCGAAATTTGAAAAAAAACTGACTTTACACTGGGAAATTTCTGACGTCATAGTTTACAACTGCAGGAAAAAAGCCTCCAATTCTTTCCTGGAAAATATTGAATAAAACTGACTTTACACTGAGAAATTTCTGACGTCATGGTTTAAAACTGCATGGAAAAACCGCCATTCTTTGGATCAAGAATTGAAAAAGACTTGAGTTTACACAGGTAAATTTCTGACGTCATGGTTTACAACTGGATGGAAAAAAGCCTCCAATTCTTTCCATGAAAAAATTGAAAAAAACTGACTTTACACTGAGAAATTTCTGACGTCATGGTTTAAAACTGCATGGAAAAACCGCCATTCTTTGGATCAAGAATTGAAAAAGACTTGAGTTTACACAGGTAAATTTCTGACGTCATGGTTTACAACTGGATGGAAAAAAGCCTCCAATTCTTTCCATGAAAAAATTGAAAAAAACTGACTTTACACTCAGAAATTTCTGACGTCACAGTTTACAACTGCATGAAAGGCACCCTATTCGTTGCATCGAAAATTGAAAAAAACTGACTTTACACTGAGAAATTTCTGACGTCATAGTTTACAACTGCAGGAAAAAAGCCTCCAATTCTTTCCATGGGAATATTGAACCTTTTTTCAATTCTCCAGACTTTTACTATAGAATTTTCACTTTTTTGTAAAGTTCCTTTTTTTAAATTTGGAATTTCTAGACTTTTGGTACAATTTTCTGTTTTTCGTCTCAAATTTAATTTTTTTGGCGTTTTACAACAGTTTTTTTCTATTTTCGGCTCAATTTTTGTGCAAAAACCTTTTTTTCAATTCTCCAGACTTTTACAATAAAACTTTCTCATTTTTGATAAAATTGATTTTTTTTTAAATTGATGAGGCGCGCTTTCTACATTGGGGTGGAATTTTACAGGTTAAAACAAAAAATGGACAAAAATTTGGGGTGAAAAATTAAAATTTTGAGAAAAAAAACATCCAACAATGGAAATTTTTTCCACGCAAATTACAAAAAAATAAGAAATTTTGATGATATTTTTCGAAAAAGCACAATTTTCCGACAAAAATCGAGGAAAATTTAAGACTAGAAATCCAAATTTAAGAGTAAAAAACAACGAAAAATTACATTTTTTCGACGAATTTTTTCCAAAATTTGCGAAATTTTTCCAGAAAAAAATTGGAAAAAATGCTGAGAAAATTCGAAATCTTAATAAAAATTCATAGCTGTTTTTCATCTTAAATTCAATTTTTTGACATTTTACAACAAGTTGTTCAATTTTTGTCTAATTTTTTGAGAAAAACTTTGGCTTTCAAGAACGTCGCCTCCTCAATTTTTGTGTCCAATTTTTTCAAAAAATACTCAAAAATTTAAAATTATTTTAAAAAAATAAAAAATTTTATATTCAAAAGAAATTTGAAAAATTTTCAACTAAAAAAACAATTTTTGACGATAGTTTTCGAAAAATTATAATTTTTCGATTGGATGTAAGAAAAATTTAGGGCTAAAAATTCAAATTTTGAGTAAAAAACATGGAAAAAACTGAACTTTTGAATAGAAATGGCCAAAAAAATTAGGTGACAAATTAAAATCATCAGTAAACAACGTGAAAAAATTGAAATTTTTACGAGACAAATTACAAAAAATCAAATTTTCTGATGATATTTTTGCAAAAAGACAGAAATCGAGAAAAGTTAATGGCTAGAAATCCAAATTTTCGAGTAAAAAACAACGAAAAATTAAATTTTTTCGACGAATTTTTCCCAAAATTTGAGAAATTTTTCCGGAAAAAAATTAAAAAATTTCCCAATTTTTCATGAAAAAATTGGAAAAATTTTGAATCTTTGAAAAAAATATTTTAAAATTTCCAATTTGAGAACAAAAAAGTACTCAAAAACTTCAAATTTTAGACAAAAAATTCAAAAATTTGATATTTTTCCAAAAAATTTAGAATTTTGGATTAAAAAAACCTGAGAAATTTCGTATTCCTCGGAAATAAAATTGAAAAAACTTCAATTTTTTCAAACAATACTGAGAAAATTCGTTTTTTTTTCAAAACAAAAGTTTGAAAAATTCCACATTTTTCAAAAAAATACTCAAAAAATTCGAAATCTTAATCTAAAAATTTAAATATTTCATGACTTGAAAAAAAAATTAAAATTTCGGATTTAAAAAAACCAAAAAACTTGAAATTTCTCGAAAGCTAAAATTCAAAAATTTTCAATTTTTTCAAAAAATACTCAAAAAGTTAGTTTTTTAAAACTAAAATTCGAAAAATTCCAAATTTTTTTAATAAAATGCTCAGAAAATTCAAACATTTCATAGTTTCCAAAAAAAGTTTTAAAATTTCGGATTTAAGTAGCTAGAAAAACCAAAAAATATTTAATTCGTCCCAAATAAAATTCGAAAATTTCCAATTTCTCAGAAAATATTTTAAAAATTTCTTTAAAAAAAATATTGAAAAATTCCAAATTTTTTCAGAAAAGTACTCAAAAAATTTAAAATTATAAACCAAAAGTTTAAATATTTCATGGTTTCCGAAAAAAATTTTAAAATTTGAGATTTAAATAAAAAAGCGAGAAATTTCAAATTTCTTCGAAATAAAATTATTACTGAGAAAATTCGTTTTTTTTCAAAACAAAAATTTGGAAAATTCCACATTTTTTCAAAAAAATGCTCAAAAAATTCGAAATCTAAATAAAAAATTTAAATATTTCATAGCTATTTTTCATCTCAATTTGAAATTTTTCAAATTTTGTATTTTTTTTTAATTTAGTAAAAGTATAGAATTCTGAAATTTTGTAATATTTTTCAACTCAAATTTCGCTCTACAATATAGAAAATTCTAAATTTTCTTTAAAATTAGAAAAAAAAATTCTCTTTCAAAAACTTTATTGTATTTTTTTGTCGCAAAAAGTCAGAATTTTAAATTTTGTAAATTTTTTTTTGAATTCAAATGTCTAATTAGTGCTTGTCTTAGATTCTTGATTCCGTATTTCTAAAGAGTCAGGTGGCCAGTAAAAATCACCAGGTACTTGCTGAATGTTGTAGGTTCACAATGATCAAGCATTGGAGTTGTTAGCTAAAAAGTTGTAGCCAAAGAAGAGTGCTTTAATCTGGGTTCTGGTCGTCTGGTGATCCAGTGGTGAGGACATGAGCCCCGAATGCTGGTAACCCAGATTCGACTCCTGGCTACACCCTTTTTTTCAAATTGATTTACACTCCAGAAAATTCCATATAATTTTCGTCTTTGACCTAATCAGTTCATCCATGCTGTCAGGGTTACTGTAGCTTGTTCAACTTTCAGCACACACCGTGGACTGGATGCAGGGAAAAGTGGTAAGAAGAAAAGAATAAATTTACATAGATTTATTGTGCCTGTAGTATTGAGTGCTCCTATGCCCTCAGCTACCTAGCTGCGGTTGTTGGGAGATCCAATCTGGTACGGCCCCTGACGCTAACCCGGTACTACTTACAGTCCTACTGCACCTAGCTGAGACTCGAAGTACGAAGATATTTATTTTGAGCAAAACGAAAAGTGCAGAGAAATACAACAGTGAGGGTAAATAGGAAACAAATATGCAAATGGCTGAACACATGAATACAACCGCCTGACTCCTCCCTACTTTGCAGATCCTTCTGTTCGTCCCTGTGCACAGAGCCACAGGGACTTCAGGATATCTCAGTCCGCGGCCAAAGCTGAAACTTGTCGAAAGACGAAACAAGTCCACCTGTTTCCAACACAGCAACTCACTAATTGTCTTGATAAAAATTGAGCGTCCTAACTCCTCAGGCCGCGTAGGCTCTCGAAGCTAACTTGTGACGTGAAATAATAATAGAAAATAAACGTAGACGGCTAAATCGATCACGCTCCTTTCCGAGTCACCATGAATATCGACAAAACGTCCGATTCTCAGGACAGGACGACAAGAGCGTACAAAAAAAGGAGACGTTTCTTCCAAAAATAATAAAACGACAATAATGAATGATCTGCACGACGGCGTGCCTAACATCGACTTGCATGTTGTATGCAAAACTTTCGCGCTGACCATTTATTAGTTTCTGACACAAACCGTTTATCAGTTTGTTTACTTAATAATAAATGGAAACACTTTAACAACAAAGGGACCTTAGAGAATGAAAATGAGGTAATTAGAGGACCAAATGTCAGAGGAATTAACCCTCTGACGTGCCACTGTTTCATTTGTTTAGTTTTGGTTACATTGATGGTTATATATTTTTATGATATTGACGTCTTCGCCTTATCAACCTAATACATTTTAAACACGGTAATTGTTTTGTTTTGTGAGCAGAGGGGAAGCATTAACAAGATTAGGATCGGAGACCAAGGTAGGATCTGCTGAGGTATCTGTCAAGGTGTTCTGCCTGAGGTTGGGAGGATACTGCTCAAGATATCCATGAGCTCAGTCAACAGTTTTGGTGTGTTTGTGTTTTGTTAGCCTGTGGTCAGAACTGTTGCAACTTCCTTTGTATAAACCCAAAGGTCAGTCACATCATACAAACCCACAGCAGCTTAACAATCCTGTTGACTTGTCATTGCGCACAAGAGAAAAATTATAGTACTAGTCCCATGATATTCACTGCTAATGAACAATTTTTCTGGCTTCGATGTTCCACTGCATCTCTCGTGTAGATCTAACGCATATTCAGCTGTCCTTTTATGCCATCTCTAGTTTTATTGCATATTACACACCCTATATGGTAGAGTTGGGAGCAAATAAAATATGCGCCAGTTTTTGGAGCTTTCCCTTCTCCACACATACTTAGAACTACTTTTCCATGGAAGGCTGTAATTTTGCCATCATTATGCTTACGTGCAGCACATATTCAAAACTATTCCCAACATTTTCCCTAGAAATTTCATTTTCTTTTCAATTTTTACAGTATGATGCTCATAAATCCTGCATTACTGGCCCTTTGCCTAATAAGTGTACAAGGCCGAATTCCACATTGCGATCTGCCCGGGCAAGATGGATTCATTTCCGTACCAATCAAGCAGTCCGCCAGTCCGACAGTTTGTGACCCTATGTCCAAAACGTTACAATTGGCCGAAATTCCTGATAGGGGTAGAAAGCAGCAAAAGTGACCTGCTATTTTAATGTTGAATGTTTTTTTCATCTTTTTGCAGTTGAAAAAGTACAGTGTGCTTACTACTTGAATGGAAGAATGCTCAGAGCTTTGATACACAGGCGTAGTAACAACAACTACGCTCAATGGGAGTTTTGTCGGGATGTCGGCAGGCAGAAGTTTGATGGACACAGTAAGTGTTTAAAAAATCCTTTGCATTTAAAACTGTGAGCAGGACTTTTAGAGTTTTCAATCTGATGCATGCTCAAATTTGTGTGACCCCTGATCGTATACAGGTGGCAACTTCCTCGAGAGTTGAAAATGATATTCATTGCGCCCAAAAGTTAAAACTCACATAGCTACAGTAATGCCCAGAATGGAAATTTTCCATTTTTGCAATTTTTGACATACATTTCTGTAGAGCCTCGCATTAGACATCATGTACTGTAAATTTAGGCCAATTAATAGGCTTGAAATTAGTCGAAGAATAACTGCTGTAAAGTGCCACCATATAATTGAATTTTTCGACAGACTGGTCAGGACAATTTTTTTAAATTTGAAAGTCGAGACATTTGAACAAGTTTTGTATGCTCAATAGTTTGGTACAAAATATTTGCCCCCCCCCTGTTCCATATTTGACACTTTTCTGGAAGCTTTAAAATGTAGAAAATTAGACTCAGGGCCCAGTGTCTGATGCACCTAATCCTTCAACAGTTGGGAAAAGTATCAGTCAAAAACTGCAAAATGAGAAATTTCAATTTTTTAGTCTTACTGCAACTATGCAAGTTTTGACTTTTGGACAGAATTAATGGCCTTTATGGCAAGAAAAAAGCAACATTTCCACAAAAAAAACTGCTTCAGCAGAAAATCAAGATGCGGAATTTTCACCCTGGTCGGTCAGTTGAGATGCACATCGACCGACACTGATGGAGCATACACAATTTGTTGTGTGGGTCAGTAGGCTTATCCTCTGCTGGCGGCTTTCACACTCAATATAGTGGAGGTATCCATTACACTGGTCCATTTGCCTAATTTATTTGTATATACAATGATGGTAAAGAAATACAAAAAGAAAGAGGAAACAGCCAACTATTTATACACAAAATAGGACGTGCGCACAATTTTACATAGTTGCCTCATGAAATAAACATTTTTATGGGTGAAATTTGCATGCCCAAAACAGAAATGCATGTGCACCAGCATGATGATGTCACACACAGCTGAAAAGCTTCACCATGTCACATTGAATGAACCATAGCCCCCATGCCCCTGTAAGAGAGATATGTGACCAGAATAGCGGTTGTGGGCCATGTGCTAAGGTGGAAGCTTCTCACTATTGGACCTAACCCAGCTAGTACTGGCTATAGAAGAAAGTATAGATGTGCTGCTCTGCGGTTACTACTGTAGAATAGGAAAAATGCGGAAAAGTTAGGTGTGACCTAAATTGGTCCTGTTCAATATGAACGATAGACAGGGTCACCTGTGAGATGACCTAGATGCTGGGAACCTTATTGTGAACCAATACATCCCTTTTTGACCCCACCTCAAGGGGAGGGAGCCTTTATTAACTGGAGAAAAGTTAGGGAGAAAAAGCGACTTAACAAGGGTTGCGCTATACAATCCCAAACAAGCTTACCTAGTCCGACAGGGAACAACTACAACAGGTAGTTGGATGAGGAAGCAAGTCACTTGGGGAGAGCGATGGAAGGGAGTTGGGTTTGGTTGGCTGAGGGCAAAGACAATTGATGATGGAAGGGGTCCAGTACAGTGAGACAATAGCAAATATGTAAATTAAGCAGGGATGGCTTATACACAGCAAACAATAGGCACAATACAAGGGTGATGGTGCGAAAAGGACAGCTAAACAGCAGAGAGGGTTGTTGAACCCAGATATGAGCAAAACCACATAACAACAGGCGCTTTTAAGCACCTCGTTGGCTAGAGTAGGATTTGGGGCCCAGGCCCAATTCTGCAGAGATAAAGCTGCCCAAAGGGCCTGTGTGCCGTTTGAATACATTTGCCTATGCTAAACAAATGAATGTCGTTAGCTAAAGTTTCCAAAGCTATTTGTTTTGGGTCAGCAGGAGCAAAGGTCACTTTTTTGACACAAGGGGCATGTAACTCGGCCCAAAATAGCTGTGAGCACGTAGTGCTTTTTGAATGAAACTTTTGGCTAAGGCAGCATACTGTAGCAGGCACTGAATGAAACAAAATAAAGTAGAATAAGAGACACAGCAAAAGCAAAACAGAAATACATAAAAGGACAAAGGATCAGAAATAAAAATAGAAATTACAAATGATTAGAGTAAGAAAATATCAGCGTGGGAAATCATGTGACATCGATACTTTGATCAGCATGGGACAATGCGCATGTGCAAACAGGTCACATAGTTTTCAATCAAAATTCTGGATTTTTATCACTTGTCAAAGATAAAGTATCACTATTTCTTCTCAAACTGGCCGTAAAACTTGCAAAACCAATCAACATTTCATCAGTCTCTTGAAATAGGGCCCATCACTCCTTATTTTTATGACCACTTTTTTCGAGCTTTGCGATTGCACTGACCTGAAAGATAACCTTTGTTTGAGACACAATTTTGTGGCTTAAATCAAAACACAAAGTTTGTTTTGAGCTCACTTTCATAGACTAACTGTTTTATTTTCTAAATATTTTAGTTCAAATAAAGGGAAAATTTAGCGTTGTATTTTGGATGGTCGGGAGTTTTGAAAGAAGGGGCAGGAGTGGGATTCCACAATTCATCCTTAATGCACGTATTTCCAACACCCACACTTACCCGATTAAAACTTAATTAAAGTACTTAAACCCGACAATAATTAACCCACAGACTAAGAAAACCAAGTTCCTTAATCTGTCTCCAATTTGGCATGAAAAATAAAGGAGAGCTTTCTCCGATTTTATATAGCACAAAAACACACTTATACAAAATTTGTGTGGGCGAGGAATAATAAAACTCCCTTATGCTAGGGAAAATACACAATGGCCTTTGTGCACGGGGAGGCAGGTTAATATAAAAAATATAACAACACTGATATATGAGAGAGAGCCCAATGCACGCGTGCCAATTTGCGCTACAGTAAGACGTCTCTCGATAGTCCGCATTGCTCGCTCCACTTTGTACCTGCATGCCTCCTTCAAAACACGACAAATACGAGAATACTCTATGAATTGGCGAAAATATGCTACAACATTAGACGGATGGGTGAAAAAGTATAAACAGCAACATAACTCTCAAGAAGTGCAACAAAATGTGATGTGGGGTCATCAAAAACATCTTTTCTAAATCTATCTCAATGAGCTGAGTTCCAATCTGCCTTCACAAAATAAAGCCCTGCTGTCAAAAATCTGGCTTTTTACTTACTGAATGATATTTTGGAATTCTTTCGGGACTTTATATATCGTTGCAAATTTCATAAACAAAAAAACTTTACAATAAAATAACTACTACTTTTTTGCAATTTCAGTTTGCCAATTTAGGAATACATGTTATTTGAAGGCGGATATCATGCAGCAAATCCAAACTGAATGTAAATATTCACTTACCCAAATCAACAATCTGCTTATCATAAATTTTTTATTTTTGCAGATAAAAGTCGGGGAGATACCTGCCGTGAAATGATTGAAAAGTTGCAAAGAATTAATTCTAGTGCTTACAATAGCATGTTTCTATCCGGTAATACGCAGTCTTGCAATTTGTTGAGAGTGGCCAAAGCAGCCACCTCAACTACGAATTGTTGCAAAAAGAGAGCGCCTTTCCTGCTGCTCGGTTGGCTCAGTTGGTTAGAGCGTGCGGACGGTAGCCGCAAGGTCCTGGGTTCAAGTCCCAGACCGAGCCTAACTTTTACTGAAGCCCCGAGTGGCGGGAACAGGTTGCCTCAACACTGGTGGCCCTTGACGATCCGTCAAACTCGACGGCGGAGGGATGTTGAGAGTGGCCAAAGCAGCCACCTCAACTACGAATTGTTGCAAAAAGAGAGCGCCTTTCCCGCAATTTCAAAACGATCATCGATGGTAAGTGGGTAGTTGTGGTTTTGGTATCAAACATTTTTAAAATGGAAATTTAGGACCTAATAATCAATCTCCGAATCATCAAAAGTTGAATATTCCACAAAAACAATTACCTGCTGAAACAACGACTAAAGGTAAATGCGTGATCAAAAGACCATGGTCGTAGCCTAAAAGTGTTACTGTAAACTCGATTAGCTAGCTTTAACATACCCAGCTAATTTTCTTAATTGGGTCGTGGTCAAATTGGCATACTGTAGGGAAATAGGATGTGGGCCTAGTTGGGAAAAAACTCCTCGCGCAAGGTGCTGTGAAGCCCATTTTCGCCAGAAAGAATTACAAAAATGATAATTTCTGACTGATTTACCACTTTGAATATTAAATTTAGGCTATCCGAATCAATACAACTTCCACATTCCAACTCAGTCAACTGTGGACAGCTGCAAAAATGGGAAGTACAATGGTGTTTTCTACGAGAATGATGATCCAAGTTGTGAGTTGTGAATCACGAGTATCAAATTTCAGCTATACTTTTTCAAATTTCAACAGACTGCATCATTAGCGATCTGGGTCCGCATCATGGTAAATGCGTAGATACAGCATTGTATTATCATATAAAAAATGATTTGGCCAACAAACCGTTCAGGTACGACAAAAGTGTCGATAATACCATCGAGTATAAGCGGTACATTTTGAAAAGTGAGTTGGAATGAGAAAATTTGGTGATGAAACGAAATTCATAGGTTTTATAGACCGATTGCTCATGTACTATCCCTACGAAACAAAACCCAGTCAAGAGTACATGCGTCAAATGCTCGAACATCCGTTTGATAGATCACCAATGAAATGGCTGAATGATCATGCGGCCCATCAGTTTGAACAAATTTTTGTGGATGCAGGTTCGTCACTATTTTCTAAATTCAAGCAGACAGAAAGAAGGTTTAGACGGTTGTTGTAGATTATGATTATAGCAAACTATATTCTTGTCTGAATGTAATAGCTCTTTTTTGCTGTCTGCTTTTTGGCCTGTACTACTGCATGCTTCCTTAAAACACAGAATATAACACAACAATACAACGTATGTAACAGAACAACATGGATAAGCAACGTTTGAGCAGGCTTTCTACAACTTTCACCAAATTTCGACTGGAGTGAGGTTTGAACTGTGAGCTTTGAGTTTGTGAGTCAAGAACACTATCCACTAGCCCATCTGGGGCAACTTTGATACTGCTGGATTTTCTATAATACTCTTGAATTTCAGCCAATGAACTTAGCTATAAGGACATAAACGGGCCCATGAATGTTGAAGTAGCCATCTGGCAGTGGAAAACGTACCCTGCGAAACACTTGTGCAATTTGATGCTCAAGTATTTCCCGATCTCGAATACAAAATTGTTCAGTCAACACTATCCCCGAGGTGAGTGGTTTTCTAATTTTTCCAATCGAGAAAATTTTGACTTTTCGCCTTCTAGATTGCCCCGATTCCACCAAAATGGTTGGTGTTTGCCCGCCGAAAAGTAAATTTAGTCGAGTTTTCCACAGAGTTGCTTTCACTTTTAAATTCAAATTTTTAGATGTGACATTTCCTTCTTCATCCGATGCCGTTTCATATAACCGAAAAAAAGAACCGAATGGTATGGCTGGCCTATTTATCATTAAGTGTTTGTTGTATTTGTAAATGAGTCGGGCGCTGATGAGTCACAGGCAGGATTGGGATTCCAGGATTCGTCCTTAATGTACGTGTTTCCCACGCCCACGTCTACCCGATTAACTTAATTGCTTGTACTTAAACCCGACACTAAATATCCCATCAATTAAGGAAAAGAGGTTTCCTTAATTGTCTCCCTAATTGCATAAAAACTGAGAGAAGAAAGTTTTCTACCTTTTAATATTACGCTATCGAAAGAAAAACAAATACTTACGTACAGGCGAGGGCGAGCGAGAAAAAGGAATAATAAAACAATTCCCTCCCATGCACTGGGACGAGAAAAATAGACAGTTGCGTGCGAGGAGGTGATGAATAAAGCAATGGTTGGCAGCGCGGCACACGTTCAGTATGAAAAGTATATAACAATAATAAGAAGAAAAAGTTACTAACAGAGAGCCAGCGCACGCGTATCGACTTGCGCTACAGTAAGACAACTGTTGATGGTCCACGTTGGTCACTCCACTTGCTACCTGCGGGCCTCATGCATTCTTTAACAAAAACGACAAAATCGGCTGAAAACACACTACAACATGTTTTACTACTTGCACACTTTTCAGGATGTAAGATTTTGCCCGATCACGCCGACTTTGTAGGCTTCCGTGATTATTGCCTATCGTTCGAAGATGCGGAAAAATTGTTGAACACAAAAAACAACCTGGACGAAGATGTTGATCCGGGCCATTCGAGAATGATGGAAAATGAAGATCCGTGGTGGAGTAGTAGTCAGTCGGTTTGGAGTAACACTACCCAAGGACATTACAGAAGAAATTATATGGCTGGTTAAAGCCTTGTTTTATGATTTAGTTACTGTGTGTTTTCAAATGTCCATGATTTACAGGTGTCTTGCGTTTGAATCAAATTGCTCATCAGGCGAAGAAATATTATCAACCGCAACACTTTTACTGGAGCACGTTGAGATCGCAAAATATTTCGATCCAGAAAATTTTGTCCGATATTCGTAAATTAGAATTTTATGTGTAAATTCAACAATTTTTGCAGGTTTTTTCCTTTTTATAGAAACTGCTTTGGGCTATGAAGGTGATGAGAGACGCGTATTCACGATCCAAAATCCGTGGAATCATCCAAGGGGACCTGTAAAAGTGAACTTGAGCGTCAATGCTTTTTGCAGAGCCCTACTAGAAATGATTCCATTTTCACGTCGAGACTTGAGAACAGTGCGTTTGCAGAATCATTGCACGTGATTTGGTTTGTGTTATCATGCCTTTTCTTATGTTCCCAGTTATGATTTTTTCTCGTATCTGCTTTTTTGGATCAATAAAATGATTTGAATTTGATTAGAAATTGTCTCCAATCCAGGCACTTTTGCCATCATTTGTCGACAAAGCATGCAGGCTTTGAACAAATTGACCATAGTCTCTGGTGTATTTCCGCCGATTTAGTTTCATTTCCTAATAATTTGGCCAGTCAAGCTAGTTGCCCGCAGGTACGCACCTGAACATGCATAGTGGACCATTCCCATGTAATTACTGTAGTTTCATATTGGCTTGGCCACGCCCCTTTCGGCCCATTTTTTAGGTACTAGTTTTTATATTGATTGGTATTGCGCAATCTTTTAGAAAGCCTTGCATTAAGGACGATTCCTGGCTATCTCTCCTGCAGCTTCACAATTCTTTTCCGACTCAGGCGCTAGATGAGGAAGTGGATCTTAACCCATCATTAATTTCAAGTGTAACACGTTTTCGGGTACATACTGCAGCCAGATTTGTAAATAAAAAGTGTGTGTCCATTTTTATGTAAATTTTGGTGTAAAGATCATTTTTTCTTTTTTTAATTTGCAATTTCTAGACTTTTTGTACAATTTTCTGTTTTTCATTGTAAATTCTCGACATTAATTTAAATTTTCAGATTTTTGTAAACATTGAAAATTTTTGTAAATTTTGAAAACTTTTGTAAATTTTGAAAATTTTTCTAAATTTTGAAAATTTTTGTAAATTTCAGAAATTTTTCTAAATTTGGAAAATTTTTGTAAATTTTGAAAATTTGTCTAAATTTTTCTAGATTTCAGAAATTTTTTTAAATTTAAGAAATTTTTCTAAATTTTGAACATTTTTCTAAATTTTGAAAATTTTTCTAAATTTTGAAAATTTTTCTAAATTTTGAAAATTTTTCTAAATTTTGAAAATTTTTCTGAAATTTGAAGATTTTTCTAAATTTCAAAATTTTTTGTAAATTTTAAATTTTTTTGTAAATTTTAAAAATTTTTCTAAATTTCGAAAATTTTTCTGAATTTCGGACTTAAATTTTGGAATTTTTTGTAAATATTAAATTTTTTTTGTAAATTTTAATAATTTTTCTAAATTTTAAAAATTTTTGTGAATGTTCAACATGTAAGCCTTTTTGTAAATTCTCAAAATTTATCAAAATTTTCAAGCTTTTTGTTAACTTTGAAAATTTCTGTAAATGTTGAAGATTTTTTAAAATTTACAAGATTTATATGATTTTAAAAATTTAACAAAATTTTTTGGATTTCTCTTAATTTTAAATATTTCAGTGAATTTTTATGATTTTGAAAATTTTGTAAATGAAAAGTCTGTGCCCGTTTTTATCTCAATTTTAGTGTAAAATTCATTTTTCCCTTTTTTTAAATTTGCAATTTCTAGACTTTTGGTACAATTTTCTGTTTTTCATCTCAAATTCAATTTTTTGGCATGTTACAACAGTTTTTTCTATTTTTGTTTCGATTTTTGTGCAAACACCTTTTTTCTATTTTCCAGACTTTTACAATAAAATGTCCATCTTTTTTGTAAACTTCATTTCTTCACCTAACTTTCGGAGAAATTTTCCGTTTTTTTTTATTTCCATTGCGTCGTTTTACATTTTCTTATTTTTTTCACCTCTTTTTTTGTAAAGTCAATTTTTTTCTGCTCCATTTTAAAATTTCATGAACGATTTTACTAGATTTTAAATATTTCATATTCACTTACCGCACTTTTTTGTAAAGTTCATTTTTTATCTTTTTGAAAAAAAGTGGAGATTTTTACATTTTTTCCCCGTTTTTTATTCACATTTTTCATTTTTTTCTTTTTCCAATTAATAAAAATTTTACATTTTGCTAAAAATTTTTTCTCTTTTATATCTATTTTTCCATTTTTGGACATTTTTGAGCCGTATTTTTTTAGAAATTTTCAATTTTTGTAGCTAAACTTTTATTTCGATTTTGGCGTGTTTAAACCCATCATTAAATTTTCTGTTTTTTAATTTTGACTGTTTTTATTTTCATTTTTGTGTTTTTTTTTAATTTTCTGTTTTTGTTTTTTTAAATTTTTTTCGTTTCTACATTTGTACCCTTTTTCAGGTCTTTTTGTTTATTTCGTGATTTTTTGTCTTTTTACTTTTTTATTGTTTTTCTTGTTTAGATTTCACTGTTTTTTGTATACAGATCTTGTGATTATTTTTTAATTTTTTTCATTTTAGTGCTATTTTCTTCTTTTTGCTTTTTTTTCTTTGTTTTTTCTTTCTAGTGTGAACATTTTTCCGTTTTAATTTTTATCTTTTATGTTTTATTTATATTTTACTGTTTTTCTCTTTATGCTTTCCAATATTTTTGTCCTTTCTTCCAGAATTTTTTTCTCGTCATCAATTTTTTTATTATTCACATATTTTCTCTTTCTTTCTTTTTAATTTTTTTTTGTTTTGTTTTTTTCGTTTCTTCTTTTTCTTTCCTGTAAAATATTTTAAATTCCTACTTTACACTCGGTTCACTGACCCTATATTTGACTTTACACCCTATTTTTTCGACGTCATACTTTACAGAAACATGTTCACAAAACTTGAGCCGATTAAAAAAGGATAACTTCTATTTTACACCACGCAAAATATTGAAAAGCACAGTTTACACTCGAATACTGATCTTCAAAAAATTGAGTTTACACCTAGATTCTCGGAAGTCATAGTTTGGATAAGCATGTTACCTGATGCCTGTAAAACTCGCCCTGATTATAAACGGCTCATTTTCTACTTTACAACACAAAGTGATTTTGCAAAAATTTACTTTACACTCAAAGTCTTCTGACGTCATAGTTTACAACTGCATGAAAAACCCTATTCTTTGCATCGAAATTTGAAAAAACTGACTTTACACTGGGAAGTTTCTGACGTCATGGTTTAAAATTGCATGGAAAAACCGCCATTCTTTCGATCGAAAATTGAAAAAGACTTGAGTTTACACAGGTAAATTTCTGACGTCATAGTTTACAACTGGATGAAAATCCCTATTCTTTGCATCGAAATTTGAAAAAAAATGACTTTACACTGGGAAATTTCTGACGTCATAGTTTACAACTGCAGGAAAAAAGCCTCCAATTCTTTCCTGGAAAATATTGAATAAAACTGACTTTACACTGAGAAATTTCTGACGTCATGGTTTAAAACTGCATGGAAAAACCGCCATTCTTTGGATCCAGAATTAAAAAAGACTTGAGTTTACACAGGTAAATTTCTGACGTCATGGTTTACAACTGCAGCAAAAAAGCCTCCAATTCTTTCCAGGAAAATATTTAAAAAAACTGACTTTACACTGAGAAATTTGTGACGTCATAGTTTACAACTGGATGAAAGACAACCTATTCGTTGCATCGAAATTTGAAAAAAAACTGGCTTTACACAGGTAAATTTCTGACGTCATGGTTTACAACTGCAGCAAAAAAGCCTCCAATTCTTTCCAGGAAAATATTTAAAAAAACTGACTTTACACTGAGAAATTTGTGACATCATAGTTTACAACTGCAGGAAAAAAGCCTCCAATTCTTTCCATGAAAATATTGAAAAAAACTGACTTTACACTCAGAAATTTGTGACGTCATAGTTTACAACTGGATGAAAGACACCCTATTCGTTGCATCGAAATTTGAAAAAAACTGACTTTACACTGAGAAATTTCTGACGTCATAGTTTACAACTGCAGGAAAAAAGCCTCCAATTCTTTCCATGAAAATATTGAAAAAAACTGACTTTACACTCAGAAATTTCTGACGTCACAGTTTACAACTGCATGAAAGACACCCTATTCGTTGCATCGAAATTTGAAAAAAACTGACTTTACACTGAGAAATTTCTGACGTCATAGTTTACAACTGCAGGAAA